>JASPKZ010001576.1:1280000-1887500 GCA_030220185.1 Diploptera punctata | reverse complement strand
AAAACAACATGAAAGCAGAATAACGGCTTGTGAAATGAGATTCATGCGCAGAACAGCGGGTTACACCAGATGGGATCGGAAAAGGAACACCGATATCTTAAAAGAATTGAAGACTACGCCAATTTTGGAATATATTAAACAGTACAAACTAAATTGGAAACACCATCTTGAAAGAATGAGTTCAAATCGGATCCCCAAAGCTGTTTATAATTATATACCAAGAGGACGAAGATCACTGGGCCGTCCTATGAAACGCTGGAGGGAAAATTTTCTATAGGATCGTAACAGGCCTTGGCCTAATACTTGGAAGGAAGAAGAAGAAGAAAAAGTAATTAAAACTTCCCCGTTTTACTTCCTTCCTATTTGTAGACGCTTTAACATTTAGGTAATTTATTTATTTAATGCAGAGGCATTGGCATAATTAAATTATCGTTGACTTTAAAGTGACGAAACTGCAAAAAGAAAAAAGAAAACATATGTAAGAAGATAAGAATAAATATGACACAATGTCGGGGATATTTATGCACTCATCTTTTCTCTTGCTTCCCAATATTTGTTGACTAAGCTTTCACTTCTCAAAGCAGGGCAGACAGATAGGTGTCGAAAAGAGCACGACCGAGATTGCATAAAGGACAGTGGGGATTGTTGGATATACTAATGTGCTATAGGTGTTTAGTCAGGCAACCAATGGCAGTAGCCATTCGGAATTCTCCTACTGCTTCTTTCCTTGGCTAGTCTTTGTCAGATTTAGCTAACACTGTATCTCGGAATTGTAGGGTATAGTCAGTAAGCTGTGTTTATATTGACAAAAATGTATACATCGGTATGTTTATTAGCGTATATACTAGGGGAACACTTAGTTGGCTAAGGCAATACTATACAATCTAGAAGGTCACGTGTTCGAGTCCCGAAGTGGTCAGCATTTTGAAACTGGCCCAAACCCTCTGGCGGCACCATAACCTTGGAGTTGACTCACCTACTAACTAATATGAGTATCAGACATTTTCTGGGGGTAAGAGCGGCCGTCAACAGAGCTGAAATCTTGAGTCGATTCTGTAAGAAGGTGGGAGCCTCAACTTCCCACCAGGGGTCTCTCCTAATGCCCACTGTGAGATCACTTTATATTTATTTATATATTATGTATAATATCTATCGACTTGTCCACCGCTGTGGTCTAGAGATAGCCTGCTGCCTTGTCACGCAGCGGGCCCGGGTTCGATCCCCGCTCGGGACAAGTTTCCTGGGTGAGGTTTTTCCTCATATGTAAGACAAATGTCAGGATACTTTAAGGCTCAAACGGTCCCCGAATATCTTCTGGCCATCATTACCATCAATATCATATTCACCTCATTAGATTAAGTTTAAGGCCTCTCCTGGCGCATTAGTACCCATCGTCATCACCCATCATATCATTGGGGCAGCGTACCCCCGCCTTCCAGGCGCCCCAACCTCAGAATACCAGGAGAGAATATCTAAAATGTCAAATGACAAACAGGTGGCATTGAACAAAAAAAATGTATGTGTGTTATTAAACACAATGACTGGCGAGTGTATATAATCGCTGATTAATCACTCTAATATATATATATTACATACATACGGTAAAATTCACTAAAAAGTTCACAAGAAAATTCCTGTCATCTGTTGTGACTCAGAAGCGTGCACGATAAATTGTTGTAGCGTGGAATATGTCGGTAATGCAGTTGACTACACATCTGGCAAAAAAAATCCTGTAACCAATCGCAGCGCTACCTACCGAGTTCAATTGTGAATTTAAACCATCTGGGGACCCACTCAAACACACACAAACATGTCATCAAAATCGAGCCAGTCATTTAGGCAGTCTTTAATTTCGGGTTTCAAGTAAACCTTCACTTCTAACTGTCGGATTTCGCTCATTTTTGGACAATACCTACTTTGGTTTATTTTAATAAGATATAATGGGTTTCGTTGTGAAACATTGAAAAATGTTACCGCTAAAGCGATTTTTAATGTTCACTTCAGGCGAATTCCTATACCTATGGTTATAGAGGGTCCAGTTGTGAATCTGGACCATCGAGGGGCCCAATCAGACACACAAAAAAAATTAAAATCGGTTTAGTCGTTTAGGAGGAGTAAAGTGACAAACACGCGTACACACACACACATACACGCACGCACACACACACACACACATATATATATATATATATATATATATATATATATGTGGAAAATTAAAGTTAAAGTGGTGTTTAAAGAAATATGACGATATGCTGTACCTGATAGAGAACTAGTGGCCCAGTTTTTAAATAACAAGTAAATTGTGATACTAATAAATCAGTGTGAAATTGAAAGTTCCGGTACGGTGTAATTTGTATGTCATTGGTATTATATTCACATCTTATTAGAGACTCTGGGAAACCGGTTTTAATCGGTTAACATTATTTTTCTAAATTTCGTGTTTTTTTAATATAAATGTGATTTGATTTCTATCCGACTGACTCGGGACTCCTTGCACTGAGGCGGAAACCATCTACCTGCTAGGTCATTGTCTTATTGCCACTCTTATCCTAAAATATTCTAAGAGAGAATTTATAACAAAAATGGGCATTTACAGGCAATATGAACTTCATGGAAAACAACTCTAACATCGTAGGTATGAACGTATATGAAGTCACTTTTACAATATCTATAATAAATAACTATAGGCATTTTCCCTAACATCCGGTCTCTAGTTATAAGTTATAAGATGGCATTTATTGGTAAATATGGAATTAGATCAAAAATTGTACTGGATAACAAAATAATAGAACAAGTATCACATTTCCAATATTTAGGATGTGATATAACTTATATAGAAAATAAAGATATAGAAAATAAAGTAAATAAATTTCAGGCTATTTGTGGAACCATAAAAAGAACCTTAGGTCGGAAATCAAGGAAAGATACGAAACTTAAATTATATAAAACAATGGCTGTTCCTTTGTTGTTGTATGGAAGTGAAAATTGGATAATGAAATCAAGGGATAAAAGCAGGATACAGACTGCGGAAATGCTGTTTTTACGTAATGTGAAAGGATGCACAAGAGCGAGTAGAATAAGGAATGGAACTATACGAGAAGAATTAAATATATATAAAATTGAAGATAAAATCAGCGAAAATAATAAGAAATGGACAGAACACTTAATGAGAATGAACAACGAAAGAATACCAAAAAGAACCTTCCTGTATAATCCCAGAGGAACAAGAGATGTTGGCCGACCACGCAGAAGATGGACTCCACTTTTAACTTCGCCGGAACAGGCTGCATAGCCTAAACCTTGTAGTAGAAGAAGAAGAAGAAGAAGAAGAAGATGTGAAAGTACTCGTATAATTGCATTAAACAATTACAATTCAAGAGACAGTAATATTAACGGTCATGTATTCAAGACATTTTAGTGAAGATTCTCTCTAAAAAAAAAATAATATTTTTGTGCAGAACATTCTATATAATTGACGGAGATAAAATAAAATTGTATAACAATATGAAATTTGCATTTATATAGATAGGTAGCGATAAATAAAAATTGTGGCAGCCTGCAATGACCCAATTCTGCTTAATGTTTCGCATTTTTTGGTCACATGTGCAAAAAAGTGGATGGGCGCCAAGAAACTGCTGAACCGCCGACACTTCAGCCTGAAAGAGACGCATTAGATGGCAAAGCATATTCCTTTACTGCAGCGTTACTGATCCATGTGACCAAGAAGTAGGTGTGGCACTATTATGATATTACGTTCTATACGTTAATGATGCAATCTTTAATTAGCATTTACCGTAATTATTACAAGAAGCACTATTACCTGCTATACTCTTGCTAATTACATTATATTTTAAGTAATTCTGAATCTGCTCTGAATTTTAATTATATCCTCCTCCATCGTAGTTTAACCTCTCATCTTATACATGTCCGGGTCTTACGGTGGCACGACTTGTGGATCACACGCCTACTTTCTTCAGCATACAAGGACATGGAGGAGCTCCCTGAATGAGTGATCAGCGCCTCATCCGAGGCAACACAACGTTAAGATGACACACACCATTTACTCACACATCCTCACTAAATAAGACGAATATAATAATGATTATTATGCCCAGATGATGTTCGAGGACAGTTTGAACCTTAAAATATCCTGAAATTTGTGTTAAAGGTAAGGACCTCCCAGCAAAAAAAAAAAAGGAAAACTGTCCTGACCGAGGATCGAATCCGCGCTCGATGCGTACGAGGCAGCGACGCTATATCCCTAGACCACAGTGGTGAACGAAGTTTAAATATTTACAATTCTTGATTATCCTAGGTCAAGAAAGTATGCTTTTCAAATAACTGAAATTCAAAATTACGGGCCTAATAGGCTACGCATTTACAGTAAAAAAATTAAATATTTAGGGACAGTAAGTAATAATAGTGCAAGTGTTAATTCATATATATATACATATAAACTCGTGTCCCAACTCAGGTCGAGGGAAGAGATGAGACGAACCCATATATATATATATATATATATATATATATATATACATATGTTATAATTAAATGTTTAACATTGAGCAATGCAAGCTTAATATGGTATGATAAGAAAAATAAATGCCTGGACGGGATACGAACCCGGATCTCTGAGTCTGTACCTCAGCGGGATATCCATTACACCACCAGGCGAATCCAATTCAAACACTTATTTTTCTTATATATGTATTATATTCTCCATTATTACTAGATGTCGCGAGAACTCGGTCTTCACTGCCATCTAGTAGCTGACTATAACAAGTAAGCAAATAAAAGAGAATATTCTCGCGACATCTAGTAATAATGGAGAATATAATACATATATAAGAAAAATAAGTGTTTGAATTGGATTCGCCTGGTAGTGCAATGGATATCACTCTGAGGTACAGACTCAGAGATCCGGGTTCGAATCCCGTCCAGGCATTTATTTTTATCATACCATATATATATATATATATATATATATATATATATGTGCGTGTGTGTGTGTGTGTGCGTGCGTGTGTCTGTCTGTGAATAACAAGGGTGCTGGCCAACCATGCATGACGCACCATCACAGGGGTAGATGAACGAAATGAAATGGGAGTATGGAGAAATGATGGAATGAAATTGTGGCAGGGGAAAACGGGAGAAAACCCCGATAAAAACCTGCCCAAGCTCCGTTTCGTCCACCACGAAACCCACATGGAGTGACCGACAATCGATCTCGGGACCACAGCGGTGAGAGGAGAGCTTTTAACCGCTTGCGCCACTGGGCCGCCTTGTTAATTCCTATATAATTTCATTTATTAATATTATGTCGTTTACTTCATTTCTCTTATAAATATGCTGCATATCTCTTTATTATTCTATTTTTTTGTTATTCTCACTTAAAGTTATTAATCTGTAATGTATTTACATTTGTTATATATATATATATATATATAATTATAGAACAAGTGTCAGATTTCTCTTACTTAGGAAGTGTATTTGCAGAGTATAAGAGTGACATTGATTCAAAATTACAAAAATATAATAAAATGAATGGGGTAATACGAAGGCATTTTGGTAAACAGATGAGGACAGAGACAAAACTAAGATTACATAACGTCACATCAAAAGCTGCTCTAAAATACGGAAGTGAAATTTGGATTTTAAATAAAAGAAACTCTCATAAACTTCAAGTAAGCCAAATGCGCTTCTTACGATCATTGTTAGGAGTTAATAGACTGGATCACCAAAGGAACACTACTATCAGAGGAAAACTTGGAGTAGCAAGTTTAAATGAAGATATCCAAAGATACCAACAAGAATGGAAAAATCATCTGAGAAGAATGGCAAGAAATAGACTTCCAAAATTGGCATTCCAATATACCCCAACTGGACATAGGGACCAAGGAAGACCAAAACATCGGTGGAAAGATCAAGACCATCTTCGCTAGGTTTACCGTACAGGCCACATGGCCTAAAACAAATTTGTTCATGATGATGATATATAAATTTACCTTCGTTTAACCTCTATCTTTATAAGTACTTTTACATGTCTCACGCCACCCACGCTTTACAGAGACACGACCTGCCGAGAGAGGATTTGTAACTTTGGATGACACACATACTTTTTTACCACGCAAGAATATTGAGAGCCTCCCTGGCTAAGTGGATCAACTCAATGTCAGGACCACTCCCGAGACAACACGATCATTTAAGATAAGACACATTATTCACCATTCATTGATATTTTTAAAAAAAATCCGAATATATTACAAATTATTATGATTTGTAGATGATGTTCCGGGATCATTTGGGGCTTAAACTGTCCCGGAATTTCTCTTAGATAAGGGAAAAGAACCGAAAAAAAAAATCTCACCTAGGAAATTTGTCCCGTCCGAAGAACGAACTCGGGTCCGCTGCATACGAGGCAACGACGTTACTCCGATTCGAGAGCGGCGGGCATATTTATGGTAATCACTATAATAATATGTAATTTAGTTTTCAGAATACATTACAATAATTAAAAAATGGTAATTTGAACCTGGCAGAAGGAATAAAGAAACAAACAGTAAACAGTGGAATTTCAATAACTAGGAATAAAATAATTCAAACAATATTATATGCTGATGATCAAATAATATTATCAGATTCCGAAGATAGCTTACAAATAGCAGCATATCAATTATTCAAAATTGCCAGCAAATATAATATGAAAATTTCCACATCAAAATCCAAAACAATGGCAATGTGTGGAAAAAACATACAACGGGTGAAAATTGAGATTGATGGAAAAATTATAGAACAAGTGTCAGATTTCTCTTACTTAGGAAGTGTATTTGCAGAGTATAAGAGTGACATTGATTCAAAATTACAAAAATATAATAAAATGAATGGGGTAATACGAAGACATTTTGGTAAACAGATGAGGACAGAGACAAAACTAAGATTACATAACGTCACATCAAAAGCTGCTCTAAAATACGGAAGTGAAATTTGGATTTTAAATAAAAGAAACTCTCTCATAAACTTCAAGTAAGCCAAATGCGCTTCTTACGATCATTGTTAGGAGTTAATAGACTGGATCACCAAAGGAACACTACTATCAGAGGAAAACTTGGAGTAGCAAGTTTAAATGAAGATATCCAAAAATACCAACAAGAATGGAAAAATCATCTGAGAAGAATGGCAAGAAATAGACTTCCAAAATTGGCATTCCAATATACCCCAACTGGACATAGGGACCAAGGAAGACCAAAACATCGGTGGAAAGATCAAGACCATCTTCGCTAGGTTTACCGTACAGGCCACATGGCCTAAAACGAATTTGTTCATGATGATGATGAGAAGGAATAAAAAAACGGGAAAATAAAATCAAGTAGGCCTAACACTTTTCTTTACAATATATCTGGAAAACAAAATTCAAAACACTTTCCCCTTATACAATATCACCATATCCTTATTTCACAAGAAACGTTAATACATTTATTAGCATCGTAATCTAGTTGTATTGGTATTAGAGGGAAACTAGTTTGGAAATGGCTGGCGAAATTCCGTCAATCTGGTAAACTTGCCAACCTCAGGGGGAGAACAGGTTCAATTTGAGAGCTTCGCATCCTGGTACTTTGATGTTTACCCTGAGGGGCAGAGTTCAAGAAACACACAAGCAGTGCTATTACATGAACATTCAATATGTACCGAGTTAACATCTTACAATTTCTGGACCAACGCTAAGGGGAATACATCCTAAATATTAACTTATTTCAAATAACAGCCAATATTGCACTAAGATATACTTAATCTATTCTATTCTATAGTGTTCTGCCCTAAGGCAGGTCTTTCACTGCAATCATGGCATTTTCATGCTATGCTTTGCAGCTTTACTAAGGAATTATAAGTGTGGTAGCTGCCTGTTGCTTTCCATATCGGTAAAGGATGGTGATGGCCGGATGATTTTCGGGGACCGTTGGGTCCTAAACTTCCTGACATTTGTCTTACAGATGAGGAAAAACCTCGAAAAAAACCTCACTCAGGAGCCTATCCCGACCGAGAATCGAACCCGGGCCCGCTGTATGACAAGAGAGCACGTTACCTCGACACCAAAGAGTCCAACTCTTTGGTGTCGAGGTAGCGTGCTGTCTTGTCATACAGCGGGCCCGGTTTCGATTCTCGGTCGGGATAGGCTCCTGGGTGAGGTTTTTTTTTCGAGGTTTTTCCTCATCTGCAAGACAGATGTCAGGAAGCTTAGGACCCAACGGTATATATATATATATATATATATATATATATATATATATATATATACACATATCAATAGTGTATTTCACAAAAATTTGAACCTGCAAGTTGAGTTTGCATTGTTATCAATTTATGACAATACATAATCTCCATTAGCCACATTCCACTCGAAGGAGGAACAGTACCGGATATATATTAATAGGATTCACCTTTTTCAACATGTCTATCAAAAGGAGTCCCGCGCCATAGCCGAGTGATTAAGGTAAGAAGCCTTGGCGCAGAGCTACGGGACTTGCGCTGGTTCGAGTCTCCATGGGGGAAGACATTTTCTCATGGTATTTCGGCCAGTATGGGACCGGTGCCCACCCAGCATCGTGAGGCATTTGGGTAGCTACAATAAGTAGCGACTCCAGGTTGAGAAAATCAGCTATAACGGCTGGGGGACTCGACATGCTGACCACATGTCACCCCAATACTGGCTGGATGATCATCTATCTATGTGATTGACACATGTGGATGTGAGACCAGCAGCCGGCTGATAGGCTAAGGGCCTTGTAGGCCTGTCGCGCCAGGAGTTTTTTTCTATCAAAAGGAAATAAATATCTCGAAATATCAGTGAAATTTAAACGTTATGCTTGGGTGCTTTTACTGCAAGTAGGAATGATAACAAACAGCAAGTGCCATGCTACAAAATATTCCGGTCCTGAATCTTAGGACCTTGCAGTTAGGCTATGGTTTATTATACAGCGTGTCGCGCCCGACGTGACGCATCCTCGCGTTACGCTCGGCGTGATACTGGTTTCGCATGGAGCGCAACTGTACGGCGCTTATGTTTACGGAATTGTCGCCAGATGGCACCACATATATGGGAAATCGAAATGATCAACGTTCAAAATAAATTCCCAAACATGTAATGAAAAAATGGATGTATACAAACCTGTCCCCGCTTAACCTAATGAAATAAATTATATACATACTATTTAGTAAACTATAAATTAATCTGATGTACACTAAACTGACCCATCGGAACCTAACAAAATGAAGTGATTGAACATTTATTTCTTAAAATAGGTTTTGGAATTAAATGCAAATATTTGTTATTCACACAAATGTTCTGCTATCTGGTGGATTTAATTTTATAAGCGTTTGCGTATGCCAACTTCAATTCTAAAGAACTTTGAAAAATGATATGAGAGGAAAAGTCATAATTTGTGTACATGGATAAACACACAAAAATTCTTTATAAAAAATATATAAGTATCGTTGCAAAAACGTTTAAAATAGTACGAAACATTAGCAAAGACTGAAAAAGTACCTAGAGCAACAGCATCATATGAATGTTGTATAGAAAATTTTAGAACAAATTATTCTTTAGTTCTTAAATAAACATGGTTGGTGATAATACCAAATTTTAAAATACTTCAGATTTTCGACTGAGCAGTTTTATCAGGTTTTGAATTTAATAGAAGACGAAATTTATGTACATCCATAATATCCCTAAGATATAATACAATATTTACTGCTTATATTTATTTCTTGACTAAATTCAAGCCACAATAACCCTTTTCTCTGTACTCGTTCATGCCCAAATTGTACAGATGTGCTGGCAAGATACCAGCGCTCTGTTACCATTTGTGAGTAAGTTAACCACACTACGCTACTGCTACCATTTGTGGGTTTTGAAAGCAAACCACGCTCAGCGTAACACTTGTCCGGGATCGGGCTTTGTAATTTGCTGCATTTATTAATGTGGTCCTGATATTCGAAGAAGTTATCAGTAAGAAAGCAGCTTGCCTCGGGCCCATGAAAGGCAGCTATTAATTCATCTTTCTTTTCCTGATGAACATATTTACATATATAGATACAGATTATTAGAAGCATACAGTGAGTGATTTTTGTATAGGAGAGTGAACAACTACTTATACTTGAATAATAACAGAGGGGCGTTGTTTAAAAAGATAACCTTTTAATATAAACAAGTTGGTTTTAAATAAAACAATAAATTAATAACAAAAGATGATTCTTGATCAAACGACCAAGCATAGCTGTAAAAATAACTGAACAAATAACATACCATACATAATACCACACTCACACACGTGTCCAAGCTTTAGGAGTCACTTCTTCCGTACATTGCTGGACTAACTCAAAACAGACCTCTTCTTGGCCTCAATCAACTTGTCTATATAGACCACCATATTAACCTTCCAGTCGCATGGTGAGCTGGAACTGGATTCCACCTTTGAATCCGTCTTTTAATAACCAAACGCCGGTTGCTAGGCTGATCGAATGATAATGTTCGGTAAGAGTACAATGTATATAAAGGTTCGCAAGTAGAGGGGATATGCGCCGTAGAGATGCGCGGCGGAAAGGATGAAAAGGGGAGGGGTAGGCACAAGGAACACAGGACATTGGCATATTTCATAAATGTTCTGTAGTAGGGAGGAGAACAAAGATACCATACTGAACCGCAGAAAGGCACTTTCGGTTCACAGAACTCGATGATTTGCAACAAAACTATCAAACTTTCGTCATTAAAATTGGTAAGTTACAACACAAGCGCTGTTTTTCCCACATTTGATCATAAAGTCTTCCTTGTTTTTAGCAATTACGCCAATGAGTACGGATAATGGCTTCTACATTCGGCAAATTGCGTCCCGGATTCTAGTGATTCAAATACATGACGCGACATGTCAGCGCAATTTTTTTTTGCGCCAACGCTTTGCGTTGTAGATAAACCATAGCATTAGAATTCGCAGCTGATGATCACTACGTCAATATAATTTGAAGATAGGATTCGATATTAGAACATTAATAATTCTCTTAATAGTTCATTTTGACAAAGTCGTATGTTTTTCATTGTGTGTTTTAGAAAATGTAAAGCTCTTTTTTTTCCTTCAAAGGTTGATGTTAAAATTACCGCTTAATTTATGTTGATTAAAACGTATTATTGTCTAGGAATTGTAAAGAGGACTGAGTAGATTATGTTTTGAATAGGGATATTTGACAGGAAACAAACTGCAGGACAATAAGTTCGCATAAAGCGTTTAAATCTCTCGCATCTGCTGGGGATAAATCGATAGTCATTTAATGATTTATGACTCAATTAATTACACTTACCCAACCCAACACTCACTGATTTCGTAACAATGTACAATGCCAAGGGAAAAATAGAGAAACCATTTTGCCATTGTAAGAATTAGATAGAGCAAGTGTACAAGAACATCAATCGCATATACAATGTGTACACGAACTTGGTGTTCGCCACATCGAAGCTCTGTTGTAATATATAAATACTAACAACAATGTTAAATACAGTAGAGAAGTTAGTTTGCGTATAAAAACAATTATTCTTACAGTGACAATGTGAAGTTTCTTTATTTGTCTCTTGATACTGAACAGTCACGAAATCAGTGAATGTTGGGTTGTGTGAATGTAATTAATTAAGTCATAAATAATTAAATTACTGTGAATTATGCCCCACAGATGCGGGAGATTTAAACGAACTTCTTGTACCTGTAGCACGAAAACGGTACGTTACCGGACAAATGTTCCTATTTAAAATATTGTATATACTCAGTCCACTCTATAAGCCTAGAAGTGTTTAATGGAAATTTCTGAACACTTTGCATTCACCTGGATATTATACGTATTAATATAATATATAATAGCAATGTATTTTATTTCAGTTACATAAATGAACAGCAAGCTATCGGTACTGAAATTGGAAAAATAGTATACGCTATATTGTTAACCTAACGAGAGGCTTATCTACCTGTTGGGCGAGTTTTTGAATTCATACTGAGTTCAAAACTCAGAGGAACGTAAATTGGGGTTGCTCTCTAATAATTTTTGTGCTTGTGTAGCCGAGCGGTTAAGGTAGGAAGCCTTGGCGCAGAGCTACGGGACTTGCGCTGGTTCGAGTCTCCATGGGGGAAGAAATTTTCTCATGGTATTTCGGCCAGTATGGGACCGGTGCCCACCCAGCATCGTGAGGCAATTGGGTAGCTACAATAAGTAGCGGCTCCAGGTTGAGGAACCAGCTATAACGGCTGGGGGACTCGACATGCTAACCACATGTCACCCCTACACTGGCTGTTGATCATCTACCTCTGTGATTGACACATGTGGATGTGAAGGGCCAGCAGCCGGCTGGTAAAAGGGCAACCGCTGAAAAGTGGAAAGACCCTCAATCGGAATCGGATAAAAAACTTAAAAATACCATCGTTCAATAAGGACTATTTACTTATCCTACAAATATTTTTACAAAAATAGTTGGCTCAGAATAAATTCACGAGAAGAAAGTAGTTCTGTGCTCCAGTCAATTTTACTCACAAAAAAAATGCAGTACTAGTTTTAGGTCAAATGAGGCTGAGTGGATTCCAGGGACACGAAAAAGTGAATAAACATTTATTGCCCCGCCCTCTAGTTAGGAACGAATCCAGGCTTTCGATCCCTGAACGATCTATTTCACTTAGAAAAAGAGCAATGGTGAAAAAAAAATCAAGTTTTTTTCAGTCAGAAGCTAGAATGTAGAATCGAAATTCAGCATCTTTAGGCATAAAAAAGAAGAAAGTAAATGGAGAAAAGAAACTATCCTAGCATAAAATAAGTTTAAAGCTACATGTATCGGGGATCGAACCGTATCTTTTAGAGTGGATTGAAATCTGCAGGAGACATTTGAATCAGACAAAACGGCTACCGAGACGTTTGTGAAAGGAAGTACGAGTTGGAGACCTTCCAAGGACAAAAGGCGGTCTTGCAACAATAAATAACAATGAAGCAGAGACTAGTACAGTATAAGATTCATGTTAATCAACTAACTATGCTATAGGAAACACATTTCCCTTTCCAATACCAATGTTTTATATTATAGTATTTTGTATTATTCAAATATTCTAATGAGAAATTATTGAAGAATACATACTATTATAAAGTAAAACGTCTGTATTAAAACCAAAACGGACGTGTTTAATAATCTAGTCATTTAATATTCCTTCCCAGGGCGTGATCGGTAGATATCACAACCGTAACTCTAACAGTTCGGGTTCGATTCCTGATATGATAGGAAATTTCAAATATCTACTTTGGATCTAGGTGTGTGTCCTTGGGCTGTGTTTTCCTATGCTCTTTCCAACAACAACAGGTCCTGGAAGGCCCAGTATTATCGTGATTCTATCTACTGTCTGATTCAATAGACGTGCCCAAGTCACTGGCTTATAAATTTGAACGGTGGGAGGAGTATAGTTCCTACAAAATGATTAAGGAGAATACAGTAAAGAAAAAATAAAGAAATTACTATTACTCGTATGTTATAAATCCATTCGGATTACTAATCAAGCATTTAAAGTGCAAAAAATCAAGTAAATATATTTGTGGTAAGATAATTTAAATTAACAAATTTTCTTCACAGGAATCTTATTTCAGGACTAAGGTTACTTTCAGTGTCATAAATTCATGATTCGGGCCAACAACTTGATGTATCATCTGAAGGCAGGCACTGACTGAACCAGAGATCCTCGGGTCCTGAGAGAAGAGATTGTATCATTGGAAAATATAAAGAGTTTTTTCTTTGCGTTTGGCCATAATTGGGGCAAGTTCTGTAGCCGGGGGCAGGTTAGAAGGAGGCACGACCTGAATTGTCAATATGTATCTTAGACGAATCTAGAAACTAATATCCTCAGGAAGAAGAGAGGTGCTGACATGCAAATTGGTGGTTACCATAAACAAGTGTAGTGAACTACAACAAATGTAAGTCGAAACAGATGGGGGACAAGTTTATCTAATTACAGTAATTTTTCTAGCTCCCGGATGACAAACTCTTCTAGGAACTGTGCCTTAAAAAATATAGTTCATCAGTACTGTTGTCATGGCCTCTCAAGTTTGCAGCTAAACGACATGATCAAGCGGGATGACTAAAAATAAAACTTCATTGCCGATACAAAACTACTCGTAAATGATACGATTATCGTAGTACGATAAGTAAAGACACACACTATATGAACATACTATAATAGCTACACAATTACAACGTAAAAAATAAATAGTATTTAACAATGCACTTTAGATCGTAGATCGTCACGGGAGTCAAATGATCGATATATCGATATTGAAGAAATACAACTAAGATCGTATGGACATATAATGAGAAGAACGGACACAGAAACAAAGAAGTATTAAAATGGATACCTCTTGGAAAAGGGAAACGTGGTAGACCAAAGCCAACGTGGATAAAGGGAATTCAAGACAACACGCAGAAGAGAAATATGACAGACAGGCAAGATCAGGAAGTGTGGAAGAAAAAAAGTGTACATCTTGGCTGAGGATATCTGTGTAAATAACAGAAAAAATCCTGAAATAATATATATATATATATATATATATATATGGTATGATAAGAAAAATAAATGCCTGGACGGGATTCGAACCCGGATCTCTGAGTCTGTACCTCAGTGTGATATCCATTACACCACCAGGCGAATCCAATTCAAACACTTATTTTTCTTATATAATACATATATATAATACATATATAAGAAAAATAAGTGTTTGAATTGGATTCGCCTGGTGGTGTAATGGATATCACACTGAGGTACAGACTCAGAGATCCGGGTTCGAATCCCGTCCAGGCATTTATTTTTCTTATCATACCATATTAAGCTTGCATTGCTCAATGTTAAACATTTAATTATAATATATATATATATATATATATATATATATCTGTCAATCATTTATTTCAGGTTTGAAGCTCAAAAATGCGTATTTGTAGGATTAAACTGAGGCGATATCGATGAATTTATTAGTTCAGCGTAAGCCTATTAAAATTCTGATTATGGATTCCATTGCAATAAAGTAAAGCCATGGATCGGCATGTAAAAGGACTTCAAATATGAAATATGAGGCACCTGAGGCAAATGTCGACCCCTTCATTTTCAGCTTTGAATTCCGACGTTAAAGAACGTCATTAATAATATAATACCTTACCATATACGATCAACACTTTTTTCTCTCCTTGGCAATGGATTTGCAAGATAATCCCTAACTCCCCGATTGTTTCGTATAATTCCATCTCTCGAAATATCTCATCATAATTTAAAATGATTGGATTTTAATTATAATCATTAATTTGTTCTCTGTTGTGGTCCAGGAGTAACATCACTGGCTCATAAGCAGTGGGTCTGATTTCGATTCCTGGTGGAGATAAATTTCTTTAATGTTTCATTTTTTTGCGAATGTTCCTCGCATGTTAAGACTAATGTCAGCAAACTTTAAGAACAAAAAGTCCCTTAACACCATTCAGGCTATTATAATCATCATAGTACATTCGATGTTATTTAACATTTTCCAATACTGTTATTTTAACACAGTTCCAATAATGGATCATATTATAATATTATAATGATATTGTAAAAACAAAAATTAATGTCTGAACCAGGAATCGAACCGTGGACCTTCGATTAATTTCTCTTTTCACAATAATATTATAATATGATCCATTATTGGAACTGTGTTAAAATAACAGTATTGGAAAGTGTTAAATAACATCGATTACTGCTTATAAAAGTGGTGGTGTAAAATTCTCAAACATAGATACTTCTAAAATGAAGTCGGCAGATAGCGCTGGTAGTGACACCTACCTGGCACCGGACGAAACGAGAATTATAGATTTGTTTATGTGGAAAGAATTGATTCGGCCGCAGTGGACTAGTGGTTATGCTCCTTGCCTCTGGTCCCGAGGGTCGCGGGTTCAAACCCGGCCGGGGTCGATGGATTATTTTAGGATGGAAAAATCCAAGGAGCAAGTCCTCCGGGAGGGACTTTAAGCCGTGGGTCCCGAGTCTGAAGACTTTCAGGCTCGTAAAAGATCCTTAACCCTGAATGAAAAGGTCTCTAAGCAAAATTTACCGAATTTTCCCGTCCTAGTACTACCTTGGTTTCCTAGATGTCAGTATGAGGCGGAACGCTGACCATGGACCACTCAAATGAGATCTATACGAAAACAAGTGTAACTAAATTAGTATGGTTCAAATTCTTCCCTTAGGGGGAGAGCGTCTTAATCTCTGTTAAAGGGAAACATGGGTTTACAAGATACGAGAAGAAGGAAAGAATTGTTAATGTTTGTACCATGTCTAGAATGGTGTAGTGGTCTGCACACTCTACGGATAACGAGAGGTCCACGGTTCGATTCCTGGTTCAGACATTTTTTTTCCCCCAGTATCATTATAATATTATATTCGCCTTATTTCGTTTGAATGGATGAGTGAATGATCCATCTTGTCTCGAATGTATGTGTTGTCTCGGAGGCCTCCATGTCTCCTTGTGTGGTCAAAAAAGTATGTATGTGATCCAAAGTTTAAAATTTTCTTCTGATAGATCGCGTTCATGTAAGATCCGGGCGATATGGGCACATAAACATGCCTGCAAAGGAGAGGTTAAACTATGGGAAAGAGAAAATCCAATGCATAGTTTACCATCAATTCACAATTAATTAAAATAAGAACTCTGTACCTGGTAATCGCAACATTCGACTACTTCCCCAGCCTAATAAAGATCGTTGAAATGTTTGAATCTGAAATTTGCATGACATAAATAAACCTAAAAAAAATAGCTGACCGGCCCTAGGAGTTAAATACCAGTTTTCATAGCCTCAAACATTTTCGTTCTAATTTTGTTTTTACAATGAATTTTACATTCAAATTCTTAGCCAAAATAATGTATTATTTTCTAACATTTGTTAGAAGTTGTTTTGAATACAGTGGTGCCACGTTCATAATCCTACTGTACAGTGTTCTTAAAGAAGAGTAATGACCTCGACAAAGTCTGGAATACAAACTTCACAAAATGAAATAAATGCACTCGACTTTCTAGATGAAGACAGTGAACTAAAAATAACGAGAATATATTTTTATGACACAATATCTTCTTTACAAATGCACTAAGGAAAATAAAGACAGACGATAAAATATTTATTTTAGTTAAAAACCAAGAATCGTCGTTTCGTTCAATCTCAGCTTCTTTAGGTGATAAAGACTCAACCCCGTCTCACGCATATTGGTTCTAGAAATGCCTTGTGATAAAACAATTTTTATAAGAAAAGACTAATATATATCCATCCACAGTAATTCTGCCCGAAGGCAGGTCCTTCACTGCAATCATAGCATTTTCATGCTACGCTTGCAGCTTTACTAGGGAATTGTAGGTGTGGTAGCTTCCCGTTGCTTTCCACACCGGTGAAGGATGATGGCGATGGTAATGATGATGATGGTAATTATGATGATAATGATGGCCATATGATTTCGGGGACCGTTTGGGCCTTAAAGTTTTCCTGACATTTATCTTACAGGTGAGGAAAAACCCCGATAAAAACCTCACCCAGAAAAACTGCCCCGACCGGGGATCGAACCCGGGGCCCGCTGCGTGACAAGGCAGCACGCTACCTCGAGACCACAGCGGTGGACTATATATATATTGTGGAAAGCAACGGGAAGCTACCACGCTTAAAATTCCTTAGCAAAGCTGCAAGAATAGAATGAGAATGCTATGATTACAGTGAAAGACCTGCCTTCGGGTGGATGGATATATATGCTATACACAGAACTTCTTACAAAAGATCTTCAACAGTAACTATAACGTGTTGTGCAGAATTTATTTTCAGATAATCTGTACCATAAGCCGTAATTACTTTGACTATTTAACTCATGCCCCAAATGGGAGTCAATGACCAATCACATTTCAATAATTTTTTATTTACAACCAATCAGAGTTGTGTTTTGCCTCGAATTTAACAATCAAAGTTTATCACATTATAGAAAGCGCATGCGGGAGATAATATAAAAACATTTGTAGCAATTGATTGTACCACAAAAAAAAAAAAAACCACTGTTTGCACTTTCTTAAACGAATTATTTTCCAGTAAATTACGTTGTAGAAAAGTATACTTGACATATTTACATCATAGGACATCAGAAATTAATACCTATATTGTTGGTTATAAATTTCTCCACTGGGGATCCTTTGGCATAATATGATCTGGTTGCAGTGATGAACAAAAGAAGCAAATGAAGCGTACCAATAATTTGTCATTTGTTTTCAAACATCGCCGTTTACATTAAATATATAAATATTTTAAAATAACTAGAAAAGTATAATTGACATATTTACATCATAGGACATCAGAAACTAATACCTATAATGTTGGTTATAAATTTTAAAATAATTATAGTTAAATAATGATTTGTGAGTAAACAGCTTAATTTTATTCGTTAAATAGTCCTCCTCACTTCGCGAGTCGTGAATTTATCGATAATTGGAAATCACTTGTGTCATTACTTACGGATATTTATTAGAGAATTAAAGTATTTAAAAATTAAATAATACTCCAATTCACTCACTGTCACTGTCAAACACGGAGGTTCACTGTTGCTGACATAAGCTTTCCATTTATCCCTATTCTGAGCTAAGGTTTTCCAGTCATCTCCAGTATAATTTACTTCCCTTAAGCCATGTTAATGTTATTCTCCCACCTGATTCTTGGTCTACCTACTGGACATTTTTCCTCTAGAGTTTCCATGGCCCTCTTTCGTTTCCCAATCGAGCCAGATGTCCTGACTGAGACTTGGTCCGTAAAATCTTTTTCAATACTTCTCTTTCCCATGTAATTACTCTTTTGGTCAACGTCCAGGTCTTACTTCCATGTAACACTTGGTCTAAAGACTATATGAATGTATCTATCGTAAGTATTAACAATGCAAAACATATAGATTAATAGTGGAATGCAGGCTTTCACGGCCGGTAATCATGGTAGTAAAAGATTCCGGGCTATGTGGCCGTGGTCTATAACTGGCGTTTCTTCCAGCGGTCATATATCCTGTGAGCTTTCTTAGTTCTAAATGTCCTTCGTTGTTGTAAGAACTTAGGTATATATCCAGAATCTCTGCAACGCCAGTTATAGACCACGGCCACATAGCCCGGAATCTTTTACTACCATATAGATTAATGTTTAAGAACTATCTCAGATTATGAGGGCTGTTGTTGATGTAGTGCGCGTCACAGGGTACCGCTTTAGTTCTCAATATTGTCGTTCTTATTCCAATCTTTGCTAATATGTTTGGATAAAAATACACACAACAACAATCAAGTATTATATTATCCCGAATGTTAATGGAATATCAATAATTATATGCTATAACGAGTGGGACGCGCATTTGGGCGTTTTCGGGTTTCAATCCCGGGAAACGTTACTCTTACAAATTAAAGGTTTAAGGGCCGCATGCAAAAACATTAGTCTCTACTCAAATTACATCCAATCACTGGTGAGCTGACTCACCGTGAGCAATTGCCGAGATCGAATTAACGGCCGACTTACCGGTCATGCATGAAAGTTGACTTTTTCGTAATATTGGTAACGAATTACCCAGAATTCTCAGCGATAAAACCACTTCCGTTATTTTCGTCTGCTATAGAGGAACGCATTTACGCTTGCGTCCCGCAAATAATACCGTATACAACGACGTCTGCGTTGCGCAATATTACGCCGATTCTCCTGTTCTTCCAGTTGAATTCTTTGGTAGACTCTATCAAATTCCTCTTCTCCGCGTATACCGAAAACATGTTCGAAGTCTTCAAGGTCCGACATCTTGGATAAAGCTGCAAAGGTTTCAAACTACATCGGTTACCATCGGTTCCCTTCGGGATTTTCACGATAAGTTTCTATCTTGAGCTATGATCTTAAGGTACCTCGTCAGGTAACTTACAATTATTATCGCATGAATAGATTTCTGAGTAAGCAAAATGTATTAGGATAAAACATTCTCAGCAGAGAACGCCTTTTACGGTCTAATGCGTTTATAAATTCGTATATATTATTAAATAAATTAAATAAATAAATATATATTACGATGCGAGGTAGGAAAGTGGTTTTTACAGAAGCGAGGGAAAAAAGGTTTTTAATTTCCGAGATTCTGTAATCCACTTCACAAACGTGCGTTGTACATTATTTTTGCGCGATGGTGTTTTCAAAATAATAAATAATAGTAAAATAGTAACATCTTTGTTGGAAATATTTGCGTTCATTATAAACAATTGACTAACGTTAACAGTATGGCAATGTTTATTAGATGAAATAACATGAGGCCGTGAGACCAATTAGTGATAAAATGGCGGCAAGTATGTATTTATTGTTTTATATTGTTTCAAATAAAGTTAAGTTCATTTAAAATTCAGTGATTTGTTTAGTATAATGTATATTAATACCACCTTTTGGATTTTTTTTGTATATACATTGTATGTAGTATACATAGAGGGCAGTGGTTTTACTTCCCACACGTGTGTTTGTAATATGTATTATTACAATATAGTTATTTTATTACAGTGTAGCTATTTAGGTTGGCAACCCCGAAATGAAGTAAGTTGAATTTTCAATCATGGTCGCTGTTGCTGTAAGTACGACAAAACGTACTACGCAAAAAAAATAATTATGAATAATTCTTTATATATTTCAGTATGTAAGATAATATTTTTCAACTCTGCAGAACATATTTCGCCCCTTGTCTTTACATTGCGTAACCGGTATCATATAATTCATCCCACCATTGGATTCTACTAAACATCAGACCACCGAGCAAGACAAATGTTATGGGCCTGATGAAAGAGGGAGTTTCTGAGATAAAACCCATTTTCGAAGCCAGTGACAGTGAGCACACGTTTTATTTCAGATAACGCAATGGAGGCTGCAGAGGGCAACCGGGGTCAATAGACAACGCTTTTTCTTGTGTTTTATTTGCTCCCGACCTTGAATGGAAGAGATGATCAACGTAGTACAGTCATAGCTGAGGTCACAAAAATAAATCTTTTGTTATTCCGAGAAGCAATTCAGCTGCTATCTTAATTCCAAAAGTCACTTTTTTTGTTAAATTAGTATGTTTTGTATTATTGATAAGAGGAAAAGTTTTCCCTTTAAAAGACATAAATTATTTATGTCCATCTAAAAAAGTAAAATCATTGTTTACAATTCCGTTTCTAAACATGGCTCGCCCAATTTAAGATCAAATAATAATGTAACACAATAAACAAATTTCACTTTCTCAGATGTCTACAAAAACAAGTGAAATGGGTTAATAATGTTATTTCAGTTGTCACTAAACAATGCCACCGCTTTTTGTCTACAAACAGGAAAAGTCATTAATCAACTCTAAAAACTCGACTTCAAAATAACTATGTAACAAGAGAATAAGGTCGAATTTCAATTTCATATACCTTATGCAAAGACTTGACAAAATTATTTCTACAATAGGAAGCATCATTCTCATCATGCTATCAAAACACATTCTATTATCAATTTTGTTAAGATCCTTAAACATATTTGATATTGCATCTAATATCTCTGAGGGTAGCCTATACCAGTAGCCTGTGCTAGTACGTTTGTTTGCATTCATACTGTATATCCTCGGCAAATGCAAATTATATCAAATTTAATTATATTCTACAGTAATTCTGCTCGAAGGCAAGTCTTTCACTGCAATCATAGCGTTTTCATGCTACGCTTCGCAGCTTTACTAGGGAATTGTAGGTGTTGGTAGCTTCCCGTTGCTTTCCACACCGATGAAAGATAATGGTGATGATAAGGATGATAATGATGGCCGGATGATTTTCGGGGACCGTTGGGCCCTAAGCTTCCTGACATTTGTCTTACAGGTGAGGAAAAACCCCGAAAAAGAACCTCAACCAGGAGCATGCCCCGACCGGGAATCGAACCCGGGCCCGCTTGCGTGACAAGGCAGCAAGCTTATCTCGAGACCATAGTGATGGACTTTAATTATATACTCTGTGGAATTATTATTTTTAGGGGTAAAAATGAAAATAAAATGCCTAGAATTTAGAAAAGTGTCACAAATAGTAATCATAATAAGAAGAAGTTCCCGTGTTCTGGACTCACTACTATCCGAATAAATATTTATCTTATAAAGAAGTAATTTGTTTGGCTTACGGGTTTTTTTAATGTATAATGTTATTATATGAATGCTAATATTAAAATAATAGGGTCTATATCTGCTGTACAGAAAATATCATGCTTAAAATCTGTAGTCGAAGTTCGCTTAAGAGGACTGCTCTGGACCTAATAATTCAAATTCCAGCGGAGGTACAAAACAGTAGTCTTTTACTGTAATTTAAAGATCTTACGTACAGCTGCAATTGGATTTTAAAAGATATTGTTTAATCGTTTAAAAAAATAAACACTAAAACGTCCACAATTATCATCTTGAACATACAAGTTACGCCACCGTTTGTCAGCTATAAATTTCATTTTGTTCCTTATTCTGGAATCTCTGGTGTGTCAATGCATGTAATTACATGCTTTTAACATTGCATAAGCACAACTATTGTTTAGTTTTCTTGTGTCCAACTGCTGAGTTTGCACAGAGCAAGTCTTGCGGATAATTAAACCACTTTGAATGACTCACATTAGCTTCTCCATCATAGAACCAAGTGCAACAGCAATTTTGAAACTCTGCTGTTGCAACACAACACATTAGATCGTCTCTAAATGTTTGCACGTCCAATTCCTCGGGTCCGATCCCTTTTAGGGCTGTAATAAACCAGTCGCCGTATTATGTCATTCGCTTCTCTTTGTCTCGGCCCAAAATTGCTAAATGATGACACAGTATTACTAGCCCAAGTTAGGTCTGCGCGGCTAGAAGGGCTAGTGTCGCAAAACCATTTCTCTATGGAGGGGAGAATCCCTAAACACATGTGAAATATCATTACATGGTTGTCAAATTAATCATTTAGTCGACGACTTCTGAAGGTTTCGGATCATTTAAAACCACAGTGTTTGTCATCTATTACCAGCCTCACAACACGGGAGGCAACGTGTAATGAGGAAGGCAAAGGAGGAACACCGCATTCCCCAGTAATATGGTTGCCGGATTATTCATTTGGTCAACGACTACTGCAGGTGACGGATCATTTAAAAAGCAGACATAATGCCTTAAACCAATCAGCTACGGCGCGGGACCGCGAAAAATTAATGATCTCCAAAATCAGTTTTGGTTGGAGAGGAGTGCCTTTAGTTCAATTGTAGTGTGTGCTCGAATATGTAGAATGTGTATATGTTTATTTGTTTCATTGCCACCCGTTGCACTTTTCATGCTTCGGATTCCGCGTTAGGCGGATGGATACGGTTTATTTAGAGTGTATCATTTATTAATGAGAATTGGGTGCAAAATGAATTTCATTTGAATTTTTAGCGACTGAATGTAATATATTTTCAATTCATGCACCACTTCGTCAGACCATTTTAAATAGATGATATGCACGATACTTGTATTGCGCATAATTTTTGTCAAAAAGGCCCTAGGGGACCACCAGGTTTCAAAATCCCTATCTGATAAACGAATCCCTATCAATAGCAACTTACCTGTCTTCTCAACTTATAGTATTGTATTACAGGGGAGTTTGGAATATAATACAGACATTATCTAATGTTATAATTAAAATGTCTAAACCCGTCTGGTATCATACGTCTCGCACACAGTACTAGAACATACATTCGGAGATCTGTTGTTCAATTTTTCTCATTTGTTATGCTTAATGCATTTGGCAGTTAAATTTTTCTTCCATCTTCAAAACTAAGGACTGAAGCAGTGAAGGTTCCTGGGTACTATCTAAAACACTAGTATTTTAATATCACTTAATAAAAATGAAACATCACGTAACAATTAAATAACCAAAAGTTATCCACCGCGCATTGAATGGTACTCAACGAATGCGACGTAGGTACACATTTCTGTTCCTGACGCATTGAAATAATCATGAACTCCTATAAATTACGTTCTATGCTCTCAGTCCTATTCAGTATTGTGGCTACAAATTGTGGGTATGACTTAGGAGATGGAGAAAATGTAATATTTAAACGTGATTTCAGGAACCAAGATGTAATGTGGTGTACATCTGCGTATTGGCCTACTTGTCGATACTATTTCTCTGAGACGCCCTTGGCCTATTAGCAGGCTGCTGGTATCATATCCACTTGTGTCAGCTACAGATGTGAACGCTCATCCAGACACTATATGGCTGACATGTGATCAATATATCGAATTTCCCAGCCTTTATAGCTGGTTTTCTCAACCTGAAGCCGCTACTTATTGTAGCTACCCAGATTTCTCACGATTTCGGGTTAGCACCGGTCCCATTTCTATGAGAAAATTACTTCCACCAGGGGAATCGAATCAGCGTCTGCATCAAGGCATGATGCCTTAAGTCGCTCGGATACGGCGAGGGGATATATATATATGTTATAATTAAATGTTTAACATTGAGCAATGTAAGCTTAATATGGTATGATAAGAAAAATAAATGCCTGGACGGGATTCGAACCCGGATCTCTGAGTCTGTACCTCAGCGTGATATCCATTACACTACCAGGCGAATCCAATTCAAACACTTATTTTTCTTATATATGTATTATATTCTCCATTATTACTAGATGTCGCGAGAACTCGGTCTTCACTGCCATCTAGTAGCTGACTATAAGTGTTTGATTTGGATTCGCCTGGTAGTGTAATGGATATCACGCTGAGGTACAGACTCAGAGATCCGGGTTCGAATCCCGTCCAGGCATTTATTTTTCTTATCATACCATATATATATATATATATATGTGTGTGTGTGTGTGTGTGTGTGTGTGTGTGTGTGTGTGTGTGTGTGTGTGTGTGTGTGTGTGTGTGTGTGTGTGTTTTCAAGTTGTAGTGATTTTTAATTATTCAATTTTCTTTTGTTTTTAATTTTTATTTGAATATGAGTGTTAGTGAACAACCTAAAGTTAGGCTGGGGGGTCTAAAGTGAAAGTAAAATTGTTAACTCAGCTATAGTAAGATTACTTTACTTATATGAATGAAGTAGGACAGTGTAAATATGCAGGTATGCATATTAAAATGACACTTTAGCGAATTCCATGGTGTCATCAGCAAACAGCGCACTGACAATCGGTAGTTGAGACCGTGACGCAAGCCATTGTGTGTAATGAGCAGGTCGTCATGAATATAATTATTTAGCCACCTTCCTGTGAGTCAGTTCCGGGCCCATCCAAAACTCATCACTTGCTATTCTTTCTATGCAACTTCCGTCCTTCTGTACCTTGTATTATGTTCGTTTGAACAGTGGGCATAACTTCACCTATTTCGTCCATAGCTATAGCTCAGCTGATAGGCTAGTATGCCTGCTTCCTGACTATAGGGTTTTTCATATCTACAAAATGGTACTGCTCTTATGGAAAACGCTGTTGCCACTTGACGCAGCAGACTGAATGACAGAGATAAAAATATAATATCTCTTAAGTTACGTTGAAAGAGGATGGGTAATGGCAGCTCCGCTAGCCACTGTTTCCATAATTGAGTTCACCCCCTAAATTTATTAAATAATTGTGTGATAACTATACGTTCCATAATTGTACATATGTATTTTTTCCATTAATCAGGCACCCACCTTCTTGGCAAAGTTGTAGATGAAAGTATTTAGCTTAGTATTTATTTCAAATGAATTAACTAATAAACCAATCTCACATAAAAGGACACGTTTACTAGCTAGAATTGCTCCAAAAGAGAAATGCTATTTTCTAGACGTGAAAAACCCAGGTTCGATACCCAATGGGGTAGGATATTTTAATTGTAACATTTTTATTCTTAAGGCTAGGAGCAGGAGTGATGTTTATTATAATCGCAACAGAGTGCACTGGATGTCTGTACCTCCCGCAGTACATCAGGACATGTGATAGCCCCACAATTATTCATAGCAATTCGTCCGTCGGATGAGAACGTTAAGCCTGGCTGCCCGCTTTACGGTTTTTTTTTTCGAAACAGTTCTCTGTATACATTTCAAGTAGACCTTAACAACATCTATCAAAAGTGAGGTCTGCCGAAGTGGTGAGTGTTAAATGCACTGTGTGAGAAAAAAAAAAACGTTTATTTGAGGAAAATGTCATAAACCTACTCCCTCCCTTCTCTTGTTTAGTATTACTAACACATTTACAATATACAACATTTAAAACACATAACTTGACTCCTCCTCTGTTCATAAATACACAACGTCTGCAGAAGTGGTGCATAAATAGAATGTAGGACACGTAACATGCACTGCATTATCAATACAACATGCAAAATTCGCCTGTTTCCATCTCCAGATTGATAGCGAAGTCAAGAAGTTTCTGAGAATTATGATGTCATGAGTTTAACTCCCACAGACTGACCAACTTTTGAGCTTCAAATTCTATAACGGCAGAGTGGTCATTAGCAGCATGCCAGAGAGAAAAGCGTCTAATACTGCATAAAACTCGGTAATATTTAATATCGGTTCCAGTGGGCTAGTTTGTTCCTTGCCTCTAGTACCTAAGGTCGCGGGTTCAAATCCGGCCTAGGTCGATTGATTTTTAGAGTGGAAAAGTCCAAGGGACAAGTCCCTTGTTTCTTGATTATGAATGGGAATACTTAATGATTAACAATAATGGGGGGGAGAAACTTTAAGCCGTAGGTCCCGAGTCTGAAGATTTTCGGGCTCGTAAAAGAATCTTAAGCATAAATTAGTGCCTCTGAAAAAAATTAACCTCCCTCCCCAACCACCTTAGTTGTATAATCGAGGCTTAGTATTGACCAAATGTAACTCACTGACATCTATAGTGAAATAAGAGTAACTAAATTAGTTTGGTCAAGAAACTCCCGCGAGGGGAGCACCCATGATTCCACGAGGGACATAAAATAATTTGAGCTAGTATTAGAATATACTAACAACAAGCGTTCTTAAAATTAGGGATATTTATTTATTTAAAGAATAAAATAATGCAGCAAATAATAACTACATAATAAACATCATGAGAGAGATTCAAATTTTAAAAGAAACCATGTACGTGAACTTACTCAACGAGAAAGATCAAATGACAACAGCCCTATATATATATATATCCATCCATAGTAATTCTGCCCGAGGGCAGGTCTTTCACTGCAATCATAGCATTTTCATGCTATGTTTTGCAGCTTTACTAGGGAATTATAGGTGTGGTAGCTTCCCCTTGCTTTCTTTCCACACCGGTGAAGGATGATGATGATGATAAGGATGATGTTGATGGCCGGATGAATTTCGGGGACCGTTGGGCCCTAAACTTGCTGACATTTATCTTACAGACGAGGAAAAACCCCGAAAAAACCTCACCCAGGAGCCTGTCCCGACCGGGAATCGAACCCGGACCCGCTGCGTGACAAGGCAGCACACTACCTCGAGACCACAGCGGTGGACTCTCTCTCTCTCTCTCTCTCTCTCTCTCTCTCTCTCTCTCTATATATATATATATATATATATATATATATATATCCATCCATCCATAGTAGTTCTGCCCGAAGGCAGGTCCTTCAACTGCAATCATAGCATTTTCATGCTATGCTTGCAGCTTTACTAGGGAATTGTGTAGGTGTGGTAGCTTCCCGTTGCTTTCCACACCGGTGAAGGATGGTGATGATGATAATGGTAAGGATGATAATGATAAGGATGATGGCCATATGATTTCGGGGACCGTTTGGGCCTTAAAGTTTTCCTGACATTTGTCTTACAGGTGAGGAAAAACCCCGATAAAAACCTCACCCAGAAAAACTGCCCCGACCGGGGATCGAACCCGGGCCCGCTGCGTGACAAGGCAGCACGCTACCTCGAGACCACAGCGGTGGACATATATATATATATAACAATAGCCGAAAACAAATAGCGCGTTGTATTTAATAAATAGGATCTTCTTGGTGATTGATAAACCTGTATTACACAAAATCAATAAAAACCCAAATAATAAATTTAAAAAAGTTAAAAGAGTTTTAACTTTTGAAATTGGTGATATGCGTTTTTATTGACTTTGTGTAGAATAGTGCCTTCTTAATTATTGAAGATGTTCCGAAAGTCCTATGAAGCTTTTTTAATTGAAGTCTTACTACTTGAGGACGACAGATCTCAGGTAGATATTTTATTATTGTATGTATTAGTATATCTATACCCCATACGTCCCGCGTGGGGACACGGATGGCCCCTAGTGGGATTTTCTTACTAGGCTAATTTAGTTACGCATATTTACCTACAGATGTCAACGAGTCATCATCATCATCGTCCTTTCAAGTATTAGGCCCAGTGGCCCGTTACGGTCTCCCGCCATCTCCGAAAAGGTCGACCCACAGATCTTCTGCCTCGAGGAATGTAGTGAAGAATTTCTTTTGGTATTCTGTGACGATCCATGCGCTGAATATGGGCTAGCCAATTGTTTCTATATTCTTGGAGGTATTCAGATATAGGTACGATGTTTAACTCTCTGGCTATTGTTGAATTTCTTTGGTGGTCTAGAAGGCTATAACCTGCAGTTCGTCGCAGAAATTTCATCTCCGTGGCTGTAATATGACGATCATCCTGAGTTCTGATGGTCCAAGCTTCACTGCCATAACAGATTATGGGTCTAGCGAGAATTTTATAGATTTGTGTGTCTCTGCACTTTTGATGGTTTAAAAACTTGGTTGACGAGTGACATGTGGAAATCAAAATATATTATAAATAATAATTGTATTGTAGATGTACAGGGCTTCCAATATAAACCCGGACCGGCCTCACGGGGTTTCACCCGTCAGGCTGCGCTCTCTCCTCGTCCGCATTTCACTCTGCCAGCCGCAGAGTGTCCGATTTTATACTGGAAACCCTATATGTAATAATTTAGATGTAACAATAATATTTGTATGTTTTATCCAACGTGGTAGAGCTGCAGACAAAGCCTTAACTCTGTCAGGTAAAATAAAGCTATTATTATGTTAGAAAATTAGAACATCGTCTGAATGAGACATCTAAATGACAACCAAGATTTTACATGCGTGGATGGAGGTCGGTTAAATTTTGCACGGAGGCTTTATTTTATTCAGGATTGCGGTTTTTTTACAAGCGTGAAAATCTTCAGACTGGAGACCCACGGCTTGAAGTCCCTCCCGGAGGAATTGTCCCCTGGATTTCTCCAACCTAAAAAATCCATCGACGCCGACCGGGTTTTAACCAGCGACCCTCGGAACTAGAGGCAAGGAACATAGCCACTATACCACATAGGCATACTATTTTATTACTTGAATCTTATTTATATTCGAAACCAAGCCATTCAGATATTTTATGATAAAATTCCTAAACAGAAAATCCAGTCGTTCATTTGTGGTTACGTTTAATGCTTACATTTATAATGGTGCTGCTAATTTAATTCCCGGGAAGTGCACTGTAATAGATCTGTTGTCTCGGACAAATTTGGGACACGTTTGGACCAGATTCAATTCAATACGTCGGGTCCGTGACCTCAAAGAACGCTGAACTAAATATAGCTATAGATTCTATAACACCTGATGATCACACATTGTGGTTCCACACTATATACCTCCGCAAATACTGCGTTGGAAAACAAAGTGAAAGAGAAAACTGCAAATTAAGGTTATGGAAAGTAGAGGATTATAAGAGAAAAGATAATTGAAAACAAAACGAAAAAAAAATGAAATTAGTCTTCATCTAAGATTTTGTAGGTTATAGTAAATTAGAGTTTTTATTATTTCAAAAGCCTCTTATTTTAGGCTTTTGGTTCTTTCACATATTCGTACGATACCCACGAATTTACTAATCCTCCAAAGAAAACTATCTATAAGATTTTAGTTCTACTACAGAATCCATCAATTATACCCCTTCGTTTATGTTTAACGACGCTAATTAACGTTCGAGGTCATTATTGTACGATTCAAAGCTGCTTGCGCATGGGTGGAAAATATTATTCAGATATTTATTTTATTATAGGACTGAGTTTCTTAAATTAACTCACGATACTATCGAATCCGCATGCCTACAATCGTTATTCTGAGCTAATGTTTTCTATCTCCTGTATAATTCACCTTCCTCAAACCATGATCAGTATTATTCTCTTACAGCATTCTTGTCCTATCTACTGTGGGCTTCCTCTCATTTTCTACCAAAATTTTTCATACCCTTTTTTCATTTAAACTGGTCGTATGTTCTTTCCATCGCATTCTATGAGACTTAACTGTTTTTATTAGACCTGGTTTCCCATCCAGCTCACTGTTATGTAGTTTTCTCCATTCGCCTGTATGTTTGTACTAAACATTTATTCTCAAATATGCTGAACCATGTTCTCGTCTTTTAAATTAAGAGACCAGGTTTCATTCTGCCATAAATCTACGACAAAGAATCCATGGTCCTACTTACCTTAGGAAGTAAGCCACATTCAGAATTTTTACGATCTGAAAATAAATTATCGTACCAGGTGAGGTTTGTAGTCAGCTACCTTAGATTCGTATAAACTGGTTCGACATGATTCTCGATAAATATTTTTACGTTCAAGATAACATTTTTGCTAAGTCATAATAAAATGTCACCTTAATGAAAATTCAAGAATATTAGGAATTGCTGATGGAAAGAAGACAACTTCGTGGGGAGAATTCTCTGAAGCAGAAAAACAATAAACTGTACATCGAAAGTTACTTTTTAAGAAACAGAAGTAATTTGTTTCTTTCTCTGACACCTTAACATATACAGACTTCACTTTACTGAAAAATAATGACATTTCAGAAAAGACTACAAACTATCGAAATTTATTCGTCTTAGTGAACAAGAAAAAACAATCAATATAAAAATAATTATAAAGAATGAGTCAACTAGCAAGTCACTTTCGTTATCATTTGTAGATCCAACTTATTATTTCCTGTTTAAAAATTACTCACGTCAGTTATTCTCCACACTTATAAACCTCAACTCATGTCCAATTCAGGGTCGAGGAATGAGATGAAGGTCCTATATTTGTAGAGATCAACGCCGGCGACCACGCCTTCACATTGTCACAGTAGCAGTTGAACAAAATGAAACGAAATGGATGAGATGATTGCGGAGAAATAGAGGAATGAAATTTGTGGCAGGGGAAAATAGGAGAAAACCCTGAGAATTCCTGATAGTGAAAGGTCTCTTTTATAGGTAAAACTGTTCATATACTGGGGAATTTTGATAATAAATAATAATAATAATAATAATAATAATAATACTTTATTTATTCTGGCAGAGTTAAGGCCATAAGGCCCTCTCTTCCACTCAACCAGCACAAATACAAATAAATATTCGACAAATATAGATATACACTATACTAATTATAAACAGTTAAAGATACAATAAATGTAGCAATGTAAATGTCATGTACAAACAACATTTCATAGGGTAATAACAATAATGATACGATAATAAATAATAATAATAGTAATAATAATAATAATAATATAAATATGATACATTATACGGGAAACACCAATTAATATATATATATATCTTACACTGGATAATAATGAAGTCGAGTTTAGAGCAAATATAAATTTAGATTTCTTTTAAAAGATGCCAATGTCCGGCAGCCCCTTTGATAGGGAGGTGACAGATGATGGTGGAAGGATTCTTGAAAAAGGATATGAGCATTCACCATATTTCTAATTTATCTTTGATGAGGAGGCTAAATCATGTATTAAAAAGTTAAATCAACAGATAAGGAATGGACTGTCGAAAATAGATAAAATCTTTCTTAGTAAATTGAATAATTTGATGCACTAGAAAATCCGGAAAAATGCACGACATTTTCGAAAAATGGCTTAAAAATCGAGATTTTTGAGCAAGTATAATAATTTTATACTAAAAAGTCTATACTAAATCCGTTTATCGAAGCCCTAGTCAGAGATGATAATATAAACAAAGGCGAAAAAATATATATGGTACCTCATTATGTGGAAGATATGGTACATGGATTAGCAAAGTTCACATAAATTAACTGCAGATGTCATTTTACATATATATCACAAGATTTTACAATCTCTTTGGCATCTTCTTGTACTCCTAAGAATTTATAGCAAATCGCTATATTCCCAATCTCCTTTCTCTATCCCTCTTCTCTCATTGGTATTAACTCAACTTAGATTTTGTCTCCATTTATTATCCTTACGCAATCTACTCATACGTAATTTTCTGTTATCTTCCCTTTTCCATCAATATTTTCATTCGACGAATCACCTTAATCATCTACAAAAGTCAGTAGGCCTACATATTATGTTGTCTCATAAGTAATCTCAGTTTTTTAATATGATGTTGTGTGTCTGTGAAATTTTGAAGGGAATGTTTTCCAATCGGGCGTGCAGTCGATACGTATCTTTATTCTCAACAACTGGAACGAGATCATCAAATTTAGACGATTGCGGGTTCAAAGCCGATCGGATCCCATACTGCAGGAACAATCATGACAAAAGTTCAGGAATTGGGAGGAATCGAACTGCTGCCACGCCCACCATAAAGCTCTGATCTTGCACATTCAGATTGCCATCTGTTTGGATCCATGACTCATTTATTCTGTGAAATTTCGAGAACATTGAAAACTTTGAAGCGGGTCTTAACTAATTCTTCGCATAAAATAAAATAAAAAAGAGAGAAAAGGAAGACTGGTAATAATAAACTTCGCTGAAAGATGACTCAAGATTATAAACTTCGCTGAAAGATGACTCAAGATTATAAACTTCGCTGAAAGATGACTCAAGATTATAAACTTCGCTGAAAGATGACTCAAGATTATAAACTTCGCTGAAAGATGACTCAAGATTATAAACTTCGCTGAAAGATGACTCAAGATTATAAACTTCGCTGAAAGATGACTCAAGATTATAAACTTCGCTGAAAGATGACTCAAGATTATAAACTTCGCTGAAAGATGACTCAAGATTATAAAATCCGTGGTATCTATTTTGAAAAATAGATTAAATTCGTATAAAAATCGAATAAAATTGTATTTAAAGAAACATTACTTATGAGACAATATATATCGCTGTGGTCTCGAGGTAGCGTGCTGCCTTGTCACGCAGCGGTGCCGGGTTCGATTCCCGGTCGGGACAGGCTCCTATGAGGTTTTTTTTCGGGATTTTTCCTCGCCTGTAAGACAAATGTCAGGAAACTTAGGGCCCAACAGTTCCCGAAAATCATCCGGCCATCATCATCATCCTTCACCGGTGTGGAAAGCAACGGGAAGCTACTACACCTACAATTCCCTAGTAAAGCTGCAAAGCACAGTATGAAAATGCTGTGATCGCAGTGAAAGATCTGTCCTCGGGCAGAATTACCATGGATGGAATATAATTTAACCATAGTCTTTAACAACTTAAATTACAGGCGTTGTAATTCGGACCTTGTCATGAAGATGCCAATAAATTTTGCTCAGAAGTATCTTACTTTAGGCTTAAGTTTTTTTTTTCAGATGATTCTACTAATGTGTGGGAAATCCCGGCAGATATGTGGGTACCGACAAATAAAAACCTAGAACAGACCCAAGCCAGCATTACTCCTTTAAGTAAGGCACTGGATATCAAAGACTAGACTACTAGAATAAACGAAAACCTTGACATTTAAAATTACTGGTTTTCCATTTTTGGGAGGGGGAACACGCCTTAGCACAGTTGGTTAAGACAATACAATACAAGCCAGATTGTTGCGGGTTCCACTCCCGATGGGTCTGTATTTTAAACTAACCTAAACCCTCTGGAGTCTCCATGGTGCAGGGATTGACTCACCCTCTAGCATAAATGAATACCAGACGCATTTCTGGGGTAGAGACGGTCGTCACGCAGGGCTGACAATCTCAGTGACATCTCGTGTCGATTGTCTACAAAAGTTGAAGCCTTATTTACTGATTGACTTTAAAATTAAGATTGTAATTACAAAATTTAACAGAATGCAAAAAAGAAATAAACAAAGATAAAAAAACATAGCATAACAGGAAATATAAAACATCTATAAATATACAAAACAAGAAAATATATAAAAACATAGTATCATGTCTCAGGATGAAATGATTTATCTAAGCCAATGAATACAAATGTGAAGGGCCTCCTGAGGTCTGTAGAGGGATCATTTTACTTTTACTTTCCAGGTTTGGGGTTTCTACGACCAACTCATCATACTATTACTGTATTGCCCACTAAGGAACAACTCTTAAAATTACCCTCGCAGCAACATTGAAGATCAGCTTGTTTTTATTCCGAATCTCCGGAAGTTCTTCAGTAAACTGCCAATGAGGTACAAATTGAAAAATGACTGGAAACTTGGTCCAAAAACAAACTTTTTTTTAAAAAAAAACTCTTTTCCATAATTTTGCTTCACCCTTGGCAATACCTGACACAGGTATCTGGCCTTTCCAGTGACGTGGCTTATCAAGAGAGGATTTTTAGCTATGGATCACATAAATACTTTTTTGGAGTGATCTGATAAGTGATCAGATCAATGTAAGGGATTACTAAGCCCGAAATGGGGAAAATGCAAAGTTAAACAGAAAAAGAAAGAAAGTTCTACCAATTATTTTCAAACAAAGCGCATGTAACCTTTTTTCCCCCGTCAATATGGGAAGTGACAGCTGTCGCTTCACGACGAACTCCTCATAATACCAACTTAACAATAAAAACAAACACTCTGGAAGGATTTTTCTCGTCATTATTTCTATACAAGACAGAATAGAACAGCTGTTAAAAAGAATGAAATTACCGTCAGAAAACTATGGAAATAAAAATAAGATACACTTTCCAAACTTCAGAGGAAAATTCCCAAATGAATATTAAATTTCTAAACATCTAAAACCATAACACTTGGACATCATAACAATAGTTGTCAGCATGAGCAAAAATAGACTACAAAAAATCGAGAAATTGCTCCATTAACTATATGAGTACAATTTCATTGCATTTCTATCTTGTATAGAGTAAATAAATAAATAAAGATAATAAATTCCGTTCACTTTCTCCAGACTATGCGAAGCTTAGTTCGGTTTATTACACGCTTTATATTAGCTTGACCTCTATCTATCTATCTATCTATGTAACTGAATCTTTCAACGCGTTTTTCACCCACTTAAAATAATTGGATCGACTTGATATTTTGTATACTTGTAAAGGACCCATGACAATACAATAATTTCATATTTGTTTACTAAAATAATGGCCACATTCATCAGAAAAAAAAAAAGGGTCTGTGTAATAATGTAATGGAATTTTTCAACACGATTTTCACCCACTTAAAATCATTGGATCGACTTGAAACTTTGTATACTTGTAAAGGACCCATGACAATACAATAATTTCATTTTTTTTCTAAAATCCTGGTCAGAATAATCAGAAAACCAAAAAAGTGTCTTTGTATCCATGTAACGGAATCTTTGAACACGATTTTCACCCACTTAGAAACATTGGATCGTCTTAAAACTTTGTATACTTATAAAGGACCCGTGACAATTCAATAATTTCATATTTTGTTTCTAATATCCTGGCCAGAATCATCAGAAAAAAAAAATTAAATTGGTATAATATGTTGCGGACTTGTCGACTTTTTAGTCAATCGTTGTAAGAGCTCAGTTGGTAGAGCGGTGAACTCTAGTGGTATATAATTTCAGTAATCCATAGGTCGCTGGTTCAAATCCAGCTCGTACGATTTTTTAGAAGAGTATTACTTTTAGCTCATACTACAATATTATCGAATTTAAAGATATTTACATTTTTGTCTTATTCTGTAAAATATTAAAACTAAAAAATAAAAAATAAATAATAGTTTTAAAAAACGAAAACAACAAACTTTATTAGAAAACCGAACTAAAATATGAAAAGTAATTTTAATTTCCAATACGCTTGGGATAAAATTAAAGTGGTCAACAAAAAAAAAATCTCCAACACATTTAGAATAAAACTATAGTTATCTACAAAAAAAATAATTTTACCATCAAAAGTGTGGGGTGCTTTTTATTGTTTTTACATTTTCTTCTTAGAGACTTTACTTTTACCAATATCTGTTTATTATCAAATATATTAATTGATATTGAGCACCCCACGCTTTTGATGGTAAAATTATTATTTTTTAGATAACTCTAGTTTTATTCTAAATGTGGAGATGATTTTTTTGTTGACCACTTTAATTTTATCCTAAGCGTATTGGAAATTAAAATTATTTTTCATATTTTAGTTCGGTTATCTAATAAAGCTGTTGTTTTAGTTTTTTAAAACTGTTATTTATTTATTCTAGGTATCATATTCGTAGCTAACTCACTCATTGGCATTCGAACCCGGAGGTTCAAGGCCGCACAGACAAAACCTCTCTGTAGATCCATATCCTGAGCTAATGTTTTCCAATCACTCCCTCTTTATTAATTAAATAAAAATAAAACTTACTTTTATTTGATTTTCATATTTCATCATCATCATAGTACATTCACGAATTTAGGCCATTTGTTGACCTGTTTCGGCCTCAAGAGAAACACCATCCAGAAGTCTTTTGAGTGGACGTCCTGGTCTTTTTCTTCCTGCAGGTTGATATCTTAACATTTGTTTGGGTATTCTGTGATCTTCCATTCGATGAACATGTTGCATCCATCTTGACTTATAATCAGAAATTTTGTTTTCTAAAGATTCCATGTGTAATTCTTCTAAGATGTCTTCATTTTTTTTTGTGATCTAGTAGTGTGTATCCTGCAGTCCTCCGAAGATATCTCATTTCAGCAGATCTAAGTCTCTGTATATCCTTCTGTTTCAACGTCCATACTTCGCTACCATACAAAAGAGTTGGAAGAGCCAGTGTTTTATACACTTTCAGTCTTGAATGCTTTGGACTAACTGTGGCTTGAAGATAGAATTTATTAACCCTAAAATTCTTAAAAATTTAGATATTTTTGCATTTACATCCTTTTCTTCTTCATATGAGATATTGCATCCTAGATATGTAAAATTATTCACCTGCTCCAAAATTTTATTGTCCAGTACAATTTTACTTCTGACAGGATCTACACCTTGAAATGCCATCATTTTTGTTTTTTCTGTAGATATCTTTAATCCATATTCTTCTGTAATTTTCATATTTATTAAGATATAATTCAGTGACAGCTGTTTCGGTACACTGTACCTTCTTCAGACATGTTAACAAATTATTAATTGTGTTATTATAGTACATATCAATTGATCTAAGCAACAATACAACAATAATTTAATTAAATTTTTAATTCACCTCCCTCAAATCATTGCATTGAATGTAATATCAAAAACGCTTAGAGGATACGTAGGCTACATCCATCCACCCATAGTAATTCTGCCCGAAGGCAGGTCCTTCGCTGCAATCATAACATTTTCATGCTATGCTTGCAGCTTTACTAGGGAATTGTAGATGTGGTAGCTTCCCGTTGCTTTCCACACCGGTGAAGGATGATGATGATGATAACGATAAGGATGATGACGGCTATATGATTGCGGGGACCGTTTGGGCCTTAAAGTTTTCCTGACATTTGTCTTACAGGTGAGGAAAAACCCAGATAAAAACCTCACCCAGAAAAACTGCCCCGACCGGGGATCGAACCCGATACGTACATAGGTGTAAATAAATGGTTTTGTATACACGATATGACCAATATAATTACAGCAATGTTTCGCATCGTTGCAGTAAGTCCCAAGGTTATAAAACCTAACTTGGTCTCTAGGGGATGGGTGGATCTCCATTTCTATTTTACAACGCTACTAGCCTACGTGGTTAGTTTTTCTACGATAAAAAATGTAAAAGCATTGTCAATGGGCATTTGGCCGCAATAAAAGGATTTATTCTATCTTCGTGCAGTAAAAAATTGACCCACCGAAAATATTTAAGAAATGGAGATTCTGTACATATAATGAATGTCATATTTTTAAACAGATAAATTAATTTTATTTGAAGAGAAAAATTATACGCTCAGACCGGGACTTGAACCCGGGACCCTTGGTTCTCTAGACCAAGTGCTCTACCAACTGAGCTACCTGAGCAAGTACCGATCTAAACGCAAATCTTTCTCTATATACATTGTAATTCATCATCATTGAGATGTACGAAATCAATAATAAAAAGATAAATTAATGATTCATATTTATAATAAAGCGTTAAACACACTTTCGTTTACGTTTAAAACGGAATACTTTTAGTTACTATCAGAATATAGCCACGTTACATTTAATTACATACATGGTAAGAATCTATCTCAAAACCCCAGGTTTGTTTATGAACGGTTTTAGCCAACGTAATAACTTTTTGTATCTCTTTAGTTTGAAAATTAGAACTGCGTACTCACTTAGCTATTTAAAACTTTCCAGACTGACTGGAAGGGAAGTTATAAATAAGATAAAGTTATCCTACTACAGACCTTAGGTATTTAAGGTTCCCACCTTTCTAGACAATTGGCATGAGATGTCCTGCGTGACGGCCCCCTTCATCCTCAGCATGTGCCTAGTACTCATTTTAGTAAGTGGCTGAGTCGACCCCAGGGCTATGGTGCCAGCATTTTTTTTTTTTTTTTCCAAATGCCCCAGGTTGTCATTTCGACATTTCTGGTTTTCTCTCCTAGCATGGCGTACTTGTAACCCACTTCTGAGGTTGGGGCTCCTGGGAGGCGGGGTTACGCTGCCCCGATGATATGAGAGTTGATGATAACTGTAATGATGCGCCAGGAGAGGTCATGCCAGCAGAAGTTTAAGCCAGTTTTTAACCCTAACCCGCATCGGAAATCGAAGAAGCGAACTTCTACTGCAGTCATTTTCCCTTGAATTATTTTGTAGTGTAGCGCAAAAACAATTCTCTTTCTATAATGTTGCTGTCATTTTGTCATTAGCTAGGTTAAATGACATGTTTATACTGTGTATTTAACTTGTAGAATGTTATTAAAAAAAAACTGTAACAGTATTGACCTTGTAAGACCCGGTACCGGTACGTCCCATACATATTCATGATTTAGAATCCCGGTACCCGCTTCGGATAATTCTGCAACATAGGTGATGAATACCGGTATGTACCGGCAGTTTTATTCTTGCTTATTCTATTTACTTTAAGGAATTTTTATATGCTAGATTTTCCTTGTTATTATTTGCCTCTAACAGTGTCGACTATGAATATATAAAATTAAATAACGTTAAATAGGGCTACTTTGCTCCTGTAATAAAAAAAAACAAGGCCATCATCTACTGCTTTCACTTTCGGTATATGAAAGAAGTTGATAATGAATGATTGGTGAACTTCCCTCCAGCTGACACAATTCTTTTATCACAGGCCTAGGACTGTATATAATGAAAATTTCATGAATTTATATGTAAAATATGAAAAATATAAGTAATTGAATCTGAATATTAAAAAATATTGTACCGGTCGCAGTCATAATGAAGTAGACTGCATATATACGGTAACTTACATTGCAATCTTCCCAAATACTTTTTTTTACTTATTTTACAGCTAGGAGGCCTCTTCAAGAATTATATATATATATATATATGTATTAAATGTGCTGCCGTTTTATTTTTTGAAATTTATTTGCCTATAATAATTAACGTAGTGCTAAAACCTTCATTATAAGAATCATATTCTTACTTAATTTTAACGTACAGCCGAATGTTTGTGAATAAAGGATTTAAATTAATTTAAATTTTCGTAGTGTCTAACACATATATTAAACTATAATCCACTTTGCAAAGATATTGATAAATAAAAATGGTTACCTGTAGAAAACGTATTAAAAGAAATTGGATCAACCCAAGATAGGGGCTATGATATATACCACTATAATACCAGGATAATTGTTGAGTTTTACATAATACGCACACCAGTCTTAAATTAAAAAAAATAATAACTCTTTTGCCTACTATACGATATTAGTTTTCTGCCCTCTTATTCTGAAGTTTAGGATACAAATTAACTTTATCTTTAAAATTCAAATGATTAAACAAAATATAATAAAATCTTCTAGATATTTAACAAGCTCAAAAAAAAGTTATAAAAATTAATTTCCCATTGGATAAAAACTAATTATAAAGATATTAATAACAATTTATAAACTGAAAAGTTAAAATAGTAAAACTTGTACCTGAGAAATCAGTCCTCACACAAATTAATATTTAATTAAAATAGTGTACGCCTTTCAGAACTTATTGTTCCATTTTTTTAACTTTTATACAATAACCTCAACGGTGGATCAGAATGAATTTTAAAATCTCACACAACTCTTCAAAACTGAATAAAAATAAAATAAACGTGAAATGAATATGTTAGCTTCATTAGTAAGTTTTCACAAAATTAAAATATGATGAATAAAAGTATACTGTTTACACAATATTCGATAAATTACGATGAATAAAATCGTATTTTTGTAATTTTTTTTTTACTTCAGTAGTAATATTTTGCTAATAATCTGATTTATTAAATCTATAAAAATTAATGTTTATTTAAGAGACAGGGACTATGTTTATTTATTTTTTTACTTGTTGTGGTCTAAAAAAAAGATTACACCCTGTTGTCAAAACACTCATGTGCTATTTCAAAACAATAAAAAAATAATATGCATTGTTATTTAATTTATAGCAATTCCATGTGTCACAAAACAGATGTTTTTAATTTTACAATAACTGTAAAATATAAAAAAATAACAGTAACCTATAGTGACGTATGCAACGCACTTTTTAACGATTCAAACCAAATAATAGCTTTAATATTAATTTCATTCATATTTAAATAACGTAAACTACAACCTGTTTACATTATACTAACATAATACTGTTGATATGTAGAATTATTTACATTTGTTGTTAAGTCTAAAAATGAATGCATATACACATGTTAGCAATGGCTTAAACATGAGGTATTTCATCGATATTTGTTAAGCTCATATAATTACATACGGTTTTGTACTCACCTAACGTGTCCGAAAGTACATATTCTGTTTTGATAACACGTAAAACCACAAAGAAAATACAGCACCACACTTTCCACTCCCTGACACTCGCCATCTTTCACAACAAACTGAAGTTTACTCACCGAGCTGTCGAGCGAGGTCGCTAACATCGCTTCCCCCTCCCGTTGCACCGGTAGTGACGTTGCTTCCGCGTAATGGCGCCCATATACAAACAATAGCCACGCGACTTTAACTTGCACGTGTCATAATCTGCAAATAAAAATTGTAATCAAGTCCATTAAAGACACGCGTTGAAGAATAAACAGAGATAGCTGTGATATAAAATTCTCAGTTTTCAATAGCTTTTATAAACAAAAAATAAAATAAAAATACAATATAATATACGTTAATAAAAAAAGCATAATATGGTATTGGTATTCCTAAACTGATGATTGACTATTGTTTGTTTGTCTGTTTGTTTGTTTAATATTTGGTTAATTTAATGCCACCTATTTCTGCTATATGCTAACCACGATGTTTGGGGGTAGGTCCTAAATTTTATTTATTTTTTTCTCCTTCAAATTTGAGGGTCCTTTAGTGTGCCACATATATATTGGTATCAATGTCCAGCGATTCTATGCCAAGTATCAAGCTACATATATTCAAATAAAATACAAAAAAAATCCTAACAATATGTTGATAATTACCTCAGCAATGTAAAGGGCCTACGAGCGTTTTCTTTTTAGAAAATCCAGAAAATGACTGAAAATAAAAGAGAAGAGATGTAAAAACAACTAAAATATGTCATATTAACGTCGAAACAAATCTTTCTATCATTGTTAAAATACAATAACCAACTTATGATAAATACATTTATAAAAATGAAGATCGCCGAGAACCTATCTATTCTAACCCACCTAATCTATTTTAGTCCACCTAATATATTCTAACCCACCTAATCTAATCTAACCCACCTAACTTAACCTGAATGAACATGTTGGCAATTGACTATAACAGAAACATGAACGAGCCTCTTTGGTAAGCATGTCACAAGCACGAATGTTATCCCATAAGTATTCGATAGCTATCGATACAGTTAATAACTAGTGGTCCGTTGCAAGATTCGCATACTGATACCTGGGATAGAATAACCAGTATACCCTTATAAGGAAGCAATATCTTCGAATTTTTCTCACTCTAAAAATGTAATTGACCTTGGCTGAAATCAAATCCAAGAATCTCAAATTCCGAGACAAACACCTTATCTCGAGACTACCATGGCTGGAAAACAAATTTGTCGTCTATACTGCATAGGACAAGAGTGCTCCCTCATGGAAGTTACTTAACCAAGCTAGTTTACTTATGCATATATATATATATATATATATGATATGAAAAGAAAAATGAATGCTTGAGTCGGGATTCGAACTCGAGTCTCTAAAGTCTGTACCTTTAGCGCTCTAACCAAACTGAGCTACTCAAGAATTCCAATACAAGCATACAATTTTCTTATACATGTAGTATTCTCAATTCACACAAGAGGTAGCTGAAATTGTTCCAACTGCCATCTCGCGGCTAACGTAACAGTTAAGCAATTTATATATATATATATATATATATATATATATATATATATATAATTCTTCTGTACGTGTGTTTGTCACTGAACTCCTCCTAAACGACTGGACCGATCTTGATGATTTTTTTGTGTCTGTCTGATTGAGCCCCTTGATGGTTTAGATTCACAATTGAACCGTCTAAAATCAGATGTAGGAGTTCACCTGAAGTGAAAATTTAAAAATCGCTCTAGCGGTCACATGTTTCGATGTTTCATAACGAAATTCAGTATATCCTATTAAAATAAACCGAGGTAAGTATTGTCAAAAATGAGCGAAATCCGAAAATTAGGCGTGGAGGTTTATTTGAAATTCGAAATTAAAAACTGCCTAAACGACTGGACCGATTTTGATGAATTTTTTTGTGTTTGAGTGGGTCCCTGGATGGTTTAGATTCACAATTGGACTACGTAGGTTGCGCTGCATCGGGTTATAAGAATCATTTTGCCAGATGTATAGTCATCTGCATTACCGACATATTCTGCGCGACAACAATGTGGTGTCATCATGCATGCTTCTTGAGCCACAACAGATGACAGTGAGGAGTTTTCTTGCGAACTTATGTAATAATATCTAATTACGTCTTAATTAGTGAAATTTATGATTAAAAAGTAACTTATATTTTTATCGTCCGACGGTGACACGTGAATTGAACGTTCGGGCACGACAACGTCTGCCTGGTACGCTAGTTTCTATATATATATATATCAGCAAGTGACAAGTATTACTTTATATCTTCGCCTCAGAGATGCATATGGGGGGCATCTAATGTATTACTATAGATGGTAAAGCCGATTGATTTTGCTCAGAGGCTCTAATTTAAGCTTCAGATTCTTTTAGAGTCCGAAAATATTCAGATTTGGGATCCATGATTCCTCCCGGAGGACTTCTCTCTTGGATTTTTCCATCCATAAAATCCATGTACCCCAGCTTGGTTTAAATCGGAACCAGAAGCAAGGATTCTTAACCTCTAGACCATCGAAGTTGATTGAAACTGCCATTAAATTCAAAGTGCAAATATATTGTCATGTACGTAAGTAAATAATAATAATATATTAATTCTAGTTTGTATATTGAAGACATAATTATTATAAGAAAAAATGTAAAATTATATAATAATAATAATTTTAATATTTATAATAATAATAAATAATATTTATAATAATAATAAATATATTAATTCTATTAATTCTAGTTTGTATATTGAAGACATAATTATTATAAGAAAAAATGTAAAATTATATAATAATAATAATTTTAATATTTATAATTCATTGTACAAACTTTTTCTTTTAAATATTCAGCATTTCATTTTTAGAACATTGTGAATGATAGATGCCTCATACTGCAATGAAGAACAATATGCATACAGGTGATATAAAAAATCAATTCATTTCAAAGTCTGACTGTGAGTTGTTTATCACAGATCGAACGAAATTATGTAGGTCTAAAATAATTAATAATTTATATAAGAAAGACCAAATGAATTATCTCAGAAGGTAGCGTTCGAGACTCGAATTCCTGAGTTTATGCTCCATATGTACGTTTAAACTGACTGGAGTTTTTTTTTTTTGTGGTTTTCCGCAATTTTTAAGGTAAGATAAATACGGTGTACTGGAGTTTCAATACCAAGATCCATGTATTCACAATATCGTTACAAAAAGAAAATAAATCAGCATATCTCTACAATAATATAGTAGATATACTCAGCTTACTAGTTGATACCAAAGATTCTAGATGCGGTTTTATAAGCAAATAGTAAACTTCAAACAAAAAATTGATAGTATAGGAAAGAGTTGTGCAGAGAACAAGAACGAATTAGCTGATTGGCGGGAGGATAGGTATTGTAAGGTTTATAAAATCGCAGCGTTTGAAATGGCTTGTATTTGCAAAGCACTTGCCAAAAAAAAAAAAAAAAAAAGATTTCCTATAAAGTTCTTCATTGTGAAATTGATGCTACAAGGAAACGTACCGGTCCTCCTGGTCTAGTAGTTATCATGCTCGCCTCTAGTTCCAAGGTTCCTTAATTCAAACCGGAGCGATATCGATTACTTTTTAAGGACATACAAATCTTGAGTAATGGTTTCTTCGAAAGAGAACTAAACCAATGGATCCCATTTCGTAGATATACGATACGAAAAAGTACCTAAATCCTGTCAAAAGAGACTTTTGAGCAAAATGTATCGGCCCTTTCAAGCCGACATTTGAATTGCGACGCTATTAGTCTGTGATGTTAAAGATCACCTTTAAATAAAATAACAACAAATACGTGTGGAAAATCAAGAAAAAGATGGTTGAAGTCCTTGGAGAAGGATCTGAAGATGAGAGTTATAGACTAGATAGTGGGTAAAGATGCTTGTCATTTCAGAATGGAGGCTATACCCGTACTAGGTTGTGATGCCACGAAAAAAGATGTTTTATACAGCATGTAAATATCTTGTATAAGGAATCAAGTGCAATCATTATATTGATGTTTAATATTTTGAAGTTACTCAATGAAGAATGTCAAACTTCAGTATACTCTAATGCAAAAATTGAACTACATAAAAAATACTTAATTACCTAGTTTACTTTAATCAAACATCATTTCAAAATGTTATAGAACGTTTGTAATCATCAAATTAATCAACTACAAACCATGGCCAAGGTTACACAATTGTTTTTATTAATATTCAGTTTGGCCTTAAAACACGTTTCTGCTCTTTCTTATGCTTGTTCACCTAAACAAAACTGTTATTAATTACTATATTTTCAATTAGTATTACAGAATACCGTATACCCCTCACCGCAGCCGAGCGGTCTAAAGCATCTCACCTTGCCTTAGAGCAATGGGACATGCACTAATTCTAATCTCCAAGGGGGAAGAAATTGTTCATGGAATTATTTCAGTGTGGAACGCATGCCTACCCAGAGGGGTAAGAAATTTGAGGAAACTACAAAGAATAGCGAAAACCAGCTATGAAGGCTGACCACATGCCAACCTTATACTGGTTGGATGATCGTCCATGTCTGTAAATGGCACATGAGAGACCAGTAGCCAGCTGATAGACCAAGGGCCTTCTATTCATGTTACACCGTGGAGTTTTTCTTTATTATAGAATATCCTTTGAATATAATATTACAATACTTATAATATATTAATACTGTGTAAAATAGATTACTCTTTTTTTTTATTAAACAAAATGGATTATTTTATTTCTACTGCACATATTTTTTAATAACTGCTAAACGCTATTGCGAGGCAAGAGGAAAAATGATCTCATGCAATCTCCCTATTCTCTTATACGACACAGCGAAACGATTACCTCCAGTCATAGCAGCACGGACATAGATACTAACCATGTATATTCAGGAACAAATAGCAAATAAAACTATTTCATTGTTCAACATTGCTGGTATTCCCGCATAATTGAAACTCACAGACTGACGTGAAGCGAACATACGAAGCAGGTCAATGTTCCGCTGTGTCGGATAATACTTGTTAAGATTATTATTTTGTTTATATTTTTGTAATGTTTCTGATATTGTTTCCATTATATAAGTTTATGTCCACCGCTGTGGTCTCGAGGTAGCGTGCTGCCTTGTCACGCAGCGGACCGGAGTTCGATCCCCGGTCGGGGCAGTTTTTCTGGGTGAGGTTTTTATTGGGGGTTTTCCTCACCTGTAAGACAGATGTCAGGAACAATTTAAGGCCCGAACGGTCCCCGAAATCGTATGGCCATCATCCTTCGCCGGTGTGGAAAGCAATGGAAACCTACCACACCTACAATTCCCTAGTAAAGCTGCAAATCATAGCATGAAAATGCTATGATTGTAGTGAAAGACCTGCCCTCGGGCAGAATTACTATGGATGGATGGATTTACGTTTATATATAGTTAAGTAAGTTTTCTTGGGTTTTCCGCGTCGTGAATTCAAGGTTGGCCTCTGGCCACTGATTCCGACGTTCGGGATTATTCCACATTATCAAGGAATGATAGGTTCGAGTCACATGCTGAAACGTCGGTATCAGTGACCTTGAATCCATGACGCGGAAAATCCAAGTGTAAAAGTTGTAAGTTGGCAGGATTTCTGCTATCCTTGTCTAGAGAATTGTTCTTCCACCCTTCGCTAGACATCTGAGTGACATGTGTACTATAATGGGCTACCCTTGTAAAATTACTTAGGAATGCTAGAAAAACTCCATCCCCACTTTCGCCCAGTCACTTTTGTTCACGTAATTTTTGTCAGTGGCGACTGTTTCAGAGTTCGTTTGTAGTTTGTGAGATATTATATTAGTGTAAAATTAGTCTTTAGAAGAATGGAATACCACCACTGATCTATGTTCACTGCAGGGAGTACTCCCCCTACCGCTGTCACCGTGAAGAGATGTGTGTTTGAGTGAGAAAGAAGATGGTGAGTACTCTCTTTCTCTTTCTAAAATATTCTAGACACTTTAGCCCTCACGGACTATATGTATATATATATATATATATATATACATATATTAATAAGGTTTATCATTTGGGTGAATGATCTGTATTTCTAGTGCCCTGCATTAAATCAATAAAAATAAAAATAGTCTATAATTAAATGATTTTCAAATTAATTGGTATTTTATTTCAATATAAGATTTTAAAATACTGTAAAACTAGCATACTTGAGGAACTCAATATTAAATGGACCAACTGTATATTATTTTCGTTTCTTTAACAGAGTGACTATTAAAAAATAACTGATAATTCACGGTTGTTAACTGCAACATTGAACCATCGCTAATGTTTTATAATCATCCTCAATGTGTTTGCAGGTTTTTTTATAGTTATCATGAACACGATAAAAGAAATATATATAGGCTATATTAATATGAAAGAGCTCACTCTGGTAATACCAATGTATATAATGTACATTGAAAAAGAACAGCCTTAATACTTGAAACGTGATAAAATGACGGAAAATGAAGACGTGCGTATGAATATAGCACGTGTCTAATAGTAAAATAAAAGTAAGTCAAATATAAACATGTAACCGCCAACTTGTAACCACATGCGCTTTTTAAATTAATACCGTGGTTCAAATCGAGCACAAGCGCATGTACCAAATGTATATCAAAGTTTGTAACTGTTTGTTTAATCAATATCCGCCATCATTCTCGTTTTACTATTATCGGTAAGTAAATGTGGATTATAAAACAATAACCTACATCTTCAAAAAATCATAAATAAGATATAATTAAATGTAACAAAATTTAAATTCAAAGTAGACTAAAATTCTAAATTTAATTCTTAACGCTTTAAAAGTACTGTCTTCAATTGGTGTTGTATTAAATAGAATAAAAATTTAGGTACAATAAAATAATAGTGAAATTTTTAACGTTAAATTGGGAATATCCACCGCTGTGGTCTCGAAGTATTGTGCTGCCTTGTCACGCAGCGGGCCCGGGTTCGATCCTCGGTCGGGACAGGTTTACTGGGTGATGTTTATTCGGGGTTTTTCCTCACCTATAAGACAAATGCAGGCCCAAATGGTCCCCAAGCATCATCATCCTTATCTTTTGCCGGTGTGGGAAGCTACCACACCTGGGCAGAACACTATACAATATAAAATGGGAACGTGCACTCACCAAACATTTTTTTTATTTAATTCTCATTTAAACCTAAAGACGCCTAAGGTTATATTCCGTCTGGAATAATTGATTGTATGCTTTAGCAAAACATCCAGTTGGTAGACCAAGAATGAGGTGGGAGAATAGCATTAACCATGATCTGAAGGAAGTAGATTATACAGGGATGATTAGGAAAAATTAGCGGTGGGGTTGTACAAGACAAGCTTTTTACTTACGCGACTTGTGTCATTTTTGATGTAATTTAAAGTATTGTAATGTGTTAATGAATCAGTTTTGCTAAGAGATGTAACCGCTGTTTAAATATGTATAATTAACACGAAATGAAGTAGTGGAAATATGATTTAACATGGCAATCGTCCGACATTTTGAATTTTTCATAGAGTAACAAATATGAAGATGTAATTTATTTTACGTATCAAATCACATTTAAAACGCAAGGAACCTAAAAGCTAACCAAACCTAAATCAATTACTGTAACAAATCAATTACTCTAACATAGGTGAAATCCAGGGAACGTCCTTTTTATTATTTTACGCGGTTAAATAAATAAAGGATAAGTCCGGACCTGATTTGTTGAAACCATAGATATGGTACATAGATATGAATCCCTTGATTAAATGTACACATTGTGCTCATTTGTGGTATATCGCTGGTTAAAAGTTTGAAAATTGTTAGTTTATCGCTGGTTAGAAGTAAGGACTCTTATAACCTATGTGGTCATGACAGGACATAGTCCCTAACCTATGTGGTCATGACAGGAAATAGTTCCACTTTATTTTCATATTTACAAGTAAAATAATGAAGTGATAATTACATCTCTTAGCTAAATACGTTTAATATAGTGTTTTATTAATATTTATTGTAATTAGATACTCTTAAAGTGGGTAGAAAAAAAGCTTGTGTACTCCCACCCGGCCAAATTAGCTCAGGAAAGGAAGTGTGAAGAGCTTATGTCCGCGCGGCCATGAACCTAGGTTCGGCAGTGCCAGTGAGTTACGTAGTAATGTATTAAGCTGAATTCTTGTGTGCATAGTCATTTGTTTTCTGTGAAAGTTCATTTATACAATTTTAAAACGAAGAAGCCTAATAATTACTGTACATCAACTATATGTAGACTTCAAAAAAGCATATGATTCAATTAAGAGGGAGAAGTTATATAGTATCCTGCTGGAGTTCGGAATTCCTAAAAAGTTAGTTAGACTTATACTAATGTGTCTAAATGGCTCAAAGAGTAGGGTGCGTGTAGGCAAACAGTTTTCAGACACTTTTGAAATCCAGAATGAGTTGAAGCAAGGACATGCACTATCTCCTCTACTATTTAATTTTGTACTAGAACATGCCATTAACTCTTTAGAGAATAAGGAAGGCTTACAACTCAATGGTATTAATAAGCTGTCAGTTTATGCTGATGATGTAGTATTATTGGCCGATAGCGAGGATATACTAAAGGACAACACGCACACACTATTGAGTAACACTAAGAAATTAGGACTGGAAGTAAATATCAATAAAACTAAATATATGGTCACATGTAGAAATTCATTATATAATGGAAATGGACAGTTAATGACAAATGAGGGAAATTTTGAGGAGGTGGCTGAATTCAAGTACCTAGGAACAATAATCACAAATAGGAATGAGATGCACAAAGAAATTAAACATAGGCTCAATTCTGGAAATGCGTGCTATTATGCATTGCAGAGACTCTTGATGTCCCAACTCCTTTCAAAAAACGTTAAACTGAAAATATATAAAACTATTATTCTTCCAGTTATATGGCCATCATTATCACCATCATCCTTCACCGGTGTGGAAAGCAACGGGAAGCTACCACACCTACAATTCCCTAGTAAAGCTGCACGCATAGCATGAAAATGCTATAATTGCAGTGAAGGACCTGCCTTCGGGCAGAATTACTATATAATGTAATGTAATATTATATGGATGCGAGACATGGACTCTTACTTTAAGGGAGGAAAGGAGATTACAAGTATTTGAGAATAAAGTACTTAGGAAAATTTTTGGACCAAAGAGAGATGAACAGACAGGTGAATGGAGAAGACTACATAACAATGAACTACATGGACTTTATAGGAAGCCAGATATAATAAGAACAGTTAAGTCTCGCAGACTGCGATGGACAGGACATGTTGCACGTATGGGGAATGAAAGACTTGCATGGAAGCTTCTTGTAGGAAAGCCAGAGGGAAAACGCCCGGTTGGTAGACCAAGAATGAGGTGGGAGAATAACATTAACTATGATTTGAGGGAAGTAGATTATACAGGGAATGATTGGAAAGCATTAGCTCAGGATAGGGATGTATGGAGAGCTTATATCTGCGCGGCCATGAACCTACGGGTTCGATAGTGCCAGTGAGTAAGTAAGTAAGTAAGAAGCCTAATAATAAATGGGCCCTGGTAAAACAATTTCAACCTTGTATTTATAATTACTGAGAATAACCACTAAAAATGTAATTTTGTTTTGTTATCGAATTTGAAACTAGACTCTGGAATCGAGTCTCAAACTCTACCGACTGAGTCATTTTACTGAGTAATTTTATTTTTATCGCTTTGTTACATAGTAATTAATTCAGACGACAACACATGCATCATTTGATCACGAATGATTTCGTTAAACCTTTGAGTGAAGTAATGAAAATTGAAGAGTACGCGGTAAAAAGGGGCTGTTAAAACATTTTCTGAATTTTATAGGAGTGCATTTTAAGATATATAATTTATATATAAACAAAGTTCTTCTTAAGCCCTTTCCTTCCCTGTACCGAAATTAGAGCGTTCTCTAATGGGAAGTTAATTCAGTTACGCTCATTTACCCATAGATTTCAGCAAGTGATAGGGGGTCGGCCTAGCCGTAGCGCCTCGATGAAGCATCTAGTGGGCAGTATTAATGGATGGGAAACAGTCGGTAAATTTTGCACAGAAGCCTTTTTATTCAGGCTTGTGGTTATTTTATGAGCCTGAAAATCTTCATACTCGGGACTCATGAACAAAACCTCACGGAGGATTTGTTCCTTGGATTTTTCCATGCTAAAAAATCCATCGACCACGGCCGGGTTTGAACCCGTGTCTATCGGAACCAGAGGCAAAAAACATAACCACTAGCCGACCGCGAAATTTGCTGTCACATAATTTTATATCTTTGACTTTCCAATACAAACTAGAATTCAGTTCTTTATTCAGAGGGAAGGCAGACAGCCCTGAGCACCGCGACTTGAAAGATATATTGCGCTATCCCTGTATTATGGGGATAAATGGAATGAAAGTCTATTCTACGGTGTTATGCAAGTTGTAGGTCGTTTTCCAGACCCGACACACCAAGTTCTACTCCCATGACCCATACCTGATTTTTATGTTGGACCCGTAGTCGCGAGGAGGAACTATAATTGTCCCGTTGGATCCTTCCACCCTTTTTATTGCTCAGGCTCGGAATCATGAGGCATCACCCTGATGGCCCCACTAGTATCCCGCAACCACGTTTTCAACACCTGTGAATTGCCAACAAACTATTTTTTCCTCTAACATGAGATGAGGTGAAGGGTGATAAGAAGTGAATGATCAGAAATGAAATGACATAAAGAATGGAGTGTGTTGGTGGAAGATTCGTGAAAAGGAGAACTCCGAGAAAATCGCGATATGGCTCTCCACCAATACCGCTGTGGAACTGCCAGAATTCGAACCTGGGATCCCAGTCGAGTCATCCGCACGTGCCAGCCATGCGTCTACTGACGCGGCAAATATATTTAAAGTGGGATGGGGTAAGTATAACCCAAAATTCGATTATATAAACTTTAAGTCTCAATATCACCATGAAAAATGAAGATTCTTCAATTAAATGTTGGTTGAAGTTTGTTAGAGATATCTATGAACACTAGAATCTCAATTGTCTCGTATATCATTCTTTTCAAAATAGTTGTTTTCAAAAGTCTAATATAATTAAACACAAGATAATTTAGATCCCTTCAATTCCAGCTCAAGCCATTTTATTTTAATATACAGTTGAAGTATATTTATGATTGAAATATCACTGTTCTTGGTTCGAGTTACCCTCTGGCGGCACTATGGCCCTGGGGTCGACTCAGCCTCTAACTGAAATGAGTACCAGACGCTTGTTCTGGGGGTAAAGGCGGCCGTCACGCAGGGCTGACAACCCGGCTGACTTAAAGTGCCGATTGTCTAGAAAAAGTGGGAGCCTTAACCTCCTACTACCCCAAGGGCCTCATGAGGCCTGTTGTGGGATCACTTTACTTTGGGGCACGCCGTAGCGTAGTGGTTAAGGCACTGCGCTACAAGCCGGAAGGTCGAGGGTTCGAGTCCCGGTGGGTCAGGATTTTTAAACTGACCCAAACCTTCTGGCGGCACTATGGCCCTGGGGTCGACTCAGCCTCTAACTGAAATGAGTACCAGACGCTTGTTCTGTTTTAAAGGCGGCCGTCACGCAGGGCTGACATCAAGTGCCGATTGTCAAGAAAAAGTGGGAGCCTTAACCTCCTACTACCCCAAGGGCCTCCTGAGGCCTGTAGTGGGAACACTTTACCTTTAAAGTCCCGCACCGTAGCCGAGCGGTTAAAGTAGGAAGCCTTGGCGCAGAGCTACGGGACTTGCGCTGGTTCGAGTCTCCATGGGGGAAGAAATTTTCTCATGGTATTTCGGCCAGTATGGGACCGGTGCCCACCCAGCATCGTGAGGCAATTGGGTAGCTACAATAAAGTAGCGGCTCCAGGTTGAGGAAACCAGCTATAACGGCTGGGGGACTCGACATGCTAACCACATATCACCCCTACACTGGCTGTTGATCATCTACCTCTGTGATTGACACATGTGGATGTGAGGCCAGCAGCCGGCTGGTAGGCTAAGGGCCTTGTAGGCCTGTCGCGCCAGGAGTTGTTGTTGTTGGTTCGAGTTGCCTTCCACTTATGATCGTCCCATGGAATATGTTTTCCCCCTATTTATTTTTCTTACATAATGCAAATATTTTGAGAAGAAATGATCAAGTGTATGGGTTGGGGTAAGTGTAATCTATGGTATACACTTGCCCTAGCAATGTTGGTACACATTTACCCCATGTGGGAAATAGCTGCAGCAATAGTATACCACGGTAGTAACTCCTAACCGGTTTCAAAATAATATAACAACATTAGAGACCCATAAAAACTGACATATTTACATATAACACATTCTTAATGAATCCCAGAATTACTCACACAATTCCGATTTGAAAATTCCATCACAATCAGCAAACATCTTCTTATATTATCTCCCAAAGAACTTAACTTAAATGACTAGTCCTACCTCGAATGCAAAATTCAAACCACGTAATGAGGTAGTTGTCAGTACATGGTGATATAAAAACATGAAAATACTGAGTAACTTTCGCCAGATTTACACTTACCGCGTCCGGCCTTATTTACAGTTATACAGTATAAGATTTGTTAACAAACAAACATATTTTTTTTTAGATTCAAAAATTTGTTACTCAACAGACAGCATAATATTGCTGGACTGCATTGAAAATAAGTTATTTTCACCTGAACCAATCTTCATTGTGATAATGCATCGCAGCAGCTTACAGTACAAAAATTAGGATTTTTCCCCTTATTAAAAGACGTTTTAAACATCTAGGTCACACACACACACACACATGCATATATATATATATATATATAACTTTATGACGCGACAGGACTAGAAGGCCCTATAAAAGTATATTTATTTCATTTAGGCCTATTTGTATTTTTATTTATATTTAATGTTAATGAAATGGCGAATACGATGAAATGGGCCCTGGATATGAAATTCCAGTTCAAAATTTTCATTCCCTAGTGAGGTAAACTATGAAAAAACTTCAGTGATGTTGGTCGGCACCAGGATTTCAACCCTGGATCTTCCGAATGCGAGTCTCAAACGCTACCGCGTGAGCCAACTCGCCCGATTATCACAATCACAAATAACATCGCAAAATTGATTGAAATGCAGATTTTTTACCAATCTGCTTAAGTAAAGTATTAAGCATAGGGTTACAACAATACTAAACTCTTCTTTTACGAATCTTGCTCAATGAGATTTTTTCCCCCTGCCTAGATCAAAAGAAAGTCCTCATATCGTTCATTTCGTGCCCATATTTCAATTTGGGAATGAAATGAAACGTGTGCCCTTCTTTTGCGATTTTTCGCAAAACAGATTAGAGTTCAAGTTTGTTTAATACAATTTGAGATGTTAAACAGAATTAATAGCAAGAATAAATATTTCTAAAATGTGAAAATATCACTGCCTATTAGATGCCAACCTCTCCTATGTTATAATGTCATAAATGGATTAGAATGTTGCAAGGGCTGAAGATTGTGATTATATCAGATTTTAAGAAATTGTACAAAAATCTTAAATTTGTTTCGGAAATTATAAAATTATGCAGCTTCAAGAGTAAATTTATTAACTGATATTTTTAATTATCTCTTAGTCCATTTGAATGATTTTCAAGGTGAGACACCAAAAACAATAAATTTATTATTAATATATTTTTATGTAACATTATATGGAAAATAGTAATTCTTCAATCATTTATGTCAAGCAGACACTGATATTATCAGTATTAAATACATTTGGACTTCAGAAATATAATAAAATTAAGGAAATACAAAGCAAATGGCAATAATTTTACTGTATCTGTAAACAATGTTCATGTCTTCAACATTCAACTAAACCATGATTCAATTTTAAAATAATATGAATTAAATTAACTTTTTAATATTCAAATTATTTCCTAAAAACAATTCTTAGATTGCTTATGGCTAGGCGACTTTACTGGCAACATAAAATAAAACATAGGCTCTTATGATTGATATTGAATACAAAATTATCAACGATTCACAGTAAATTCTTCAGTGATATTCACATTTTAAAGTGTGCCAGATAGTTCTGATAACAAGGAGGATTGGTCAATAGGGGTTTGATACTGGTGAGCGAAAGAATAAGATGTTCATTCACTTGTTTGTATCCAGAACAAGGGAGGCCCATTCAACCATCTTTAAAACAAGTCTTAGATACTTTTCTAGGGATAAACTTGGCAGGAGAAAATGTTAATTCTTGAGTCCAGATTTCTATAAATCTTCATAACCTTGTTTCAGGATTGTATCAGTTAAATTATATTAAATTATAATTGAGTAGGCTTAAATGTATAAATTTTGAATTTTTACTTTTTTCATAGTCAGTATGTTGTGCAAAAATTACACAAAACTCGTAATTGTGTAGAAAGGCACTGAACTACAATGTAAGAATTATTTATGTTATTCTAGTGATGTCACTTATTGTTATGAGCAATCTTCGAGTATTAATAGAAATACTGGCAATTTTTCAAGAACAAGAAAAACTTAAAAACTGACTGATCGAAATCCAACCTAATTATTAACATATGCTAGACAAAAATGACAAATATAAGGTTAGTGTGAGTCATTTTAGTTAGGTTTTTAAATTAAATACTGATGTGTGTATATGCAAAACAAAACTCAACATATGTGTAAATTGTAAGTGAAACTAAAATTCATAGGATGAAGTAACCATATTGAAAATTACTAAATAAATGTATGTATGTCACAATTACTTGAATTGTTCACTAAAATTGAATAATTCAAAAGCCATAACTTTGTAAATAACTGTATCATTCTCTGAGTTGAACTAGATCAAAAGTGGTATTTTTTCTTCTTCTTCTTCTTCCTTCCAAGTATTAGGCCAAGGCCTGTTACGATCCTATAGAAAAATTTTCCCTCCAGCATTTCATAGGACGGCCTCTTGGTATGTAATTATAAACAGCTTTAGGGATCCGATTTGAACTCATTCTTTCAAGATGGTGTTTCCAATTTAGTTGGTACTGTTTAATATATTCCAGAATTGGCATAGTCTTCAATTCTTTTAAGATATCGGTGTTCCTTTTCCGATCCTATCTGGTGTAACCCGCTGTTCTGCGCATGAATCTCATTTCACAAGCCGTTATTCTGCTTTCATGTTGTCTTTTTAGTGTCCATGCTTCACTACCATAGGTCATCACTGGTCTAGCCAAAGTGTTATATAAACGTAATCTGGTGTTTTTTTTGTACAAGGCATGGTTTCATAACTTGATTAATAATTCCTAAACTTTTATTATAATTAGTAATTTTTTCAGGGATATCTTTTTCATCCCAGATAGAGAGATAATATCCAATATATTTAAATTGATTAGATCTCTCTAAAATTTTATTCTGGAGACAGATTTTTACTTTGTATGGGGTCCTTCCCATGAAATGCCATAATTTTAGTTTTGTTAATTTATATTTCCATATTAAATTTGGCACCTATTTTTTGTAAATTATAAATTTATCGTTGCAAATCATTTTTGGAAAGTGCCAGAAGAGCTAAATCGTCTGCAAAAAGAATAGCATCGAGTTTGAGGTTCCTATTGATGGGTATATATCCTCGTTGTGTTTTCCTCCATCCATTTATTAATTTATTCATATATATAATGAAAAGCACCAGTGAAAGTCCACATCCCTGTCTTACTCCAGTGCTGATCTTTTCCCAAGAAGATAATTTGCCATCTTGTTTAACAGAGATTTCATTATCTTTATAGATGTTAAAGATATTAGTAATATATTGTTGTGGAACCTTATCATCAGCTAAAATTTGTAGTAATATATTTCTGTCTACTTTGTCAAAAGCCTTTATGAAGTCAACAAAGGCGATATGAGTTTCTATATTGAATTCCTTGTGCTTTTCTAATAGTAGTTTTAGAGTGAAGAATCCATCTGTACAAGATCTACCCTTTCTGAATACATTCTGCTCTTCTCCAATTATATTTTCATAAATTTTTCTCAATTTATTCTTAACTATATTGGCATAAATTTTATATCCAGAGTTCAACAAGCTAATTCCACGATAGTTATCTTTGATTTGGCAACTTCCTTTTTTGAAGATTGGTATTACAATGGATTTGTTCCAGCTTTGTGGTATGTTTTTACACAATTAATACTCATTCTTTTTAATAACTATGATAAATTCTTAAGACTACTCCAAAAAAAAAAATGCTGGTCCCTCAAGATCATCCTCTATTTAAAACATTTAAATATAGTAATTTCTGAATGTTAAAATAGTCTGTTTATTTCAGAACACAAATAGCAATCAAGATGTTGAAATCAAAAGAAACAGAAAATGTGATAAAGAATATTATCAGAGAGATCACTCGAGAATGTGCTGCAAAAGGAATTAACATATCGGATAACTGTGCTGCATATGTGGTAACTATAATTCTTATATGAGTAACATTAGGACAGATAAAATATGGTTGGTTGGTATCTAATGTCGAGCACTTGATAATGAAATCATTCGCTCTCTTGCACTCCAATATTTAGCAGAAAGGCTGGTCACTTCTACAAAAGCTGGACAACGGAGGAGATGGTTTCTTTCCATATCTTCATTTAAATTGCAAAAAGGGCATTTAGGTGAATCTGTTATGCCAATTCTGTGTAGGTGTTTATTCAAGCAGTCATGTCCCGTTAGCAGTCTGAATGTTGCTACTGCAGATTTTCTTTGTAATGTAGTAATGTCATAAGCTTGTAGATTTTCCCATTCCTTTCCAGATGTTTTGGTGGTGAATTCTTCTCTAAGTTTATTGATATATTTATTTGAGATAATTCTTTTGATAGAGTGAAAGGAAACTGGAGTAGAAGTTGGGTTTGATACAATTTTACTACCCTTCTTGGCTAGAAAATCGGCTATTTCATTGCCTGTCACTCCACAATGAGCCGGAACCCATTGAAGTACAACTTCTTTATGTAGATAGGATAACTGTTTTATCATTTTGTGACATTCGATAATTTTGATGCTTTTGGGTGTTGTGTCTCGTGTTATAGCGAGAATGGCTGCTTTGGAGTCACATAGAATTACAACTTTTGTAAATTTTTGGATGTGATATAAAAGATTTTGTAAACTTAAGAAAATTGCTAGAATTTCGCCATCAAAGTTTGTTGAATTTGTGTTTAGTTTACGATAAAAGGAAAAAAGTGGACATACTGCACCAGCACCAGTGCCACCATCATTTGGTAGGCTGGAGCCATCTGTAAAAATATGCATCCATTCAGGAGCAGGGTATCTTAGATTTATTATTTCCAGTGACATTTGTTTTAAAATATATGGAGGAGTTTCAGATTTCTTGATGTCTTCTGTTAAATGAAGGTTATATTCAATTTCCAAAAATTCTAGAGGGTTGTTTCTCATCTGCATATTTTCTTTTGAATGTGGAAGTTGCAATTTCTGTTTGATTTCTTGTACAATGCTAAGAAGCTTTGCTGAGATTTTAAACATACTTGTGGTTTTCTTTGGGTCCAGTTATTATGGGGTAGCCTTAAAAATGTTTCATACTGTGTGATTGCTGTTTTCTCAATTTCAAATGCTATGTTTGGGTTATTTGTTAAGATTTGCATGGCAGTGATTAGTGTTGTTTTAACGGCTCCTGTTATCAGGCGGAGGATTTGGTTCTGCAATTTATTAAGTTTTTCCACTTTAGTAGTTACTAGGATTTCTTCACAATATTGAAGTACAGGTTTTATGTACATTTGGTAGAAGGTGTTTAGGGTTTGTGTGTTGCAACCCCACTTTTTCCCTGCTAGTCGTTTTAATAATGGTAACCTTGTTTCTATCTTTGTACATATATTCTCTATGTGTTTCTTCCATGTTAATTTTGTGTCCAGAGTTATTCCTAAATATTTTGCTTCATGTGTTTGAGTACATAATTCACCCTCCAATTTCAGAGTGATGGGTAGTGGTTTCTTTCTTAATGTAAATAGTTTATTAAGCTGGTATTAATATTTAAAGGAAATGACACTACAAGGTTATTTTTAAATAATAGATATGCAACGACTCAACTCTTATTTGCAGAAAAAATTAGTTGAGTCATGCATATCTAACTCCTATTAATTAAGATGGTAATTGATTACAAATATACTAGTTTTCACACTAAAGTTAAATTTACTTTTGTCATTTTCACTAAATCATGCATAATATGAAAAACATTACTGCAAAGTTATGAAAAGGTGAAACAGCAGCATATTTTTCTTAATTATCAATATATATCATAAAAAATTAAGTTACCTTTTTATAGTTACAATAAAAAAACTGGAAAAATATAAGTAAAAGATTTAGCTCAACTTTAGATTACCTTCCACTTGATTTTCTATACTATATTCTTGTAATATTGTTGTTCTATGTACTTCTATCACTTTACTAACATTTTGTACTATTTTAAACGTTTTGCAATGATACAACATTTTTTATAATTATTAAATATTTATCTACACAGTCCACCGCTGTGGTCTCAAGGTAGCGTGCTGCCTTGTCACGCAGCAGGCCCGGGTTCGATCCCCGGTCGGGGCAGTTTTTCTGGATGAGGTTTTTATCGGGGTTTTTCCTCACCTATAAGACAACAAATGTCAGGAAAACTTTAAGGCCCAAACGGTCCCCGAAATCATATGGCCATCATTGTCATCATCATCCTTATCATTATCATCCTTCACCGGTGTGGAAAGCAACGGGAAGATACCACGCCTACAATTCCCTAGTAAAGCTGCAAAGCATAGCAGAATTACTATGGATGGATGGATGCAATGATTTCTTTGAAGCTATGCAGAATCATTGTGTGCATCTGTGAAATCTTAAAGAAACTTCTGCTAAATTGTGGAGATATCTGTGAAATCAGAATGATTAACATTCAAAAATTTATTTTAAGAAATGGATGTTCACTCACTTCATTTTGTTAGGTTATGATGGGACAAGTATGTGTACATTAGATTAGTGTATACTTTTTATACATGTAATTTACTTTGTTAGGTTAGGAAGGGCAAAGTTGGTGTATGTCCATTTGTAATAAATGTTTGGGAACTTATTGCAAAGGTTGGTCATATTGATTTCACAGCTAAGTGGTTCCATCTAGTGATAACTCTTTAAACTTTTTATAAACTTTTGCGCATGTGTACTGTTATTTTGTAGGACTTAGAAAATTTATTAGGGAAGGTAAACTAAAGTTTTTCCAAAAGATTCTATTATGTAGCAATGCTGCCTTGTCACACAGTGGGCCCAGATTCGATCCCCGGTTGGGACAAGTTTCCTGAGTGATGTTTTTTTCGGGATTTTTCCTCACCTGTAAGACAAATGTCAGGAAACTTTAAGGCCCAAATGGTCCCCAAACATCATCTGGCCATCATTATCATTATTAAAATTCATTAAATTTAGGATTAGGGCCTCTCCTGGTGCATCATTACCATTATAATCACCTATCATATATCATCGGGGCAGCGTAACTCCGCCTTCCAGGCATCCTAACCTCAGAAGTGGGTTACAATAATGCAATGCCAGGAGAAAATATCATAATGTCAAAAAATGACAATGTGATGGCATTAAAAAAACATTAAATATTTAATTCCTAAGTAAATATCTAGTTTTAAAAATAGCCCGTATAATTTCTTGCCCACAGAAAGAGAAGTATCTGAGAAGAATATTAATTTGCTTTCTTTCCTATGGTATAAAAAATTGAAAACAACATCAGAAATAATTTGGAAGAGCAACTAAAAATTGTTTATGTAGTGTAAAAATAACTTTTTTTATTTGACAGATAAAGCTTATGGTACTTAACCCCAAGCATGGATTTATTTCTGATCGTCCTCTGGCAAGAGAGGATGTTCAGTTACTGGTAGACATATGTGTACATAAACTATCAGAAGAATTTTCTCTATCGCTGGCTACAATACAAATGCAGGTTTATTTTGACACAAACTTCGCACCTCGGGAAGATATTATCAGTGAGAACCATGCTAACATCAAGTTGAGAACAAATCCTCTTATAAAGGAAATCATTGAATCTAATGCAAGGATGAATGGTGATCTTGAAAAACTGTATCGCAAGATGGTTGTGGCAACCATCATGTGTTCTGGTCTAGGAAATCCGACTCACAATGGAGTCCTGAGAGAAGCAACGGGTAAGTCTAATCATTCCAGAATTCACAATATTGAATTAATGAAAATTAATATTAAATAAAAAATAAATATTTGGCACTTCTGCTCTGAAGAACCAAGGGCAACTGAAGTGGTTAATTATCATTGACTAGCAGAAGATATTATCAGCAAGGAATTGCATGGTTAGTGTAATGTAGTCCCTCAATCGTAGTTTCAGTTTTCTTAACAGAATTTTACTACTCTTATATCAAATTATCTTACAAGGCTGAGTGGATCTGAAAGAAAAATTGTGTGGTATAGCTAGAAAACAAGTTCAGAGCTCAGAACCTCTAGGATGCTACACCCTAGACATACTAATCATTAATTAACAATGATTAAGAGAAAAATTTGTGTTTAGATTGGAGTGTAGATAGCTCAGTTGGTAGAGCATTGACACAGAAAGCAAAAGGTATATTTTTCTCTTCAAATATACTAACCATTTTTTCACAGAGGTGATCATGATCATCATCATTTCCCTTCCAAGGAGTTAGGCCACTTGTTGGCCTGTTCCAGTCCCACATTAGACTTACTCCATTGGATGTCCTTGTCATTGTTTCCCAATTGGTTTGTAAGACTTCAGGATTTTTGGTAGTCTGTCTTTTGTCATTCTATCGACATATTCTAACAACTCACTTATATAAAATATTTAATTTTAGGAAGTTATATTTTGAGGTTATTTTAATTATATTATTTTTGGTCTGGACATCTTACCTCAATATTAATGTTGATTTGTTCTTGGACATGTTTCAAAACAATTCTGTTTTATCTTCAGCTTTCCCAGTTGAAGATAAAACAGAATTGTTTTGAAACATGTCCAAGAACAAATCAACATTAATATTGAGGTAAGATGTCCAGACCAAAAATAATATAATCACTTATATAATTTTATATTCAATATGGAGCACAAATTCTGATCATAATGAAATTATAAATATAGGAGATATTGACACCATTAAAAAGCATAAATGCCATAAACCCATGCTAGAAGTTGAGTGAAATCAGGTTGAATGTGGTGTTTGTTCATACACTGTATGGAGGGAAAAGACAACAAATTCTGGAATTCTGATAATTTGTATGACACCATTCTACACTCTCACATTATTATCAATCAGCAGTGAAGAAATGGAAGAAGAAGAAGATGAGGATCAACCTCACAGAATCCACATCTTATCTGATTCTGATTAGGTAGACCCATACATAATTGTTGTCATACAGTTTTAAATAAATAAGAAATGGAGGAAGTTCCTAATTTTTAGTACCATCTTATCTTGTATTCAATTTTATTTCCTGTAAAATATGATGTTGCCTAAAAACAATATTTCTATCAATGACAGTTCCATACACAATTTAGTCATTTAGCGGGTAAAAGTGTACCACAATTCCCCCAAGAGATGGAGTAATGCCTTATGCAAGTTTGTTTATAGTACAGCTGGAACTCAGCTCAGAATTAGTATAGTCTAAGGTACCCTATTGTGAAAGAGAACTACAGGAAGTTTGCTGGTTCATATTATCATAGTGGAAGAAATTTTGTGACCACATAGCATTGTGAGGAATTTGGGTAACTACAGTAAGCAGTGGCTCCAGGTTTGATAAAACCTGTTATAAGACCTGAGGACTCAACATGCTAATTACAATGATGGAAGATCATCTATTTGTTTGATTGACACATGTGGTTGTGATCGCTGCAGTTGTTTAAGGGATGATGTCCTGGTGCACCAGCTATGGGAATTGTGCTGGTTTGAGAAGAAATTTTCTCATGCAATTTCAGCTAGTATAAGACCGGTGCCCATTCAACATTATAAGGAATTTGGGTAGCTATAATGAGTAGCAACTCCAGGTTGGGAAAATCAGCTATAAGGCTGGGGGATCCGGCATGCTGACCACATGTCACCCCAATACTTGCTGGATGGTTGTCCACCTCTGTGATTAACAGATGTGAATGTGAGGCTAGCAGCCGATTGGTAGCCACGGGTTTTCTAGGCTTATCACACCACAGATGTGATCCCAGGAGCTGTCTCGTAAGCCAAGAGCCTTAGAGAACAAAATAAATTTATTAGCTTAAAAATTACATAGAATTCAATATTTAGCTGCTAATTTTTCCCTATCCTTCAAATACCATATTCCATTATAAATCAATTTATTTTTTTAAATTTTCTTGTCTACGTGTTAACTTAATCTTATCATTCTCAATACAATTAAACATTTCATGAAATTAGTAATAAAAATATACCAGTTTTTCCTTAAAAATCATTATAAATTATTGGTTATGGTTGTACAAGTCTTAGATGAACAATGAAAAATTCAAATTATCTCTGAACATAGAATTACATACTGTTGATTACACTACATATCTATAGAGGATTTTTTAATCATTAAATAGACAACTTATTTTTTGCACTATAGTGCCTTTTGTTGTACTTACAGCAATGGCAACCATGATTGAAAGTTCAACTTCCTACTTTTTGGGGTTGCCAACCTAAATAACTATACTGTAATAAAAATAACTATACCGGTACTGTAATATTACATATTACAAACACACATGTGGGAAGTAAAACCACTGCCCTCTATGTATACTACATACAATGTATATACAAAAAATATCCAATAGGTAGTGTTAAAATACATTATACAAAACAAATCACTGAACTTTATTTGAAACAATGTAAAACAATAAATACGTACTTGCTACCATTTTATAACTAAATTGGTCCAACTAATAAACATTGCCCACACTGTTAATGTTAGTCAGTTGTTTATAATGAACACAAATATTTCCAACAAAGGTGTTATTATTTTACTATTATTTATTATTTTGAAAACACCATCGCGTAAAAAATAATGTACAACAACGTTTGTGAAGTGTTTTACAGAATCTTGGAAATTAAAAACCTCACTATCGCTCAGTTTTTAAACATTTTGCTTGATTCTGTAAAAACCACTTCCCAACCTTGCATCGTAATATACTATTGAATTGATGTAAGCTGTTTTTTTCCAGCTGCCTTGTCAAGTGTTTTCCCACAAACAGAACTTAGCCAGTTTATAGCAATGTCTCGCAAAGATAAAGAACAACAAATCACAGAGCTTACACAGATCACGACAGGGATTCGACTCTTCAACCGTGATTGTCAGAAGGGAGGTGAAGGAATTGAGGACTGTTAGTATCAGAATATACTTTTCAACCTATTTATTCTTAAGAAAGCAACATAGCAATTTAGTATTATTATTGTTACTATTATTATTTCTATTATTATTATTATTATTATTATTACTATTATTATTATTATTGGGGGCATGCCATAGCGTAGTGGTTAAGGCACTGAGCTACAAGCCAGAGGATCAAGGGTTCAAGTCCCGTTGGGGTCAGGATTTTTAAACTGACCCAAATCCTCTGGCGGCACTATGGCCCTGGGGTCGACTCAGCCTCTAACGGAAATGAGTACCAGATGCTTTTTCTGGGGGTAAAGGCGGCCGTCACGCAGGGCTGACAACCCGGCTGACATAAAGTGCCGATTGTCTAGAAAAAGTGGGAGACTTAACCTCCTACTACCCGAAGGACCTCCGGGTCTATTGTGGGATCACTTTACTTATTATTATTATTATTATATCAGTTTTTTAAAACAGATAAAAAATCAGAAAAATCAATTTTAAATTAAAAAATCATGATCAGATACAATCATAATCAATAACAAAATTGTATATTTGAAGAGGAAAATTTACATCTAGACTGGGGTTTGAAACCAAGGTCTCTGGTTTTATGCACCAGCAACCATATCATCTGAGATACTAGGCCTCCAATCTAAATGCAAAATTTTCTATTATTTTCTTGGAAAAGATGGCAACCTTGGGTTCAAACTGCTGTCTAGGCAAACATTTTTCTCTTTAAATATAATTTGCCTTTAGTGAGAAATGTTAAATTTAAATAACAACATAAATAAATTTTTATCTTGTATTTCACTTAGAAATGTTGATTCTGCAGAAATAAATGAAAAAATTATATCCTTCTGTTGCACATAAAATCAGCGTATCCACTGTCAAATTCATTACAGATCATGGCATATATATATTGGGTGTTGGAAAATAAACACTGACAAAGGAGGTGAGGTGGTATATTGAGATATGTTGATAATTTTTTAATAAGGTACCAATGTCCGGAAATGATGCGTTTTTCACACTATGAGTAGCTAGCTTCACAAGATTTTCATTAGTTGGATTTCAAGACACAATATTTGACAATACTGTCACAGTCACATCAAGTTTTCAAAATATCCACCCTCCATCTCATTGCAGATCGTACATCAGCGGTGCGGTGTAGTGATTGGTGCACACATTCAAATATGTGTGGCCTCATTTGAATTATTTCTGCAGTAGCGTGGATTCAGGCTATAAGATCCATGGGACTAGTCCCCCTCTGCCAATCCATCGACCTCTATACGTTGTATCTGAATGTCTCCTCACATTGGCATCAAAGTGTGCTGGAACTCTGTCATGTTGCAGCCACATTTCTTTGCGAAGCCACGGTTCTGTACCTGTGAGGTTGTTGTCAAGCAATGAGTCATCAAATTCTTTGAACTAGCACTGATCTTGAGACATAATTAACTAGTCATAGTGTGAAAATGCATCTTTCCGGACATTGGTACCTTATTGAAAAATGATCAACATACCTCACCTCCGTTGTCGGTGTTTTTTTGCAACACACTGAATATATATATAAGTCCACCATTCTGGTCTCGAGGTAGCGTGCTGCCTTGTCATGCAGCGGGCCGGGTTTGATTCCCGGTCGGGACAGGCTTCCTGGGTGAGACAAATGTCAGGAAGCTTAGGGCCCAATGGTCCCTGAAAATCATCCGGCCATCATCATCATCATCATCATCCACACCGGTGTAGAAAGCAACGGGAAGCTACCACACCTATAATTCCCTAGTAAAGCTGCAAAGCATAGCATGAAAATGCTATGATTGCAGTGAAAGATCTGCCCTCAGGCAGAATTATTATCGATGGATGGATATATATATATTATTTTCATTATTAATTCTAAAGTAATTAAGGTTTTTGTTGATGTGTAAATAATATTGCACCACTGTCCTCTGTCTTCACAGATCACTCTCCATATTTACTAATGATTTAAGTCTGTTTCTAAATTGTCCATATTTCTCTAGCTTGGTCTTCCTAGTAGCTATTGTCTTCTAGGGAGTTCTTTGAACCACTAATTTAATTTTCAAATAATTCTTCTTCTTTTGATCTTAGTTGCAACATGGAATTATTTGTATGGAAAGTAAATTTTTATTTGTTCAAATTTTCCAGATTTGATTAAAATATTTTGTTTCAAAATTTTTCTCACGAGTCAATTTTCAAATATATTCAATTTAGCTTCATCAAGTTTAATTAAAGGTTATACAAAATATGTGCTGGGTATAAATGGAATAAGCATTGACTTTATAAATATTCAATTTCAGTGCCAGATTTATTGCAAAAAGCAATCACAGCCACACAATCAACAGTAGAATCTCAACTGCACAAGTTGCTAGATAAAATAAACATATACACTACTGCAGTCGAGAATTACATCAGTTCTGCAAGAAAATCATTGGAATTGGAAGAAGAAAATGAAGAAGAAAAGTCTGAAGAAAATCCTGAAGAAGAGGAGGATAGTGAGGAAATATCTGATGAAGAGGGAAAACAACAAGAAACTGAAGAAGCACCAAAATTTGTTGAGATCCCAAAACATAAGATTCAAATGGTATTTGATGCAGTTGTCACAGCTAGGCAACAAGAAGTATATCTTAGGTAAGAAGTTTAAAATCAAGTGTTTGTTAAATTTGGATATACATAGTTTTTACAATCAAAACTTTACAGGTGGTAGAGGATTGGAAGTTGAATATTTTGAGATAAGAAACCAAATGTTGAAAATTAATATTTCAGGTGCCGAAAATTCTTCATCATAAGTAATGCCACGAGTGATTTTCAAATTTATCTAGAGGATTTGGAAATCAAGAATGGTATTTGTTAGGACTATTTAACGAATAAAATCTATTGTTTATTTTTTATTATTTCACTCACCTCATACTTCTAGCTGTTTGCTCACAAATCATTATTTAAATATAGGTATTTTAAAGTATTTATATATTTAATGTAAACAACAATGTTTGAAAACAAATGAGAAATGCTTGGTTATGTTTCATTTGTTCATAACTGCAACTTGATCATACTATTTATTGCCTAATAGGATCGTAATATTGTAAGAATGCACCCTAGTGGAGAAAAAATGAAACACATCAAACAGTTTATGTATGTTTAAACACAGTTTATGAGGAAGTTTATGGTGTGGCCACTAATGGAAGTAATAGACAAATAAATATTATTGCATTTAGACCATCTTCTAAAATTGGTATGATATTAGATCCCACAATCTGTTTTGAGACTCATAGTGGCCAACCTGAGGAAGTTGACTCTGAAAAGAAAGCCATATATGAGCCAACAATTGACTATTACAAAGATAAATACCAATTAGATAGTATAACTGTCACAGGATTGATGATCGGAGCAAGAGGTACTATACCAGGATTCTTAGCCAAATTTTGGAATTTCTTAGATTTGGACAGAGTGTATCTTTCTAAAATTGCCATCGCCCATTAGAGGATCAATTTAAATTTTAAGAAACCATCATTACAAAATATCTACTTTATAGTATGTACACTTCAATAACAATAAATTAATGAGTCATTTTAACATCTTACCTCATATTTCATGTTTTATCAAACACGGTAACTATAGTTTTCAAATGAATGACAAGATCATTTGAAAACTATAGTTACCGTGTTTGATAAAACATGAAATATGAGGTAAGATGTTAAAATGACTCATTAATTTATTAATTAAGAACCTCATAATGTGTTTCCCAATTTTAACTTTGAACTTCAATAACAATTTGAAAAATGTTTAATGTATTTACAAAATGTATTTCAACAATTTCGAAAATTAATAAAATTGTCTGTATCACTTTCTCCTTGAGGCAATCCTTTAATGAGGAAAGTTGTATATAATAATAATAACCAACATTATAGGTTATTAATTCATTTTTTCAGAAACAACTCAGTACAATCAATATTTAAAAACACAATTATTGAACACACAATTATAAAATGTGTAGTTGAAAGGAATCTGTTCATTATTTCCTATATTCAATGTATTTGTTAGAGAGTCAGTCACTGCAAAATAATGCTCTGACCTGTTCAGAATATTATTTTGGTACCGTAAAATGGGGTGAATAGCAACAGTGGGGTGAATAGAAACGAAACTTCTGAAAAAATTCAACATTATGTAATAGGGGGTTAAAGTAAAGCAGACAGGGATATTTTTTTTTATGAGATGGAAATAAGGTAAGATTTAAGGGAAATGTGATTTTGTGTGGTTGGCAATACTGAGATTCAGATTCAGTGGTGTGACAAAGCAACTTCTGTTTCAGCCGATTTTCATCGTTTTCCAAACTTTACATGTAAGTACCATACCTCATCACCTCACATGTTTGAATTGTACTATTTTTTATACCTTGTATACCTGTAGAAGATATCACATTGTTTAATATAGTGTAAACAAAACCATTTCTTTGTTTCAATTTTTGTTTTAGGTTATGATCCATATTTTGAATCTGTGGGGTGAATAGAAACACATTATTTTTGCTGTTTCTATTCACCCCACAAATCGTAAAGTTTTTATTTTGTGTTTATTTTCCAATGTCACAGCTGAAAGACAATTAAATATATAATATACAACCAATAGTTATCCAATTGAGGAATATTAGCTGGCACAAGCTATAATGTGACCGTTTCTTTCAGCATGCCAAGGAGTTACAAACGATTAAAACCGAACAAAGTACAAGATCCAGAGGTTATTAAGGCAGCTGTTGAAGACATAACTAATGGCCTTAGCCTTCGAAACGCAGCGGCAAAATATGACATCCATTATAGTGTCCTCTACAGACATTTGAAAAAAGGTGATCAAATTAAGAAAAAAGGAGGGCAAACCGCTTTAACAGAAGAAGAGGAAAAAACTGTGGCGAGTAGACTTATTATTTGTGCTGACTGGGGCTACCCAATTGATTCGTGGACTCTGCGAATTTTGGTCAAAGAATCGCTTGACCGCCAAGGTAGAACCATAAAAAAATTCAAAGACAACTTTCCTGGCCGTGATTTTGTCTATTCTTTTTTGAATAGACATAAGGCTGACTTGTCACAAAGGTTATGCCAAAACATTAAACGGGTCAGAGCAGGTGTCTCCCCAGAAACGATCAATGAGTACTTTGACAGACTAGAAGCAGAGCTCAGAGACGTTCCTTCATCAAACATTATTAATTATGATGAAACGAACCTTTCTGATGATCCTGGAAAACATAAAGTAATAAACTAAGCGTGGATGTAAGTACCCAGAAAGGGTGATGAACTCAACCAAATGCTCCATTTCTGTCATGTTTTCAGCTGCTGGTGATGGTCACCTCTTACCCCCATATGTAGTCTATAAATCTTTACACTTGTATGAAAGTTGGAGAGAAGGAGGCCCTGATGGGTCCAGATACAATAGGACCAAGAGTGGTTGGTTCGACAACTTTTGTTTTTCTGATTATGTTGAAACCATAGCCCTTCCTTATCTTAGACGTTTACCTGGCAAAAAGTACATGATTGGAGACAACTTATCTAGCCACTTGTCCTTGGATCTCATTAAAAAATGTGCAGAAAATGATGTCCACTTTATATTTTTACCAGCAAACTCCACGCACCTCACTCAACCATTAGACGTGGCATTCTTTCGGCCTCTCAAAATGGCATGGCGTTCAATCCTTCTAGATTGGAAAAAAGGACCCGGCAAGAATGAAGCTACCATTCAAAAGAGCAAGTTTCCTAGTTTGCTAAAGAAACTGTGTGAATCATGCAAATCGGAAAATGTAATTTCTGGCTTTAGAAAATGTGGTATTGTGCCCCTAAATCGGAAGGAAGTACTAAAGATGCTACCCTCCTCAGATTTGTCTATTGAATCAACCCAATCCTCAAGAGCCACAACACCAGCACTATCTCCTGTTGCTGCTATTGATGCTTCCTTCAAGGAACTATTAACAGCTCTAAGACACACAGAAACAGTTCCAGCTCGAAAAAAGCGAGTGAAAGTAGATGTTGGTCCAGAAAAAGTGTTTCTGTGGCAGATTTTCCACCGGATCCAGATCAGACTGGACCTAGCACATCTGTTGCTGGTACAAGCACTGACAATGATAATTCCACAGGTACCAGAAAACAAAGTGTAAGTGCCAGGAAAAAGAAAAATAAAAAACTCGATTCAGAATCATCACCAGAAGATTCGGACTATTCTGTGCAAGACAGTGACTCAGATCTCACATTATCCGATTCTTCTGCAAATGCCGAACTTTCAAAAGAACTTGACAGATTAATCCAACCTGACGATTTTGTAATCGTGAAGGTATATGGAAAAACTAAAAATGTATTTAGAATGTATGTCTCCAAAGTCACTGACTTTCAAGATGACGGTTATGTTGGACTGTTTTGCAAGAAAACCCTCAGCAGTAATATGTTTTCCTTGACTGATGAAGAATCATTTTTCTCCAAGGATGATGTAATTAAAAAAATTGATGCCAGTTGTTCAAACCTCAAAGTCTGCTTCTCGCTGGAAAGACAAAATCTGTTTTCAGGATGACTTAAGTGCCTTCATAATTTATTAGACTAAACTTTGTATTCTCACTTTTGTTCTTTTTGTTTTTGGGTATCGGTTACGATATATTGTAATTAAATTTTTTGCTCTGATTACCACTCGTTTGTGTTTCTATCCATCCCTTAACAATGCTTACTGTTTCTATTGCCCCAACAAACTCTGAAATAGAAACAAACGTGAAAAACAATGCCTGTTTCTATTGACCCCGCTCGATGGGGTGTATAGAAACAGCATGTTTTCAATTTTTTAAATTTTACCTTGCCATAAAAAGAAAATATGAAGCTGCAGGCTTGTAGAGGACGGGAAGACCCATAAACCGAGGTAGGTCTCAATTCAATATCTCTTATAGTACTTTTGATATTTAAACTTGAAGTTCAAAACTGTTGCTATTCACCCCATTCTACGGTAATCAAAATTTGATAATTATTGAGGTGAAATACAACTGTGATTGGTTATAAAACAAAATTCATTGAAACGTGATTGGTTTTCGGCCCCATTTGGGGCATGAGTTAAATAGTCTTACAAAAACTCCATACAAACTCATGTGATGGTTTGGGATTAAAAATCCAAATTTAAATTATTACTTTTATACAGTTACAGTTCATGGGCATACACTCTGAAGTTGAGGCTTCCTTAAAATTTTGAGAAAAAATCAGAATTCTGTTCTCATTTATAATACAGATTTTAAACACCATGCTACCTTCTCTGTAACCACAAAAATCCTTAATCCTTAATTAACCATTTGAAATGCTAAGAAAATTACCTTGTATAATAGAATAGTAGACATAATATAGTGAATACTCATTTTTAAACACCCTCTGTCTGGAAGCTTGGTTTAACAGAATATCAACATTGCCAAGAAATTGTCTTGAGTGGAACAAGGTGAGAAGGATAAAAATATCTTCTTTCTCTTTCCCTCAAGAAAGATTCTTACCATTTTGCCTCCCTAACCCCAAAGATGATGGGGCAAGTGAGAAGAGGGTGGTTGTCATCATTAACAAGTTTCTATTATCCTCCAGGAAAAAGTGTTTCTAAGTTTAAAAAAACATGGTTATGACACTTCCAAAGAGTTCCTATTTATATTAAATTAATGTTTGGAAGTAAACATTATGAGGTATAATCATTGAAATTTGTCAGAGAACATTTTTTGAAAACTCACCTAATAAATTTCGTGTTTTTCTTGAAACCGCAGTTTGAAATGTAATCACGTCCATCTTCAGCCACAACTCATCAGTAGGAGTTGTGACTGAAGATGGACGCAATTATGTTTGAAACCGCAGTTTTATGAAATTTATTAAATGAGTTTTCAAAAGATGTTCTCCGACGAATTTCAAAATTCCTATTTAATTTATCACTGATGTAATTATAGCTTATTTGCAGGTATTTAAACTTTTACTTTGATGAGACAAGTATATATGACAAAGATATATGATACTAAATGCATATTTACTATTTACAAGAAGTATGGTTGACATGTTTTCCAAAATCAATATTTTTCATGTTGGTACCATAACAACTGTTAAGAAAGGATACCTCCAAAATTCATTGCAGATTTGGTGAAATCCAATTTAATAACTTTACTCCTTAGTGAAAACAGTTAAATTAAGAGCTATGTTCTTTCTGTGGGTTCAGTATTATAATATCCTTGTGTGTGGACAGAGGTAGTGATAGAGTAAAATATGTTAAAAAGTCTGAATAAATTGTGTTCAGAATTTATTAATAAATTACATAAGGAAGTAACAAATAAGGTGAATCTGGAGTCATCTTGCTCCATAACTTGTGTTCTATTTGAACATGTTTTGATATGCTGTGCATACCATCATCAGATTTTCATGCTGTTGGCTATGGATGTCAACTCCCACTCCACATTTTGGCTGACCAAAGAATTTGCAAATCAAACCTTTTTCCCCAGCAATTTAAAAAAATTAAATTAAAATTAATTGAAAAATTAAAAAAATATAAGATTATGAATTTTGAAATTCCCAGGGAAAAATATTTGATTTATAAGTTCTTTGGTCAGCCAAAAGGTGCAGTGGGAGTTGATATCCAGTGCCAACAACATAAAAGTAAACTGTCTGGAAAAGATAAAGATGGTATGTATGGCATAACAGAACATGTTCAAATAGAACACAGCAATTTATGAGGTAAGATGATTCTGGATTTACGTGATTTACGTGTTCAGAATATTTAAAAAAAACTCTCAAACAGAAAAAACAAGTAAAATTTCTAGGTAGAATTTGCAGGACCACAACTAATACGAGTGTAATAACAAGAAGAAAAGTTTATACTATAAAGTGCAAATTCCAAAAATGCAGGGATTTTCCAAAGTCTAATTAATTTAATATCCTAATGAGGTAAAATTTAATCACTCACCTCATATTTTTCTTCTTGTTTTAATTTAAACTAGTTTTAGAACTTTAGATTTCAGTTCCATTGTCAGCATCTACGCAACCATTGTTCTGTCTTCTCGAAGAGCAGTCTTCAAGACGACAGAACAACGGTCACGGAGATACTGATGATGGAATTGAAATCTAAAGTTCTGAAACTAGTTTAAATTAAAACAAGAAGAAAAATATGAGGCGAGTGATTAAATTTTACTTAAATGAATATACCTCATAGTGTGAATTCGTAAAATAAGTAATTAATAATGTTTTTTTTATTATTAATTAAACATTTCTCAATGAAAGATAAATTAAATTTGAAGAGAAAAATTTTCGCCTAGACCGGGACTCGAACCCGGGACCCTTGGCTTTCCGGGCCAAGTGCTCTACCAACTGAGCTACCGAGGCGAGTTACGATCCAGACGCAAATTTTTCTCTTATATACGTTGTAATTCCTTGGCGATAGGGAATTACAACGTATATAAGAGAAAAATTTGCGTCTGGATCGTAACTCGCCTCGGTAGCTCAGTTGGTTCCTTGGCGTTGTAATTCCTTGGCGATAGGGAATTACAACGTATATAAGAGAAAAATTTGCGTCTGGATCGTAACTCGCCTCGGTAGCTCAGTTGGTAGAGCACTTGGCCCGGAAAGCCAAGGGTCCCGGGTTCGAGTCCCGGTCTAGGCGAAAATTTTTCTCTTCAAATTTAAGTAATTAATATCCTAACTTGACATTCTCTTACATACAGAAATTAGAAAATAAGTAATTGGTGACACCAAATTTCAATGCACTCAGTTTAATCACTTTCCAATGCAGAAAGAGAGCTCATCTACAAAGCTATAATTTGAGCAGCTGGTAAGCATACATTGTATAACATGATAGGCCTAATATTAGCCATATTTGTGCATGCTTTTTTTCTTCTTCTTCTTCTTCTTCCGAATGCAGTATTGGGTGATGATGCCCGTTCTGCGACTACAAAAACTGATCCTTCCATCGGCTTGTAGTCTTTCGAGTATTCAAAGTTTTCCCCATTATAGGTTACCAGCCTATAGTTGGGTAAGTCCAGTGGTGGGGTTGCCACCTCAATGCCTCTTGGACAGGCATGCTTTTCTGTAGGGGATGCTCCCTTAGCCTTTGAAGTTTCTCCTTCTCCGCAAGGCAGCGGTTCCTCTCTCTTTCCCTGAGTGAGGGTAGGGTGCCTCTTCCGCCAAATCTGCCGTATTAAGGGTATCCCTCTCCGCCTTCATTGCCGTTGAGGTCTTCACCGTTCCCTGGCAAGGGGCCCTCACATGGTACTATCAGCCGGGCCAGCTGAACCAAGGTTTTTTTACGAGGTGTTACTCCTCCCCCTCCTCCTTTCTCATCCGGGCTTGGGACCGGCAATGGCGGAGTTGCATGCTTTTTTTATTTACCAATACTTGAGAGCATCTGCTGATTTTGAATTCATGAGCCGACTGGAACTTTAATAAATTTTATAATCTTATCATCTATACTATAGGAACATTTTAGCATAAAAAGTTTGACCACTCCTGCGATGTAGACTAGTGGTTATCACATCTCCCAGGAGTGAGATCCCAACTCCCAGTTATAAACTAAATTCCATGGCCCAAAATGTCTATAAAGCCCTTGACCTATCAGCTGGCAGCTATATACTCACATCTACATGTGCCATTTATAGATGTGGATGATCATGCAGCCAGTATAGAGATGACATGTGGTCAGCATGTCAAATGCCCAGCCATTATAGCTGATTTTCTCAACCTGGAGCTGCTATTTATTGCAACTACTCAAATTCCTAATGATATTGGGTGAGCACAGATCCCACACTGGCCAAATTCCTTGAGAAAATGTCTTTCCTCACGGGGGATTCAAACTGTGCATGTCCCATAGCTCCGCATCAATATATGATGCCTTAGACCAATTGACTACAGCATACCAATTCCCAGCTATACCATGTATTTTTTTATTGAGTATAGGATCTAGTATAAATTTTTCTTAACCTCGTTAGGTCAACTGGATGATATAAGAAGTAGTAAAATCTGATTAAGAAAACTAAAACTAACATTAAGAGATTAAGATTAAATTAAAATGTTTCATACCGCACCTCGTATCCAGTCTTCTAACTATACCAGTTTCAAAACCTGGGCAGTAATTTCTCGTCTACTGATGTTATGCCCATCTTCAATGAATGCCATCTCATAGAATTCCAAAAGCCATGCTTCGCTACTGCCCCAAGGCAAAAGATCGCTGGGATGTCCAAAAAAGCACTGGATGGAAAATTCCTCTTTTAGACCGTAACAGGCCACATGGCCTAATACTTGCATGGATGATGATGATATGTCGATAAGAAGCAGGTTTATCAGTCCACCAACAGAGGGAGGAAGAAGCAGTTCTGATCAACATAACGTCAGTCAATGTGGAATTACTGAAGATGAAGCTGCCCAGGCTTCAAAACCGTCTAGTAGAAGACTGGATATGAGGTGAGGTATGAAACATTTTAATTTAATCTTAAATTAAACATCATAGTGATTTTTTTTCCTATAAAAGTTTAATAAGGGATTATGTTATTCTAATCATGTTATCCTGTACTATCTGCTATCCAGTTGCTTCACTAGTCTTGGCTCTTCCAAACTCTTGTAGAATATACGAAACATGATTCTGCAATAAACAAGGGATGTTGGTTGGTTGGTATCTAATGTCGAGCACTTGATAATGAAATCATTCGCTCTCTTGCACTCCAATATTTAGCAGAAAGGCTGGTCTCTTCTACAAAAGCTGGACAACGGAGGAGATGGTTTCTTTCCATATCTTCATTTAAATTGCAAAAAGGGCATTTAGGTGAATCTGTTATGCCAATTCTGTGTAGGTGTTTATTCAAGCAGTCATGTCCCGTTAGCAATCTGAATGTTGCTACTGCAGATTTTCTTTGTAATGTAGTAATGTCATAAGCTTGTAGATTTTCCCATTCCTTTCCAGATGTTTTGGTGGTGTATTCTTCTCTAAGTTTATTGATGTATTTATTTGAGATAATTCTTTTGATAGAGTGAAAGGAAACTGGAGCAGAAGTTGGGTTTGAAACAATTTTGCTACCCTTCTTGGCTAGAAAATCGGCTATTTCATTGCCTGTCACTCCACAATGGGCCGGAATCCATTGAAGTACAACTTTTTTATGTAGACGGGATAAATGTTTTATCATTTTGTGACATTCGATAATTTTGATGCTTTTGGGTGTTGTGTCTCGTGTTATAGCAAGAATGGCTGCTTTGGAGTCACATAGAATTACAACTTTTGTAAATTTTTGGATGTGATATAAAAGATTTTGTAAACTTAAGAAAATTGCTAGAATTTCGCCATCAAAGTTTGTTGAATTTGTGTTTAGTTTACGATAAAAGGAAAAAAGTGGAACTACTGCACCAGCACCAGTGCCACCATCATTTGGTAGGCTGGAGCCATCTGTAAAAATATGTATCCATTCAGGAGCTGGGTATCTTAGATTTATCATTTCCAGTGACATTTGTTTTAAAATATATGGAGGAGTTTCAGATTTCTTGATAGTGTAGGCGTTAAAGGAACGGTTATTCTATATTCGATTTCCAAAAATTCTTAGAGGGTTGTTTCTAAATTCTGCATTATTTTCTTTTGAATGTGGAAGTTGCAATTTCTGTTTGATTTCTTGTACAATGCTTAGGAAGCTTACAAGGGATGTTAATATATTACATTAGGAAGTAACATTATGAGGTTCTATTTAATAAATAAGATGTTGTGTTCTATTGAAACATGTTTCACTATACATTGAAAATACCAAAACATAGTTCAAAATCGAAACACAACAAGTTTACGATGGGTATAGGATGTAAGATGACTCCAGATTCTCCTTATTTATTACATAAAGGTGCACTGATAATGCATATTTTGATTACTGCTGTGGCATTGTATTATAACTTCAAATTTGTGAATGGTGCCATCCCTTCCTTTACCCCCTCCCTAATATGCCTCCTTCTTGGAATCCTCAAGCCAAGCTAGGTCAGAAGTAAGAAACAGTCAGTCATAGAAAGTCATCATATAAGTTGCCTTTGAGGATAGGGACCGAGTTGGATCCCTAGTCTCTGACTGAAGTTAAATTTATTTTCATGCAAGAACTGTCTGTAGAAGAAATGGATGTTAAGTTATTTGACGCATGAAAGCACATGGTATGAATGTGAACTATTGTTATTTCTAATTTTGTTGAGTTGTTTCTTGACTCACCTCATACTTCTTAACTCCCTCCCAGATCCGGATTTCGTCACTATATTTGTAACATTCTCAATGTTGTTCACGTTCACAACTGACGTCCAACGGTCTCCTCTCCTGCAGACTGACTTCTGCACCATTTGATGGCTGACTGACAAATTTCCAAATCAATCCCCTCTCGTTATCACCGGGTATTTCATTATTGTTATTTCTGTTGTATTTATTATTTTATTCAGCAAAATATTCAGAAAGATGACTAGAGAGTTTAATTGTATTATTATTCTAATCAAATGATAAAGAGAAAAATTTATGCCTGAACCGGGAATCGAACCCCGAACCTTCAGCTTTCCGTGCTGATGCTCTAACCATTGAGTTAATCCAGGCTTCCTTCCCATCCAAGCATAAATCCTTCCTTTACCTTACTGTCTTGGTCCCACATTCAAATGCTATGAATCATCATTCACAAATACACAATGAATGGCTTCTACCTGAAGAAGACATGAAGGGACTCCACATAGCTATAGCATTATTTATTAAATTAATATTAAGAAGCTAAAGCTGTTACTATGATTGAAATAAGTATATTAAAGTACACTACTAAATTATTCTTGTGAAGGTGAACAGCATTGAGAATGTCACTAATATAGTGACGAAATCCGGATCTGCGAGGGAGTTAAGAAGTATGAGGTGAGTCGAGAAACAACTCAACAGTAAGGTAAAGGAAGGATTTATGCTTGGATGGGAAGGAAGCCTGGATTAGCTCAATGGTTAGAGCATCAGCACGGAAAGCTGAAGGTTCGGGGTTCGATTCCCGGTTCAGGCATAAATTTTTCTCTTTACCATTTGATTACAATAATTTAGTAGTGTACTTTAATATACTTATTTCAATCATAGTAACAGCTTTAGCTTCTTAATATTAATTTAATAAATAATGCTATAGCTATGTGGAGTCCCTTCATGTCTTCTTCAGGTAGAAGCCATTCATTGTGTATTTGTGAATGATGATTCATAGCATTTGAATGTGGGACCAAGACAGTAAGGTAAAGGAAGGATTTATGCTTGGATGGGAAGGAAGCCTGGATTAGCTCAATGGTTAGAGCATCAGCACGGAAAGCTGAAGGTTTGGGGTTTGATTCCCGGTTAAGGCATAAATTTTTCTCTTTACCATTTGATTAGAATAATTTAGTAGTGTACTTTAATATACTTATTTCAATCATAGTAACAGCTTTAGCTTCTTAATATTAATTTAATTAATATTAATTTAATGTATTATTATTGTTTGTTTGTTTATTGGATACAGCTCAAAAGATATCTCCAACAATAAAAATGTACATGTACGCAGACGATATGGTACTTGAAGCGATAGATAAGGAAGAACTGCAAGAAACAATACACAATCTCGCATCGTGGGCCGACAAAAATGGATTCAATATAAGGCTATCAAAACGGTACAAATGGTATTCAGAAAGGGTGGTCAACTGGTAGATGGCGACCACATACAACTCCAGGGCAACCTGTTGCAAATTACAAACACCTTCAAATATCTAGGAGTAACACTCCAAACAACAGCCAAATCCGTCAGAATGCATACGAAAGAGAGAGTGGCAGCTACTATAGTTGCCATATATGACATAGAAAAATCACACAACTGTCACTTGCAACAGCCATGAAACTTTTTGAGGCCAAAATACTTCCCATCTTAATGTATGGAATAGAAATCATTTGGACTGACCTCAGTTATGGAGACTTAAACACCTTAGAAAAAGTGAAAGCAAGATTCCTAAAAGCAGCAATGGGGATCTAAAATTTGCTCCTTCTAGACTTGCATATGAATTAGCACAGGAAACTTTCCACATGGAAGATCTATGCACAAAGTTTCTGCTACCAGCTACTAAACAGGAAACTACATTGAAGGAGATAAGACAAAAAGAAGAGAAAAGAAATACTGGAAGATTTTTACTCAACAGATGCAATGACCAATCGAGACTGGACTGGTCCAAACAACAAGATACGCAGTGCAATAATAAGACTGGCAGTGCATGGATATCACCACATACTCTGCAAAATTTCAAACTATCATGATCCGTCAATGGACTGTGCGTGTAAGCTCTGTGATAGACCGTATGAAAGATATCATTTCAATGTCTGTTTAAAGAGAACAATATCGTTGCTGGCTGCTGTACGGCAGATACCTAAACTAATACACATTTGTGTGTGATTCTTCCTATTAAAATATCTAGTTTTACTGATTTAACTTTTGTTAAATTAAAAATAATTTTAGTTAATCAAACAAGAATTAATTATTAAATGTATTAATCCTGCTGCTTCCAACTAATATTCAAGATAAATATAAGTTTGTCCTATATGTATAGGATTGAGCTCCACCTTTACTTCTCTCATGATTATCATAACTATTAATACAAGTAAACTTTCTCTTAATTACTTAAAGTCGTTGTTCTCTCATATTTAATATTTGTATTGTCACACTAGAGAAGTATTTTTAGGAAAAATGAGTTGTGTCTGTTTTGGGCCCAGCCTTGTATTTTATACAAGGTTCTGCTGTTATGTCTCCTTAGATTCCTGATTACACATGACACAGCTTAATGAAATTTAGAAAGGCTGGTTGCATAAGGTACATGTGCGTAGATGAGAATTATAACCTTAGTAATCCTTGGTTGGGGAAGTTCGTATAAAACAGAAACGCGAGATAACAGTAAATTATATAAAAGTTAGCAAGCCCAACCACCCCCTGACACACCACCACAAAGGGATGGTTAATAAGTAATTGTCAGGATTGAATGAAAAAGTTACTATATAGGGCTGTAATGTTTTGCTTCATGATTGAGTAGCGTAAGGCATCCTGTCTGCTAGTGTAGCTACAGGATACATGCTAGTTTGAGTCCCAATAGGGAAAGACATTTCCTCATAGATGCACCAGGTTGAGAAAATGATATGTTTAAGTTATTGGCTACATAATCTATTAAAAGCTACTTAAAATCCAATATGCTGACCACATGTCATCCCTATACTTATAGGATGATCGTCCACATCTGTGATTGACATATAAGGATCTGAGGTCAACAGCCAGCTGGTAACCCAGGCTTCTCATGAAATAAAATAGGACAGCAGATTCACAATTTATCTAAAATATTTTATAGATGCATCTAATAACTATTTATAAATTATTTTCTAGAAAACTTCTAGGTGAAGTAGATTTTTCACAACAAGTTTTAGAAGAACTGCTGGAAAAATTGAAACTACGACTTACAAGCATTCATGATACAGTGAGATTCAGAACAGCAATACCAACTGTACAAGTTTATGTAAGTTATTTGTTTTACTATTTAAATATTAAACAAATAATGTAGCAAATACTACTAATTTTTCTCAGAACAATAAGGAATCTCACAAAGCTTCAGTCAAATGAATTTCTTAAAAATTAAAGTTCTTTAATCACCTCACCTCACATCCAGTCTTCTAATTAAGCTAGTTTCAAAACCTATAGAAATTATGTTTTTATGTATACCAATAGAATATGTGTGCTTTTAGTTGGAAAAAAAAGTATTTGGGGAACTCACTTTTATTGGAATTTCTATAAAGATGCTATATACTACATATTGTACGAGGGTCATTCTGAAAGTCGTGAGCAACCCATTCTTAAAATTCAAATTTCAACAATGTAACAAAAACAACTGCAGGATTGTAATCTACAGACTTTATACCACAACATTGCCGTTTTGTGGCATCATAGCTTCTATCATATGACCACACGCAGTGTTTCCAAAATGGCAGACATCAATGTTTCGTTTCGACAGCGCGCTGTCATTGAATTCCTTGTTAAAGAGGAACAATCTGCTGTTGATAATCACCAAAGACTTCAATGTGCTTACGGAGATGCCTGCATGGGTGCCAGCGGTGTTAGGAGATGGGTGAAACATATTAAAGATGGGAACACAAGTATCAAAGATGAGCCTCGTAACGGTCGCCCACGCTCTGCCTCCACGGATTGCAACAAGGAAAGAGTTGATGCGCTCATTAGAGACGACAGGCGTATCACAGTGAATGAAATCGCTACAAAACTTGCAGTAGGACACAGTGCAGTGCAAGAAATGATTCACAGCTTAGGTTACCGAAAAGTTAGTGCCCATTGGGTTCCACGTTTATTGAGTGAAGACCACAAACTTCAGAGAAGAACCATCACCCATAACCTTCTTCAGAGATTTCGAAATGAAGGTGATGATTTTTTGACGAGTATTGTGACAGGTGACGAAAGCTGGTTTCATTGCTACAAGCCTGAAACAAAACGCCAGAGTATGGAATGGCACCTCTTGAATTCGCCATCAAAGAAAAAAGCGAAGACAGTGCAATCTGTTGGGAAAGTTATGGGCAGCGTCTTCTGGGATGCGCAAGGTTGCATTCTGGTTGAATTTCTTGAACCTGGACAAACCATATATGCTGCCCGCTATATCCAGACACTTGTGAAGCTCCGTTGTGCATTGCACGACAAATGCCCTGGAAGGAAGATCATTCTGCAACACGATAACGTGCGTCCTCACACTGCTCGTGCCACTGTGGAGAAGATCAGGACATTTGGGTGAGAAACTCTTCCACATCCTCCCTATAGTCCCGATTTGGCACCCTACGACTACCATCTTTTCGGTTCTGTGAAGGAGCAGATGAAAGGCCAATGCTACGAGACGCTGGAGGATATTCGGAAAGCAGTACGTCAGTGTCTTCGAGCAGCTGGAACAGACTTCTATCATAAGGGAATTTTCAAGCTTGTAGAACGCTGGACAAAATGTGTGCAAAGAAATGGAGAAATGGATAAATCAGCTGTAGCAGAACATGCCATTATGAATGGACACCAGATTCTATTCGACGATACACAAGTTTTAGCCACAACTTCCTACTATTTCCCTAGATTATACCGAGAGGCTATAGAAATATACAAGCATAAGGGAAATATTAACAGAAACGAGGAAGGTATCAAACTGTCTAAGGCCTGGTTTCATACACTAGAAAATAAATGCATTAACACCAGTGACAACAAGGAGACGACCATTAGCCAATCAGCAAGAGCCACGCCCACTCACCCTGCACCCTCCACTAATACAACGTCCTCTACGTCCACAGTGCTCACTCTCAGTAGATCTTCCGACCAGGAAACACGCCTAGAAGCACTCGCCACTGAAGATGCCCTCCGCAGTTGAGGGCGAAACGTCTGGTATCAACACCAACTTTGGACCACGGCCACATAACCCGGAATCACTCAACATTATGATTACCGGCCGTGAAAGCCTGCATTCAAATGGAGACTATGTTGAAAAGTAGCACAAAGGTCTGTAGATTAACATGGTGTATTTGTTTTGTCTAAAATAAATATTATGATTGTTTAAAAAAATGTTGCTCATGACTTTCAGTATGATCCTCGTATATAGAATCAGAGTATTTAAAGATTTTTTATAAAAAATGTACGGATGGTTTGACCAATATTGATTTAGTAAATTATAAGGAAATAGATTTAAAATAAATCTACCTTGATCCTCTCATCACTCCCCTGTTCCCCCCCATCTAAAACACTGTATGTATATGTTAATGAAATGATATTAGGCTGCTATTATTTCAGCCACAATTCATCCACATGTCTGAGATTTGGACTGGTTTACAAGACGAAATGATGTTACTTAGCAATGTTAATAATCTCACATGGAATCTCCAAAAATACATACAGGTGAGAGATCTTTAAGTTATTAACCACATATATATAGAAACCATTTCTATCTCTAACTATAAAAAATTCACTTAGAAGATTCAGGTTTGATACCCACTGGGAATGTAATTTTTCACATGCTGCCATTTTACACTTTTCTCATTGGATGGAGGCATTAAAGGCCACAGACTCTCGTGGCTATTAAAAAGAGGAGTAATATTTAATTGAATGACACTCATTAATAAATCAAGTAATTTAATATTATCATATAATTTACATTTAGATAAAATACATTAGTTGGATCTGCATTAAAAGTACACATTATAGTTATTTGCCTTAGAAGATGTTACATGAAATCTTTCTCTCATCTTCAGCTATCTCTGAGTCGATACTAGTAAAATTCATGGTGATTTTCCGTTGAGGTATTAGTTCACAGTAATATAATGTACGGTTAAAAACTATAATATAGTTACCTTGTAGGTCCGTCTCCTCAACTTAAGTTCTTTTAAACTATGTAGGCCTTTCGGGGCAAGTCCCATCATCAGCAGAATGCATTAGGTCCATTCTTGGTGACCCTTGTTGAAGCACTGACTTGGTTGTGAGAATTTTGTATAGAGGATTGTGTGGATTAGGTGTGTATTCATTTAGAATCAGGTTGTTGTTGATTTGATAAGAATATTAATATATCCTACAGAACTGACAACAAATTAAACAATTTAATAAACAACAACATCGAAGAAATAGATGAATTCGACAATAAAGGCATCTACAAATTAACATGTACAGACTGCAATAAATTCTACATTGGGAAAACTAACAGAAGCTTCAACATTAGATTCAAGGAACATTTCAGAGATTTCATTTACAATGGAGGAAAATCAAGTTACGCAAAATATGTAATTCAAGCTGGACACCATATGCATAACATCGATAACACCCTCACAATAGTACATAGAGAAAACATTCCAACAAGAATAAATATAATGGAGGAAATCGCAATCCTAAGAGAAATCAACAACAACCTGATTCTAAATGAATACACACCTAATCCACACAATCCTCTATACAAAATTCTCACAACCAAGTCAGTGCTTCAACAAGGGTCACCAAGAACGGACCTAATGCATTCTGCTGATGATGGGACTAGTCCCGAAAGGCCTACATAGTCTAAAAGAACTTAAGTTGAGGAGACGGACCTACAAGGTACCTATATTATAGTTTTTAACCGTACATTATATTACTATCTCTGAGTGGTCTTGTGAACAAAGAATTGAATGTGCATGCCTTGGGATTCACAAGATCAGTTGGAGATGGCTTAAGATGGGAGAAAGATCTCCTGAAACATGTTCTAAGATAAGTTTTAATATAGGTCCAATTAATGTATTTTATCATTGATTTACTGTTATGTTCCTCAGATTTTATTACTATGCCTCTTCCCCACAATCAAATCTTTTCACAATCGAAATTGGCTGTGCCTCATACGTCTAACTTTACACTCCTTCATAAAATAGTTTTTGATTCACTAGTATAATATGTAACTATTAATCTCAAATTCTTATACAAATTTGAGAAGATCAGAGACATTGGAGTGAAAAATATAATTTTTTTAAGTCAGCAGAATTCAGAATGAATAGGTAAATTCTTGAAGAATTAGTTCAATGAAATTGAAACACAGAAAATTACTCAGAAATGTGCTATGTCCAAAATACAGCATATTATGAAAAAGTGAAAATATTAAAATCAAATATCTATAATTACTTGTTAACAGATTAAAATAATACAAATTAAGTAATTAAATCCGACTTAAAATAGGAAATCCATGTTACAGTTTCAGATCAAGGTATCCAATATTTTCAGTTTTTTCTAAGAAACTAAAGATTACAGTAAATTTATAAAACAATACTAATTTTCCTTGTGGTACTCTATGAGTCTGAAAAATGGTCATATCAAGCTAAGAAAACAAGTTACAAGTATTAAAAAATGGAATGTTATACTGAATATTCAAACCCCATAAGAGATGAGAGTGGAAGAACTCAATAATTTATATCATTATTGTAATATTGTCAGAATTATTTAGTCTAGGAGATTAAGTTGGGCAGGTCATATAAATTGAAAAGGAGATAATAGAATTGCTTCCAAAATTTTTATTGGCAAACCTCTGAGGAACTTCAATATAAAACCGGATATTTATCCCTATATAAAAATAATAAGGGCTTTTTATTTAATATTTAAATATGATTATATTTAAGTTATGTAGATAGGAAATAACACTATGATGTTCTTTAATATTGTTTATTTTTTATTATTTCACTCACCTCATAATTCATAATTCATAGCAGACCCTGGGTTTCTTCACATAATTTGTGACATTGTCAATGCTGCGTCACGTTCACAACTGACGTCCAACGGCCTTCTATCCTGCAGACTGACCTCCGCGCCATCTGGTGGCCGACCGAAGAATTTCCAAATCAGTCCTCTTTCTTTATAACCGGGTATTTCAAAATTCATAGTTGTATTTTCATTCTTGCATATGTAAATTTTTTCCCAAATTGTGAGTTCCTTCGGTTTTTCCAATTGTTTAAGTAATTTTGTTTTGGTTTCTATTCTATGTTTTTCTGACCAGGCATGTGCAGCTATTGCAGATTTTTCGGTTTCTCCATTTTTAACATTTCTGAGGTGAGATTAAAAGAACACCTCAGAAATGTTAAAAATGGAGAAACCGAAAAATCTGCAATAGCTGCACATGCCTGGTCAGAAAAACATAGAATAGAAACCAAAACAAAATTACTTAAACAATTGGAAAAACCGAAGGAACTCACAATTTGGGAAAAAATTTACATATGCAAGAATGAAAATACAACTATGAATTTTGAAATACCCGGTTATAAAGAAAGAGGACTGATTTGGAAATTCTTCGGTCGGCCACCAGATGGCGCGGAGGTCAGTCTGCAGGATAGAAGGCCGTTGGACGTCAGTTGTGAACGTGACGCAGCATTGACAATGTCACAAATTATGTGAAGAAACCCAGGGTCTGCTATGAATTATGAAGTATGAGGTGAGTGAAATAATAAAAAATAAACAATGATTATATTTATTTCTATTAAAAATGGAAATAAGACTGATTTAGAGAATTCAAATTTTTTATAAGTATATAAAAAAATTCAAACTGGTGAATATAAACTGTTAATACAGTTAGAAGTATTTCAAACTGATTTAATATGTAAAAATACTTTAAATATTTAAATTGATATATTTTATAAACAAATAAATGGGATTGGACGAATTGGATGGGAGTCAGCCAATAGTACTCTTCCTTTTTAATTGGACGAATCAAAATATAATCTGAGAACTGGATTTATCCTACAAGAATAACAAGATGGCTACAATACTTGAAAGAAGTTAGACATGTAAAACAATGGGTTATCAAGAAATAAGAGAATTAGTAAGTTATGTAGATAGGAAATAACACTATGAGGTTTTTTAATATTGTTTATTTTTTATTATTTCACTCACCTCATACTTCATAATTCAATGGGAAATCCATTCTCATCATTCTTAGCAGACATGTTTATGGGGAATTTTGAATGTCATGTAACCAAAGCACATCCTTTGATGTTTAAATTTTGGAGAAGATACGTAGATGATATCATAGCAATAGTAAAAGAGGAACAATTAGAAGATACCATTAAACTGTTAAATATTCAAAATAAAACAATCAAATTTACAATGGAAATAGAAAATAATCATGAAATACCATTTTTAGACCTTAAATTGATTAGGAATGAAGAAAAAAAGAAAATAGAATTTGGAATCTACAGAAAAGAAACTCACATCGACAATTATATAAAAGCTACTGGATTTAACCATTTTTCACACAAACAGGCAGTATTTAATAGTTTAACACACAGACTTGTGAATGTCCCCATGAGCAAAGAAAATTACAATAAAGAGAAAGAACACATCATACAAATTGCTAAGGATAATGGTTTTCAAAAGAAGATGATACACAAGAAAATAAATAAATTCAAAGAACAAAAAGTCATCAATGAAAGTACTCTTCAGACAGATAAAAATATAGGCAAAAAAATTCAAGAAGTTCACATACCATCCTTTCGTATTTGACAAGTTTCAAAAATTTTCAACAAATTCAACATTAAATTAGCACCGAAAAATGATTACAGCTTAGGTAATTTAATAAAAACCAACAAAAATGAAAGATTGAAGACTGCAAAAAATCAGGAATTTATCAAATTAATTGTAAAGATTGTGAAAAGATATACATAGGAAAAACAAAAAGGAATCTAAATACAAGATTAAAAGACACCTCAGAAATGTTAAAAATGGAGAAACCGAAAAATCTGCAATAGCTGCACATGCCTGGTCAGAAAAACATAGAATAGAAACCAAAACAAAATTACTTAAACAATTGGAAAAACCGAAGGAACTCACAATTTGGGAAAAAATTTACATATGCAAGAATGAAAATACAACTATGAATTTTGAAATACCCGGTTATAAAGAAAGAGGACTGATTTGGAAATTCATCGGTCAGCCACCAGATGGCGCGGAGGTCAGTCTGCAGGATAGAAGGCCGTTGGACGTCAGTTGTGAACGTGACGCAGCATTGACAATGTCACAAAATATGTGAAGAAACCCAGGGTCTGCTATGAATTATGAAGTATGAGGTGAGTGAAATAATAAAAAATAAACAATAAGAGAATTAGTGTTCATTTCTTGATATTAGTTGACCAGATGGTGTGATGGAAAATAATATTGTAGTATAAATTTTCTTCATCTGGAGTGTAAATAATCCATAAAGTGAAAATAATGTGTTAGTGAGTGAAACATTGACCGTTGGAAATAGTCATCTATTACATATATGAAGTAGTAATCTGCCCATAAGTGAAATTTATTAATTTGAGCTGGAATTTTCGAAACTATTGAACATTTACAAGATTCATCTCAATTTAAATTAGAACTTTAATAAAATAATAATTAATTTAACTGTTAACAAAGTGTCGTTACTTATTTATGTAAGAAACTTTCCCACATTCCCCTGAAGGGAGTCATTAGTGCTGTGGCAAATAACAGTGATTTAAATTATTACAATCATATATCTTCAAATAGGATGGCTTAAGCATGGTCGAGTTAATATTTGGATGGAATTTAATGAACTGGGTATCAAAATATAAAAATGAATTCAATTGGCTGATGATAGGGATCAGTAGAATGCCTTTGTGAATGCAGCATTGAACCAGTGGGTATCATAATTAGAGTCCGAATGTTAGGCACTTAAAAAATTCAAAATAGGCAGCAAAAAGGCACTAAAAATCATTAATATAGGCAGTAAGAAATTCAAAATAGGCTCATACAAAAAAATTAACTACAACATAAATTTTTACAGCCTTACGTAAAAAATATAAGCATATGCTATCAATAGCATACAAATATATCAGAGATGATTTTGGAATTTGTTTTGCCTTTTTACAAAGAGCATCCTTATGTTTTGCAGTGTGTACATGCTGCGAAACATGGCACTTCTTTGCACAATCCACTGCAATTTTACACACTTTGCAAAACAATATTGAACCATCACTTGAGAATATTTCCGCACCAAATTCTTTCAGAAAATTGGTCAGTGTGTCTTTTACTGTTGTCTGTTCTTGAGACATTGTAAAACAACTGTTCTACAGGTAAAAAAATAAGCCACATGTACTTGTCGCACCACTTTGTCTGTGAAGCACCTGTGTGTGAATGAGGACTACAGATTGAATTCAGTGATACTAATATCAAAAATAATATTACCAGTCACTTAAAGGTTTTAGCACTGGTATGAGACAGAGAAGGATAGCTTGAGCCATCTACCCTCTTTGTCACTCAGCAATGTTTGTATTGAAAAGAAGCAAAGCTGTACTATAGAACTTTCTCCAAGCCTTAGAGTCAGAGCATAATACACTGGGTCATAGCTTAAGGCTATTTTGCTTAAAGGGAGTGCATTGAGGGGGAAATCATCTACCTACTACGTTATTGGTTATTGCCACCCTTATCCTAAAAAATTCTAACAGAATTTATAAAAAGAATACAAAATTTTTAATGCAATGATGTGTGTCATAAAGTTTGTCCATTTCAATTGATTTAATTGAAATACTAAGTAAATTTCAAGAAAAAATGGCAAATAGGCATTGTAAGCTAAAATAGGCATTTATAGGCAAAATTAACTTCATGAAAAACAACACTAGAGTCGTCGGTATGAACTTATAGGAAGACACTTTTCAATTTATATATTAAATTTGGGAATTTTTAACATTATGAGGTTCAATTAATAATAATTAAATGAATCGTGATTTTTTCTTACCTCATACATCTATGTTTCTTTAAACACAGCACTGCAGTATCGGCGACACTTTGTCGTCGATACTGCAGTGCTGTGTTTAAAGAAACATAGATGTATGAGGTAAGAAAAAATCACGATTCATTTAATTATTACACTTTTCAATATCTACAATAAATAACTGTAGGCATTTTCTCTAACATCTGGTCTCTAATCATAAGGCATATAGTTAATTAGGTGATTTAGAATGAAAGCCCTTTAATATCTAATGGATGTCTGAACTGCAGGTACTGGATTATATAGACGAGAGTACCATTAAACATATGATAGGTAATGAAAATATCCTGACTGATGAAGCTCGCCTAGAAGCTACAACTGGTATGAAAATAGACCCTGAAGGGATGCAATGTGAAGTCGTTTATCCATCTCAAGTTACTGACTTTGATAAAATACCATTACAGGTAAGTATCTTGCCCAGGCAAATGAACAGCTTGAAATATAAGATAAAACAAATTGTATATTTATATTACATAATTAATTCCAAATTTTACATTGGAATGGAATATTTAATAAATAGGATCTTCTTGGTGACTATTTAACTCATGCCCCAAATGGGAGTCAATGACCAATCACGTTTCAATGATTTCTGTTTTACAACCAATCAGAGTCGTGTTTCACCAAATATTTATCAGTGTTATAATTACCATATTAAAGAAAGCTCCTCCTTACAATATTGCGTTCCTTTGGCAATAAATAGTATGATCTGGTTGCAGTGATAAACAAAAGAAGCAGTAGAAGCGTACCTATCGTTTCTCATTTGTTTTCAAACATCGCCGTTTACATTAAATATATAAATATTTTAAAATAACTATAGTTAAATAATGATTTGTGAGTAAACAGCTTAATTTTATTCGTTAAATAGTCCTAACAAATGCCACTCTTGATTTCCAAATTCTCTAGATAAATTCACTCCTCACTTCGTGAGTCGTGAATTTATTGATAATTTGGAAATCACTCGTGGCATTACTTATGATAAACTTGTATTACACAAAGTCAATAAAAACCTAAATCACCAATTTAAAAAGTTCAAAGAGTCAATGCGTTTCAGTAGCGACGCTACCATTATCAAGACTTAATATTGACTGAAGACAAAAAACTGAAATGTATATTTAATTAATGTTGGGAAGTAAACATTATGAGGTATAATCATTAAAATTCATCGGAGAACATATTGTTTAAACAACTCACCTCATAGGATTCATGCTTCCATGATATCGCGATTTCAAACATAATCATGTTCGTCAGCCATAACTCCGACGGATGACGATGAACATGATTATGTTTGAAATCGCGATATCATGGAAGCATGAATCCTATGAGGTGAGTTGTTTAAACAATATGTTCTCCGATGAATTTTAAACTGAAATGTGTAAACTAAAATCAGATAAAAGCAAACTATGTCACACAACATAATTGATTTGGCTGCGGAAAGGCTACTGTTTTTAACAGAGAGGAGACCCTTTAATTCCTTCCATCGAAGGCTTAAAGGAACCGACCTGGACAGTAACCTAGTGTCCAATCCCTCACCTTCTCATGGTGCAGCTGTTAGTAATCATGCTTATGCATGATGAACGAAAGGGAAGGGCTACTCACCAACAAGCACTGGTCAGCTTGGTGAGTTTTTCTTTTTTGACCGAATTGGTATTACTTCTCCTCCCCATACCAATTCCCTCTTTCAACTTTTCTATCCAGTCTCCCTTGACTGACCTCTTGTTTCTTTCGACCCTGATGTTATTAGAGTACTCGAGGCCTAGGGGATCATTTCTCCTTCCTTCCTATACCTACTTTCTCTCAATGGGTGACGTAACCACCACATGTGGTGCCTACTACTAAACAGTTACAACTAGTTTATTGTACTCCAATACAAACATGAAGCCTTGGAAAAAGAAATACAAATCCGGAGGTAAAATAGTCCCCATTCGGATCTCTGGACGGGGACCTTTCTTCAAGGAAACAAATATACCAAACCAAACTTGATCAAATCCTCCAGTGGAATACTGGAGGACTATCACAAGCTAAAAAGACTGAACTTACAAAAATGCTATCTGACCACCAAATTGATGTATTCACAATTCAAGAAGCAAATCTCACACAGGAACAGTTACAATATTACCACTTCAAGGATTTTACTGTTCACATACTTCCTAAAGGACGACAAATAAGTAGTGGTATTTTAGTTAGAATTCGAACACATATGACTTCATCTGTTCAAATTATCAAAGAAATGGACAATGTAGACAAAATTGAAATAATTAAAATTAACATATGGATAAATAAATCTCAGTACAATATATATTCAATTTATAATCCACCAAATAACTCCCCTAATCTTGAACATATTACAATAAACCCAAACACAATTATAATGGGAGATTTTAATGCCCATTCACGACGATGGGGCTATACCAATTCAAATAATGCAGGGAAAATTGTAGAAGACTTATTAAATTCAACACCCATAGAAATAATACACAACAAAGAGGATCCTCCAACATATATACATTACTCTGGTTCAGGAACTAATCCTGACTTACTCTTTGTATCTTCTAATTTATACTCCAAAACCAAAAAACAAATTGTAGAAGATCCTGGCTCAGGACATAGAGCCATCATTGCTACTATTCAACTGGGGAATAACAACTTACTTCCAATGCATCTTAAACCCAGGTGGAACTTCAAAAAAGCCAATTGGAAACTGTACACAGACGAACTGGAAACCAAATTGAAAATCCTTTAAACGTATCACTTCAGTCAGATCAAATTAACAAATCTATATGCAAAATAATATTAAAAACAGCAAAAAATATATACCACGAGGATAGTTAAAAACTACAAACCCTTCTGGAATTCAAAATTAGAAAGAATGAAAATAGACCGAGATCTCGCTAGAAATAAAGCAGAAAAAACAAAAGACCCAAAAGATGTACAAAATTGGAGAAAAATGTGCGCACAACTCAAAAAAGAAATTAACAGCAATAAAAGAGAAAATTTTAATAACTTCCTCCAAAAAATGGATTATAGGAAAGATGGCCAGAAAGCATATAGATTTGTACACAATATACAAAATAAACAAGAACGGCAAAAAACACCATTTATCCACAACAACAAACAGATTACAAATGAAAGTGAAATAGCCAACAAATCAACAAACACTACGCTAACACCTATACTTTGTCCTCAGAGAACAAAAAAGAACAAAAAACTAAAAAAGAGAACCTAAAAAATTACATAAAATCAACAAGCAGTACAAAAGATAATATCTTTAATAAGAATTTCAACATTAAAGAGTTAAAACATAGCCATTAATAGTTTAAAATCAAACAAATCTCCAGGAGCAGATAATATACATGCAGAATTTCTCAAACACCTTGGCAATAAAGCCAAAACTCAATTGCTCTCCCTTTATAATCTTTCTTGGAACACAAAAGTTCCTGATGATTGGAAAAAAAGCCATTATAATACCTATTTCGAAAACAAAAAAATCAACAAATACTTTTTCAAATTATCGCCCAATAGCACTAACTAGTGTAATTGTTAAAACTATGGAAAAAATGATTTCAAATCGATTAAATTGGTATTTAGAAACCAATAATTTACTTTCACCCAATCAAGCTGGATTTAGAGAATTACAATCAACAAATCAACAAATTGTACACCTAAGTCAAGCTATTAAAGACAGTTTCAACAGAAAAGAAGACACTCTGGCAATGTTCGTTGATTTCCAAGGAGCATATGACTCTATTTGGAGATATAAATTATTAGAAAAAATGCAGACTTTAGGCATTCAAGGGAATATGCTACTCTGGATCAGCAATTTTCTCATCCAACGGTTCATCGCTACAAAGTATAATAATCACCTCTCTAAATACCAACAAAACACATCGAGGTTTACCACAGGGTTCTGTACTCAGTACCATTCTCTTCAATATCTACATTAATGATTCTACCTAAGCATATAGAAAAGCTCGAAACGAAAACCCTACTTTTTGCTGATGATGTTGTAATATGGGTCTCCAAACCGAAAAACCAAAGTCAACAATTAATAACCATAGCCCAACAATCACTAATACAGTTAGAGAATTGGACATCCCAGAACTTAATGAAGATAAATATACAGAAAACAAATTATCAACTATTTACATTAAGAAAGAAACCACTACCCATCACTCTGAAATTGGAGGGTGAATTATTAACTCAAACACATGAAGCAAAATATTTAGGAATAACTCTGGACACAAAATTAACATGGAAGAAACACATGGAGAATATATGTACAAAGATAGAAACAAGGTTACCATTATTAAAACGATTAGCAGGGAAAAAGTGGGGTTGCAACACACAAACCCTAAACACCTTCTACCAAATGTACATAAAACCTGTACTTCAATATTGTGAAGAAATCCTAGTAACTACTAAAGTGGAAAAGAAAAACTTAATAAATTGCAGAACCAAATCCTCCGTCTGATAACAGGAGCCGTTAAAACAACACCAATCACTGCCATGCAAATCTTAACAAATAACCCAAACATAGCATCTGAAATTGAGAAAACAGCAGTCACACAGTATGAAAAATTTTTAAGGCTACCCCATAATAACTGGACCCAAAGAAAACCACAAGTATGTTTAAAATCTCAGCAAAGCTTCCTAAGCATTGTACAAGAAATCAAACAGAAATTGCAACTTCCACATTCAAAAGAAAATATGCAGATGAGAAACAACCCTCTAGAATTTTTGGAAATCGAATATAACCTTCATTTAACAGAAGACATCAAGAAATCTGAAACTCCTCCATATATTTTAAAACAAATGTCACTGGAAATGATAAATCTAAGATACCCAGCTCCTGAATGGATACATATTTTTACAGATGGCTCCAGCCTACCAAATGATGGTGTCCACTTTTTTCCTTTTATCGTAAACTAAACACAAATTCAACAAACTTTGATGGTGAAATTCTAGCAATTTTCTTAAGTTTACAAAATCTTTTATATCACATCCAAAAATTTACAAAAGTTGTAATTCTATGTGACTCCAAAGCAGCCATTCTTGCTATAACACGAGACACAACACCCAAAAGCATCAAAATTATCGAATGTCACAAAATGATAAAACATTTATCCTGTCTACATAAAAAAGTTGTACTTCAATGGATTCCAGCCCATTGTGGAGTGACAGGCAATGAAATAGCCGATTTTCTAGCCAAGAAGGGTAGCAAAATTGTTTCAAACCCAATTTCTGCTCCAGTTTCCTTTCATTCTATCAAAAGAATTATCTCAAATAAATACATCAATAAACTTAGAGAAGAATACACCACCAAAACATCTGGAAAGGAATGGGAAAATCTACAAGCTTATGACATTACTACATTACAAAGAAAATCTGCAGTAGCAACATTCAGACTGCTAATGGGACATGACTGCTTGAATAAACACCTACACAGAATTGGCATAACAGATTCACCTAAATGCCCTTTTTGCAATTTAAATGAAGATATGGAAAGAAACCATCTCCTCCGTTGTCCAGCTTTTGTAGAAGAGACCAGCCTTTCTGCTAAATATTGGAGTGCAAGAGAGCGAATGATTTCATTATCAAGTGCTCGACATTAGATACCAACCAACCAACCAACATAATTGATTTGAAATAACATTTGAAATAGAACTAATCCTTTTCCCTTTTAATTAACAAAAAGAGGGCACTGACATGATTTTCCTTAAAATTATCATGCTTTTTATTCAGAAGTCTGCTCTTGTGATCATTATATCAAAGCTCAAGAAGATAGCCCTGCATTATACCCAGAAGCCCTTCAAAATTGCACTTGAAATCAAAATTCTATTTTGATATTTTTTATTCTTTCCTGCTTGTCATGTTAATTACAGCTACTGAAATTCCCTCACAATGTTTGTGGCAGGTAGGTAACATGCTCTTTCTCTCCACGGCATGATAGGCTTAGAAGACTCTTCACCTACTAGCTGGCTGCTGGCCTGTACTATAGATGTGGAAGATAATACAGTCAATATAGGGGTGACATGTGACCAGCATGTCGGGTTGTTCAGACGTTATAGCTGGTTTTCTCAACTGAGTTGCTACTTATTTTAGCTACCCAAATTCCTTGTGATGCTGGGTGGGCACCGGTCCCATACTGGCTAATATTCCGTGAAAGAATGTCTTCACCCACGGGGAAAGTGGCCAAAAAATTTTTTCTCCTATGGGGATTCACCATGTATAGTCTATAAAAATAAAGGCTGTATATGTGTGTGTGTGTGTGTTTATATGATATATATATGATATGATATGAAAAGAAAAATGAATGCTTGAGTCAGGATTTGAACCCGAGTCTCTAAACTCTGTACGTTTAGCGCTCTAACAGTCTAAGTTACCCAAGTATTCCAACACATACATTTTTCTTATATATGCAGTATTTTCAATTCACACAAGAGGTAGCGGAAATTTGTTCCAACTGACTTCTAGTGGCTAACATAACAGTTAAGCAAATTTTTAAAGAGAATATTTAATTTATAGCAGTATATTTAGATGTTATAACTATATTTTTGTCATTTGGCAATGAAGGCAAATATGATATGTAAATATATATTTATTTATTTTACATGTCCACCGCTGTGGTCTCGAGGTAGCATGCTGCCTTGTCACGCAGCGGGCGCGGGTTCAATCCCGGTCAGGACAGTTTTTCTGGGTGAGGTTTTTATCGGGGTTTTTCCTCACCTGAAGGACAAATGTCAGGAAAACTTTAAGGCTCAAACGGTCCCCAAAATCATATGGCCATCGCAATCATCATCATTCATATTCATTTTAGATTAAGCTTAGGATTAGGGACTCTCCTGGCACACCACTATCATCATCATCATCACCCATCATATCATCGGGACAATGTAACCCCACCTTCCAGGCGCCCCAACCTCAGAAGTGGCTTACAAGTATGCCATGCCAGGAGAGAACACCAGGAATGTCAAAAGACAATCAGGGCATTTGCAAAAAAAAAAAAAATTATTTTACATGATTTTTTTAAAATGTTTTCTTTATAATTTATTATAACTTATAGATTATGTTTATCAACAGTAATCTAACAAGAGGTTGTGATTTTGTCTAATGAAAAACTCAACTTCGCGTTGGATTTGGAGCGACTATTTAATGAATAATACATCAGAAGCTAAAAATAAATATAATCTTATATATAAAAATTAATGTTTGTTTGTTTGTACTTTATGCACAGCCGTTGATCCAATTGTGACGGGGTTTTTTGCAAAATGTTCAGGAGATTCCCGGGATGAACATAGGCTAATTCCTACACCCTTAAAAATCACCCTTTGTAGTGGAAAACCTTTGGACTATTAAACGGCTTACGCTGCCTAAACCATAAGAAATACACAAAATTAATGTACACAGAATTGAATATCTCAAAAAGCTCTAGCAAAAAGTCCACGACAGCATATGTTTATCTCTTATGGATAACTAACAATAACCATTTTTGTCTTTCATTGATACCAAGAGTCCCGCACCGCAGCCAAGTGGTTAAGGCAAGAAGTCTTGGCGTAGAACTACGGGAGTTATGCTGGTTTGAGTCTCCATGGGGGAAGACATTTTTCTCATGGAATTTCGGCCAGTATGGAACTGGTGCACAGTGGGCCAGAAATGAAATTTAGCTGGAAAAAAACTATTTTCACTCACCCTCATCAATTTATCTTTTCTTTTCCACTCTAATATAATTGTTATATGACGGTTCTTAACTTATCTGCAAAGGAGGGTACAATTCTAATGTTTATGAAGACAATATAAACATTGGAAGTTGCCGATGGTTAAGAACTCATCTGGTCTATATCACAGTTGTGTCATTAGCGTTGTGTGTTCAAGTTCAGTGAGCTTTTCTTCTTATTCTATATGGATACTTCACCTTAAGGTTTGTAATTTTATTGATATATTTTATGTTTTTCTATATAACCAGATATGTTAAATACATGTGGAATCATACCTTCCAAGCACTAAAAAATGTACACAATCATCTTATTTTAAATTGAGCTACAAAGAAAACAGTTCTGAACAGTAGTAGAAATTTTAGTTATAATATAGAGTGATTTATGGACTTTAATTCCCGCACAATAACATGTGTGCAAATTATTGCATTTTTTAATTAGCTTTCTCATTACAGGAGGCAGCCAGCAACTGAGGCCTACCATTGCGCACAGAGAATAATTGTTTGATTTAATACGGAAAAAAATGTTAGATAGAGGCAATAAGTTATCATTTAGTAAACAAATTAGGGGTAGGGGGATGTTAGCAGAATGTTTTAAATGATATTAAAAATCAATAATTTTTGAAAAGCGATTTTCTCAAACTATGAAGTTGTGTGCGAGAAAACAGAATTCTAATGAAATATTCTGATTGGCTAGGAGTGGATGTTAACTTTCCCATTATTAAGAATTAATTTAGAACAATGACAGTCGTTGGAAATTTCTGTTCCATCTGCTTATGAAATTGGAAGACTCAAAATAACTTTCGAAGAGGCTGGAATAAAAGAAATGTTCACTTAAGCAGGAATTCTCTCGCGATGAACTTGCTCTTGCAACAGAAATATCACTTTGGTCATATGGTAAACGGGATACTGCTGATGTTTTAAAGACATTACTCAAAAAAACCACAAAAATAGCTCCAAAATAATAATAAACATTACAAATCACCCAGCTCAACTCCCATGTTGGACAAAGCATTTCCTTTTTTGACAATAAAATATCAATATGTCGATATATTAACATGAGACTAGGTATCAAAAAGAGAGGTTGTGATATTTTATCCACCCTATAATGCTTCTAGAGAAGCAAATTTGTTATGCTACCTTTCGCAAGACAGACATTTCAGCAGAAACAAGACTTTTTTTTTTTGTTTTTATTCTAGCCTCTTCGAAAGATATTTTGGGTCTTACAATTCCATAAGCAGATGGAACAGGATTTTCCAACAACTATCAGTGTTCTAAATTCTTAATAATGGGAAAGTTTACATTTAATTTTAGCTAATCAGAATATTAGAAATCTAACTTTTTTTTTTTCCTTTGCACAACTTCCTATGTTTTAGAAAATCACTTTTAAAAAAAAATTTTTTTTTAATATTTTTTAAAACATTCTCCGAACATCCCCATAACTCTTATTGTGCAGGAATTGAAGTCCATAAATCACTCTATATTCTAAATAAAATTTGTACTACTGTTTCGTAGCTCAATTTAAAGTAAAACGATTGTGTAAATTTGTTAGTGAAGATATGATTCCACGTGTATTTAACACAATATCTGGTTATATAGAAACATATTAAATATATCAATGAAAAGTACAAACCTTGAGGTAAAGTATTCATATAGAATAAGAAGAATAACTCACTGAACTTTAATGCAAAAGTATTTATTTCTACAGCTCGGTACACAACTGGGTTGCGGACCAGATGAGTTCTTAACTATCAGGAACTTCTGATGTTTATATTGTCGACATACATTTTAGAATTCTACCCTCCTTTGCAGGTAAGTGAAGAACTGTCATCTGGCAATAATTTAGACTGAAGAAAGATGAATTGGTGAGAGTTAGTAAAATACTTTTTTTCCAGCTAGATTTCGTATCTGGCCCACTGTGCGGTGCCCACCCAGCATCGTGAGGCATTTGAGTAGCTACAATAAGTAGCGACTCCAGGTTGAGAATATCAGTTATAACGACTGGAGGATCGGGGCACGCCGTAGCGTAGTGGTTAAGGCACTGAGCTACAAGCCGGAGGGTCGAGGGTTCAAGTCCCGTTGGGTTCAGGATTTTTAAACTGACCCAAACCCTCTGGCGGCACTATGGCCCTGGGGTCGACTCAGCCTCTAACAGAAATGAGTACCAGACGCTTGTTCTGGGGGTAAAGGCGGCCGTCACGCAGGGCTGACAACCCGGCTGACGTAAAGTGCCGATTGTCTAGAAAAAGTGGGATCCTTAACCTCCTACTACCCCAAGGACCTCCGGGTCTGTTGTGGGATCACTTTACTTTACTTTTACTTTACTTTACGACTGGAGGATCTGACATGCTGACCACATGTCACCCTACACTGGCTAGATGTTTGTCTATCTGTGTGATTAACACATGTGGATGTGAGGCCAACAGCTGGCTGGTCAGCCAAAAGCCTTCTAGGCCTGTTGCGCTTTGAGTTTTTTATACTAAGAAGATCGGGATAAGTAGATTCCCGGGCAAGCGTGCATCCGATTGAGATGGGGCTTTTTGAAAAATGTTCAGGAGATTCCGGGAATGAACATAGGCTATAAGAGAGTTGTAATACTCAACCACTTCATCCTAAAAATCACCCTTTGTAGTGAAAAACATGAAATAAAATCCCTATTTTGACGCTTAAGTGGCTTACGCTGCCTAAACCATAACAAATACACAAATTGATGTACACAGAATTGAACATCTAAAAAAACCCTACAAGAAAACTCCTGGCGCGACAGGCCTACAAGGCCCTTAGCCTACCAGCCGGCTGCTGGCCTCACATCCACATGTGTCAATCACAGAGGTAGATGATAATCAGCCAGTGTAGGGGTGACATGTGGTCAGCATGTCGAGTCCCCCAGCCGTTATAGCTGCTTTTCTCAACCTGGAGCCACTACTTATTGTAGCTACCCAAATGCATCACGATGCTGGGTGGGCACCGGTCCCATACTGGCCGAAATACCATGAGAAAATTTCTTCCCCCACGGAGACTCGAACCAGCGCAAGTCCCGTAGCTCTGCGCCAAGGCTTCCTGCCTTAACCGCTCGGCTACGGCGCGGGACACCCTACAAGAAAGTAGAGTATAATAGCACATGGCTGGCGGTAAAAACACATAAAAATTTATTTAGGAGTAGCAACGCATGCTGGGTATTAGCTAGTGTTTAATATTTACCAAATGTGAGATTATGTATTCCGATCTTAGTTACGGGCAATTTCTAAGCCGGCTGTATAGTTATAAATGGCATATCTTTACTGTTAAATCTCTTTGGGTTTGATTGTATGAGAAATAACTATTAACAATAATGCAGATTTATACAGCATTTAATAATTTTTTTTTCAGAGCAACAGAACTTTCTTTTTTTTTTTGGTAATTTTTTAAGTTGTTTTCTTTTGGCATTTCTTGCTGTACCATATCGATCATACATTGTTCAATTGATATTCTTGTCAAAGAAGTTAATTTTCAGAGATATCTCTAATTCGAACAGGTAGAGGCAATTTTATCAACAGGAAGAGGTAAATTTATCAACAGGAAGAGACAAAATTATTGGTCCATGAGATAAACAGTCATTGTAATCTGTACTTTATATACCTGTGCAAACAAAATGGAGGAGAAAGCCTTAAGGACTTAATTCTGTCATAATAAAATATTTTTAATGTTATTATTATTATTATTATTATTCAAATCCCTTAGTTCTGCCTTATGTCGGAATGTGTATCTGTATAAACTAAATTGTACTTACAAGAGCCAAGTACAACAAAAATAAATAGTAACATTCTCTTGTAGTTTTATATGTATATATCATCATCATCTTCCTTCATGGATTATGTCTTTGCCTGTTCTGATCTCACATCTGTTCAGCTCAGCGTGCTTTCTTGGTATTTCTACCGATCTTCGTTTTCTAGGATTATACATCAGTGCCATCTTTGGTATCCATCCTCTGTCATTCTTTGCAGATGTTCTATCCATTTGTTCCTATGTTATTTTCTATTTGTTGAAGAAGTGGTTGTATATATGTGTATATATATATAGTCCACCGCTGTGGTCTCGAGGTAGCATGCTGCCTTGTCACACACCGGGCCTGGGTACAATCCCCAGTTGGGGCAGTTTTTCTGGGTGAAGTTTTATTGGGGTTTTTCCTCACCTGTAAGACAAATGTCAGGAAAACTTTAAGGCCCAAATGGTCCCCGAAATCATATGGCCATCATCATCATCATCCTTATCATCATCATCCTTCACTGGTATGGAAATCAACGGGAAGCTACCATACCTACATTTCCCTAGTAAAGCTGCAAAGCATAGCATGAAAATGCTATGATTGCAATGAAAGACCTGCCCTCGGGCAGAATTACTATGGATGGATGGATGGATATATATTTTTTTTTTGTCTAATGCCACCAGGTTGTCTTTTATAATTGCAATCCATTTCTTAGGTTGGGGCACCTGGAAGGCGAAGTTATGTTACCCCTGATGATATGATGGGTGATAAATGATAATGAAGCAGCCAGGAGAGTTCTTAACCTAAACTTAACCTAAATTCCAGACCATGGGCAACCACAATTCCCTTTAAGAAAAACATCCTATGGTTTGACCCGGAATCAAACTCGGGACCTCATGAACTGTAGTCAGAAATGCTGACCACTAGCCCATGAGGCTGGTCATGTAGATTCCTTTGGTTTAAAATTATAATGAACCAAAATGTTTGGAGTTTCCTTGCTCTGAAGACATACATACAAAACTAAGGACTTTCACTATTTTCTAGTATCTGGGATTCTGTGCATGGACACTAGTGGATGGAGAAGGTGCATTAATTCCAGGAAATCCCAATATGGGAGTATGTCGATGGAAAGGAAACTACTATGCATTCTCTTCCCCTTCAGCTGCAGCACAATTTGGCCAAGATCCTGAAAGGTAATTCACATCAACATTAATAACATTCTTCAGAATCAGCAAGCTCAACTTTATTTTCAAATTCTCAAAAATTAGAAACAAAACATAATAATATATGAGATAAAGACAGTAAGTGGCATCGAGAATGTCGCGAAGTTAGTGATGAAATTTAGGTCTGCATAAATATCAAGAAATACGAGGTGAGTCAAAATTCACAACTTAAATATAATTAAGTAAAAGACAAGCTGCATTCCATTCCTACTGCAAACTCCATAGTGTGACAGACCCAGAAAGCTCTCGGTCTACCAGACAGCTGCTGATTTCACATCTACATATGTTCACCACAGAGGTAGACAATCATACAGTCAACGTAGGGGTGCTAGGGTCATATGAAGCGCTTAGAATAGCAAGGGCATATCAACATAAATCACATTTTTCTTTTATTATTGCAATATAAACTCTGAACCTTCTTCTTTCATCCCTGTGAATAAGAACTGTTGATGCATCTTGGAAGAGAATGAAATATCCTTTGCAATAACACGTGATGTTAGACCTGATGCATTGCAGCGCAATAACAGATGAGTTTGAGAATAGCAAAGGTGTATGTGGCCGGCCTAGCTGCCTGCATGCTTATCTCATCCTGGGTATTTATATTACCCTTATATTCCTCGAGTTTGTTTAAGCCTGGATATTATCTTAAGTGCTTATTGTTGTCTGGTTATTTCTATGAGGGTGATATGCAGATGAATAGGTTCTTCATTTAGTTCTTTCGCTGTACACACTAGGTATTACATACATTCTCAGTATCTTGTAAACTCCTAAAATACATAGGGTATACAGTACACTAAAAGTATGGTATGGTTCTTCTAGCATCATAGGAATTTCAGTTAGAGATTTAGTAGCCATCTGTACTGATGGTGATCCTGTGTCAATGGCTGCCTGGGTTGCTTTTGGAGAAGACATATTTTCATTCTCAAATGTAAACTTCTTCAAGTGATAACATTTACCCACAAACTATCTGTTAGCGTACGCTGGCAGAAGAAGCTAAGATTATGGAGGTATATCTCATCTTTAGTAATTGTCAGAACAAAATAAAAATACTTTATAACAATATTAATACTGTATAATTCTGAATCTAGTTATTTTGTTTTTCAATATTGCCCTTCAACGACCCATGTGACTCATGCAACCAGTGACTGTCACTGTAGTGATAAATTTTAATGTTTATGTTCTTTCCTTATATGCTGGATATGACAGTTTAGAAAAATAATCACATATAATGTTGACAAATACTAACAAAATTGATTTCTACTGTTTTAGAAATCCAACATCACAATATGTGGGATATTTACCTGTCATTCTTGTGATCCTTCTTCTTCTTCGTCATGGTTTAGGCTTATTTACTAGCCTGTTCCAGCTCCAAATTGCTTCTGTTTCCATCTTTTCTTTGGTCTTCCCAAACTTCTTCTTCCTCGTGGTGAATAGCTGTATGCTGCTTTTGGTATTCTATTCTCAGTCATCCTTGCCAAGTGTTCTTTCCAGTTTGTCCTATATTTCACTATTGTATTTAATTCCTCTACTTTTAGTTGTTGTCTTATTTCTGTGTTGTGTTTTTTGTCTGTTCTTTGATATCCTGCTATTGGTCTGAGGAATTTCATTTCAGCAGCTTGTATTCTGGCAGATTGTTGTGTTGTCACTGTCCATGTTTCGGATCCATAAGTAATAATAGGAACTGCCATTGTCTTGTATAATTTCATTATAGAGTCTTTCCTGGCTTTATTTTTCAAAGTTCTTTTTAGTGTTCCTGTTATATAATTAAACTTATTTAGTTTGTTATTTATATCTGTTTCCGCTGTGTATGATATTTCGCAACCTAGGAAGTTATATCATAGGTCCACCACTTGTTCTATTGGTTTATTTTCTAATATTATTTTTGTCCGAACTGGATGAGCGCCCTTGAAAGCCATTGTTTTTTATTTTTCTGATGATATTTCCATGTTGTATTTTTTTTATATTTCATTTAGTTTATATATCATTCTTTGTAATTCGTCTTCTGCTTTTGCTATTAAAATCTGAAATCATCTGCAAAGGCTACTGTTTTTATTACTATATTTCCTAAGTTAATTCCCCCAGTCATCATTTGCTTCCATGATCTTATCATGTCAAAATAAATATTAAAAAGAGTGGTTGATAGTGGACAACCTTGTCTAATCCTCCTGTTATATGTATTGATTCCCTTTGATTTATTTTTATTTTCTCATACATTTTCTTAATTACTGTTATCAAATATAGTGGAATTCCTTTTTCACTTAATATGTTCCATAATTTTGGTCTAGACACTTTATCAAAGGCCTTGTTATAATCTATAAAGAGGATGTGCGTTTCTAAGTTGAATTCTCTTCGCTTCTCTATTATTTGTTTTAAAGTGAATACGTTGTCTGTGCAGCTTCTTCCTTTCCTAAAACCAGTCTGCTCTTTGGATATTATTACATCTACTATAGTTGTTAATTTTTGGTTGATCATTTTAGCATATATTTTGTATGCTGCACATAGTAAGCTTATTCCTCTACAGTTTTGTGGCTTTGTTTTATCGCCTTTTTAAATATTGAGATTATTTTTCCAATTTTCCATTCTTCTGGTATTGTATTTTGTTTCCAGCACTTATTATAGAATTTTAATAATCTTTCTTGGAGATTCTTTGGGGCATTTTTTTATCAATTCTATGTTTATATTGTCTATCCTGCATGCTTTATTATTTTTACATTTCTTTAATATTTCTATAACTTCTTGCATTTCTAATTCATCTACTTCTGAATATTGTTTATTTGTTTCTATGAGTATTATTTCTATTTTGTTTGTCCATCCACAGTTCTTTATAATAATTTTCTAATTCTATATCGTGTATAGTTAGCAGATTTGTTTTGTCTTTTACTTCAGAATTAAGGCTTCTTATAAATTTATATACTTTGTTTTGTCTTCCGTGTAAATTGTATTCCATTTCTGCTATGTATTTATCCCAGTGTTCTCTATTTAACTGTGATCCTGAAAAAGGGTATGCCATTTGCCCTCAACATATAATTATTTTTTCCCACTGCAAGCTGTCACACAGCATCCATATTGAACATCACTATCATTATATTTGAAGAGAAAAATTATATGCTCAGACTGGGGTTTAAACCCAGGATCTTTCACACTCTAGGCAAATGCTCTACCAACTGAGCTATCTGAGAAACTCCAATCTTTTTAGGAGAAAAATTTGCAGTTAGATTGGAGTTTCTCAGATAGCTCGTTGGTAGAGCATTCACCAGGAGTGTGAAAGGCCATGAGTTCAAACTCCAATCTGAGCGTATAATTTTTCACTTCAAATATAATTTATCCATCATTGAGTTGTATGAAATGAATAATAAAACTACCACTATCATTCATTGCCAACTTTGATTAACAGAAAAGTTGTTATTGTGTTTCACGTGATGCTGTTTGCCATATATTTTATAGCTGTTACAAGAGCTTGGGACACAATAAAATCACTTCATTTTATATTTATAATCATTATTAGGAATAAAAATTGCTGTTTTTAATTTTTGATAATTCTCTTTAATTTTTTTAATGCTGCAGTTTATTTTGGGTTGTACTGAGTTGGAATTTTTTTTTGTTTTTTTACTTTGGAAATTGGGGTCAGGGCAACATTGTCTTTCATGACTTTGTAGAGAAATATTTTGTCTTTACTTTAATTTACCTGTTTCTTTGTTTAACTGAAGGACTATTGACTTTAACCTATTTTTCACTGTCCTTTATTGGTACTGTATGAAGTATTACTTATGTGAATGAGTTTTTAATTTATACTCAAGTGAATGAGGGACAGCAATGTCTATATTCTTTTGAAAAAGACATGCACATGCAGGCACACACATATTTTATTTATTTAATGCAGGGCACTTGAAAATACAGATCATTCACCCAAATGACAGACCTTATTAACATATTTACAATAATTATACACAATAGAAACAATAACATAAAAACACACATATTATATCATCCAAACTTACCCCCTATACTGACAACCTACTATGTGATCATCAATGTGGATTTAGAAGAAATCAGATCAGATTTTTAGTATACTAACAACCTAATATGTGATCATCAATGTGGATTTAGAAGAAATCAGATCAGATTTTTAGTATACTGACAACCTAATATGTGTTCATCAATGTGGATTTAGAAGAAATCATATCAGATGTTCAGTATAAGACACATTTTAGAAAAGAAATTGGAATACAATGGCACTATGCATCAACTATATATAGACTTCTAAAAGCACATGAGAGGGAGAAGTTACATACCTAGTAACTTCTGGAGTTCAGAATTCCTAAAAAGTTGGTTAGACTTATTCAAATATGTGCAAATGGTACAAAGAGTATGATACATGTAGGCAAACAGTTTTCAGATACTTTTGAAATTCTCAATGGTTTAAAGCAAGAAGGTGCACTATCTCATCTACTATTTAATTTTGTACTAGAGCATGCCATCAAAATGAAGAAGGCATACAACTCAATGGTATTAATAAGCTGTCAATTTATGTTGATGATATAGTTTTATTAGGCGATAGCAAAGAGATACTAGGGACCAACATGCACATTCTATTGAGTAACACAAAGAAATTGGGGCAGGAAGCAAACATCATTAAAACTACACATTGGTCACACACAACAAAAATATATAATGAAAATGGACAGCTAATGACAAATGAGAGAAATTTTGAAGAAGTGGCTGAATTCTAATACCTGGGAACAATATTTAAAAACAGGAATTAGACTCAATTCTAGAAATGCATGATATTATACATTATATGAATATTTGAGAATAAAGTACTTTTGAACTAAAGAAAGATGAACAGACAGGCAAATGGAAAGACTACACAACAATGTGCTACATGATCTTTATGGGAAATCAGATATAATAAGAACAGTTAAGTCTCGTAGTCTGCAATGGGCAGGACATGTGATAAATGGGAAATGAAAGAGGGGCATGGAAACTCCTTGTAGGAAAACTAGAGGGGAAGCACCCAATAATTTGGCAAGGATGTAGTGGGGAATAACATTTAACCATGATTTGAGGGAAGTAGATTATACAGGGAATGATTGGAAAACATTAGCTCAGGATAGGGATGTTTGGACCTATGGATTTGATAGTGTCAATGAGTTAGTTAGTTACATACATCAGGTGTATACTTAAGCCTTGTGACTGCAGCACTTGGTTTATGTAGGTCAAATACAAAAGTTCATTGTATTGAATTATAATACATTTTCTCAATTCATCTTTTTTTATATTTCTATTTTGTGACTGGCTTATATGACAACATGATATCCAATTTCATAACCACTATCTTTGCATTAAGATAAATTGGCCGAAAGGTGATATAAAGTGTAAGAATCAATATTTGTTTTTTTTTGTAAACAGATTTGTCATGATGGCACTTAGTCTGGCTCGGGAAAAATCTGAACTCATTGGTTTACTGCAGTTACAAGAGCAAATTGCAGCTGTACGGTCAATGGTAGAGTAAGTGTACTGCTATTTTATTATTGGTAGAAAATTTATTGAAATTCCAGCAGAAAGCATGCATTTTTAACTTTAAATTTGAAGAGAAAAATTTTCGCCTAGACCGGGACTCGAACCCGGGACCCTTGGCTTTCCGGGCCAAGTGCTCTACCAACTGAGCTACCGAGGCGAGTTACGATCTAGACGCAAATTTTTCTCTTATATACGTTGTAATTCCCTATCGCCAAATGCTTTTGAAACCATTGTTTCTATCTTTGCAAATGGCGGCTTCTTAGTTAAGAAGACATTTATTGGAAATTTAACATTACTTTAAAAGCCAGTAAGGCCTCTAATGATGTTTTTATTATTAATTTAACATTTCTCAATGAAAGATAAATTAAATTTGAAGAGAAAAATTTTCGCCTAGACCGGGACTCGAACCCGGGACCCTTGGCTTTCCGGGCCAAGTGCTCTACCAACTGAGCTACCGAGGCGAGTTACGATCTAGACGCAAATTTTTCTCTTATATACGTTGTAATTCCCTATCCCTATTTTTCTTTTCAAATTTAATTTATCTTTCATTGAGAAATGTTAAATTAATAATAAAAACATCATTTTTAACTTTATTTGATATTTTTTTTAGTTCTTCTTAACCAATAAATTAATAGGAAGTATCAGTTTGAGTTAGACTAATATCCAGAGATATACATACAACTTATCCAGTTAGACTAATATCCAGAGATATACATACAACTTATCCAGTTAGACTAATATCCAGAGATATACATACAACTTATCCAGTTAGACTAATATCCAGAGATATACATACAACTTATCCAGTTAGACTAATATCCAGAGATATACATACAACTTATCCAGTTAGACTAATATCCAGAGATATACATACAACTTATCCAGTTAGACTAATATCCAGAGATATACATAGAACTTATCCAGTTAGACTAATATCCAGCTTATCCAGTTAGACTAATATCCAGAGATATACATAGAACTTATCCAGTTAGACTAATATCCAGAGATATACATACAACTTATCCCATATATTAAATATAATGATACAATTTTGTAACATCGGACATGTTTTGGAGACCATTAACTGCATTCTCAAGTAGATTCCAACTTATTCATAAATAACATTGTGATATTTTTATTAATAAAAATTAATCAAATGAGTTGCAACTCACCTCATACTTTGTGTTCTTTAAGCACGGAAACTGCAGTTTTTAGCCATTATTATGACTGTCAAATTTCGGTCTACATCTTCATCTTCAAAGTTGCCATCTGGTGTTCATTTGATAAACCTTGAGATCAAAGTTCTACGGGAACTTCAAAATTCATGGATCTAAACTTGTTCTTTTGAATATACATCTTTTCCCAAACTGTCAATTCCAAAAGTTTTGCCTCTTTTTCAATTTTATGACTCTCCAGCAAACTATGAGCTGCTATTGTTGATTTTTCAATTTCACCATTTTTAATATCTCTAAAGTGTTCTTTTGTGCAAATGTCTAAATTCCTTTTTGTTTTTTCCTATGTATACTTTATTACAGTCTTTACAACTAATTTGATAAATTCCAGATTTTTTTTTTTTACCATCAGGAGTATTAAATTTCTTATTTAGTTATTATAGATTAATATAAAATTATAGAATATTCACCTGAAAGGTCCGTCTCCTCAACTTAATTATCATTTAACTGTAGCGCTTTCGGGACTTGTCCCATCATCGGCAGGATTCAAAACTGGTGTTTCACTGAAGATCTGGTAGAGGGGGTTGCATGTATTTGGTTCGTTTTCGTTTATCAGGCTGTCGTTGTGAGCTGCTTTCATGATTTCCATCTCTTCGAGTACGTTTATCTTCGCTGGATTTTGAATCCTGCCGATGATGGGACAAGTCCCGAAAGCGCTACAGTTAAATGATAATTAAGTTGAGGAGACGGACCTTTCAGGTGAATATTCTATAATTTTATATTAATTTTGAATAAACCTCAACGGAACACATCATGAATCTTATAAAAGTTTATTATAGATTACCCAGACTAAATGTATTTATCATAAGTAATGCCACGAGTGATTTCCAAATTATCGACAAATTCACAACTCACGAAGTGAGGAGTGAATTTGGAAATCAGGAGTGGCATTTGTTAGGACTATTTAACGAATAAAATTAAGCTGTTTACTCACAAATCATTATTTAACTATAGTTATTTTAAAATTTATATATTTAATGTAAACGGCGATGCTTGAAAACAAATGAGAAATGATTGGTATGCTTCATTTGCTTTTTTTGTTCATCACTGCAACCAGATCATAATATTATTTATTGCCAAAGGATTGCAATGTTGTAAGAATGCACCCTAGTGCAGAAATTTATAACCAACGTTACAGGTATTAATTAATTTGATGTCCTATGATGTAAATATATCAATTATATTTTCCTGGAAAATAATCTGTTTAAGAAAATGCAAACAGTGGTTTCTTTTTTTTTGTGGTATAATCAATTGTTACAAATGTTTTTATATTATCTATCGCATGCACTTTCTGCTGACATTAATGCACTATATATACAATCTGGTAGCCGTATTTCTTGGAGGGTCAGTCACTGCAAAATAATGCTATGACCTATTCAGAATGTTAAAAAGGAGGTGCTTTTTTATTATGATAAACTTTAGTTGGTAAATTTTAGGTGAAACACGACTGTGATTGGTGTAAATAAAAAATCATTGAAATGTGATTGGTCATTGACTCCCATTTGGGGCATGAGTTAAATAGTCAGTGCTAATGTGACACTGAATTTCTTGAAATTAAAAAAAAAAAAATTGTTGTGTATTTTGGTACGTAATTTTCTTGAATTTGTTTCTTTTTTTGAAATCAGATTGTAGGGATGGTGTATTCTTTTAATCTTTTATGTTGTCTGAATTTATTTATAATTATTTTGTTTCCAAAGCCATTTAAACTAGGTATGTTTAAAATGTTTTATATTCTTTCTTAAAATCCTCTTCAGATAATAATATCTGTATATTAAACTGTTGAAAATTGCATGTTTATGTGCAATATGATTAACGCCAGAAGATTTTATGTAATTATCTGTATGAGTATCTTTTCTGTAAATACTGGATTTCCAATTCTTTGTTGTTCATTACTGATTATGTCTTGTCTTTGTAAGCCCATGTTTTTCCTTATCAGAGATTTAGGGCTCTCCCCCTACAGGGAAGAATTTGAACCATACTAATTTACACTTGTTTTCATATAGATGCCATTTGAGTGGTCCGTGGTCAGCGTTCTGCCTCATACTGACATCTAGCAAACCAAGGTAGTATTAGGACGGAAAAGTTCAGTAAATTTTGCTTAGAGGCATTTCATTCAGGCTTAAGGATCTTTTACAAGCCTGAAAATCTTCAGACTCGGGACTCACGGCTTAAGGTCCCTCCCGGAGGACTTGCTCCTTGGATTTTTGTAAAGGTGCAAAAACAGGATCTGGTCATTCTTTTCCAAATCAATAGTCAATTTTACAGATTCATCTTGAAGATTGAGTAATTTCAATGCATCTTCAATATATTTAGACTTTATAACAGAGGAGAAAAGCATCTTTGTATCTGTACCAACACTTAAAAATCCAAGGGTAAACATTGGTGATGTGACACTCAAGATAACTCATAAATAAATTGGCCAAAAATGGTGAAAGTGGGTTTCCCATAGCCAGTCCTGTGATTTGTTTATAAATTGAACATAAACATGCAAATTTCAAACAGTTTAATATAATATCTGATATTTGAAGAGAAAAATTTTCGCCTAGACCGGGACTCGAACCCGGGACCCTTGGCTTTCCGGGCCAAGTGCTCTACCAACTGAGCTACCGAGGCGAGTTACGATCTAGACGCAAATTTTTCTCTTATGTACGTTGTAATTCCCTCGCGCCAAATGCTTGAAACCATAGCTTCTATCTTTGCAAATGGCGGCTTCTTAGTTAAGAAGACATTTATTGGGAATTTAACACTACTTTATAGCCAGTAGGGCTTCTATTGACGATTTTATTATTAATTTAACACTTCTCATTGAAGGATAAATTATATTTGAAGAGAAAAATTTTCGCCTAGACCGGGACTCGAACCCGGGACCCTTGGCTTTCCGGGCCAAGTGCTCTACCAACTGAGCTACCGAGGCGAGTTACGATCTAGACGCAAATTTTTCTCTTATGTACGTTGTAATTCCCTCGCGCCAAATGCTTGAAACCATAGCTTCTATCTTTGCAAATGGCGGCTTCTTAGTTAAGAAGACATTTATTGGGAATTTAACACTACTTTATAGCCAATAGGGCTTCTATTGACGATTTTATTATTAATTTAACACTTCTCATTGAAGGATAAATTATATTTGAAGAGAAAAATTTTCGCCTAGACCGGGACTCGAACCCGGGACCCTTGGCTTTCCGGGCCAAGTGCTCTACCAACTGAGCTACCGAGGCGAGTTACGATCTAGACGCAAATTTTTCTCTTATGTACGTTGTAATTCCCTCGCGCCAAATGCTTGAAACCATAGCTTCTATCTTTGCAATGGCGGCTTCTTAGTTAAGAAGACATTTATTGGGAATTTAACACTACTTTATAGCCAGTAGGGCTTCTATTGACGATTTTATTATTAATTTAACACTTCTCATTGAAGGATAAATTATATTTGAAGAGAAAAATTTTCGCCTAGACCGGGACTCGAACCCGGGACCCTTGGCTTTCCGGGCCAAGTGCTCTACCAACTGAGCTACCGAGGCGAGTTACGATCTAGACGCAAATTTTTCTCTTATGTACATTGTAATTCCCTCGCGCCAAATGCTTGAAACCATAGCTTCTATCTTTGCAAATGGCGGCTTCTTAGTTAAGAAGACATTTATTGGGAATTTAACACTACTTTATAGCCAGTAGGGCTTCTATTGACGATTTTATTATTAATTTAACACTTCTCATTGAAGGATAAATTATATTTGAAGAGAAAAATTTTCGCCTAGACCGGGACTCGAACCCGGGACCCTTGGTTTTCAACGTACATAAGAGAAAAATTTGCGTCTAGATCGTAACTCGCCTCGGTAGCTCAGTTGGTAGAGCACTTGGCCCGGAAAGCCAAGGGTCCCGGGTTCGAGTCCCGGTCTAGGCGAAAATTTTTTCTTCAAATATAATTTATCCTTCAATGAGAAGTGTTAAATTAATAATAAAATCGTCGATAATATCTGATGTATGACTTTAGAGCATTCTTCACTTCATCCCCACCAAAATATTCACCTCCAGAAGCACCACTAATCAGTATATTCAGAATTCAAGATTATGCTTGCACATCTTAGGTTAAACATAGCATTTGGAAATTGAAGATGAGTTACTTCATGAAATTCAAAGTAGGAGAAAAACAACAATATTACTGTAAACATTTTTTCATTTGTTTTATTAATCTTCTTTGGATCTGCACATGCAGTAATGCAATACTCAGTAACCCCACTGTTCTGAATCATTCATATTGTCATTAGCAGTGGCGACATTATACAAGTAGAATTTACTCACTGGTTTAATAAAAATTTCCAATCTTCTTTTATTTGGTTCACACTAATTTTATTTACAATCACATATGTTCTGGATGTTCTCACAGAAGTTCCTTTCTTCACACTCGCAAATGCACTTGTCAACACTAACTTTTAACTCACTTTACTCTTCGTTCCATAGATCAGAACTTACTAGTTCCTTGCCAGACCACTACAGACTTCCAACTGTTCAGCTGGGTCTTTTACAGCCAAAGACTCTGGAAAGATCACCATTTGCACAAAATAGACCTAGTGCCCATGATCTTCCAAAAATAGATCCTTCTCAAAGCTGAACCATTGAAAAAGCAATGGCCAGACATATCTGGAAAACTCCCAGTGGGCATTCCCACTCATGATTTGTGAATCCCTTATAAGGCGAAATTTATTTACTAGAGAGTCTGACTGCCACCCATGAAATTAAAAAAGTGTCAAAATATCTAGATGAATGGAGAAAACCATACAATAATGGGGTACATGATTTTTATGGGAAAGCATGAGAACAGTTAAGCCATATAGACCATAATAGGCAGAACATGTGGTATGAATGGGAAATGAAAGAGGGACAGACACCCTTATGCCTGACCTATCTTGCTTTGAAGTGAAAATAAAATGGAACTTTGTCATTTATGTTATATATGGAGGGAAATTTGAAAATTAAATATTTTTGTTTTTTTGAAGTGTTGATTAACCCAGGATTTGTTCAGTTATATGGAGTTTTACTATTTTTTTTTAATTAAATGAAACATTTTCAGGCTGCCCATAAAAAAACCTGAGCCTATAATAAAACAGGACACTGAGATACAAACAGAATTACATCCAATACCAACATATATAGATCCAACATATAAATGGAACGAATGGGACCTTAAAAGAGAAGCAATAAAATTTGTAAGTATGCATTCATTAAGAAACAATTGATGATTATTCTGTCTTTAGTATTTCCTCACCTCAAATTTAAGCTAACAACAAAATTAACATCAGTGGCAGCTAATGCTTTAGGAGAAGGAATGAACATTGATTAAAAAAATCCATTGCATACACTTTTGGATGCCCTATGGTCTTGCTAGGACATTAAGGAGAATATTAGATTAGATATGAGATAATGGTGTCCCGCACCATAACCTAATGGTTAAGGCAAGAGGACTTGGCACAGAGCTACAGGACTTGCACTGGTTCAAGTCTCCATGGGGGAAGAAATTTTCTCATGGAATTTCAGCCAATATGGGATCAGTGACCACCCAGCATAATGAGAAATTTGGGTAGCTGCTCAGGTTGAGAAAACCAGCTTAACAGCTGGGGGACCCAACATGCTGACCATGTCACCCCTACACTCACAAGATGATCATCTACCTCTGTGATTAACACATGTAGAAATAAGGCCAGCATTCGGCTGGTAGGCAAGGGTCTGTCACGACATGGAATTTTATGAGATAATGGTATTACTTTTGGCACAGAGTACCAGAGAAGAAAGTGGAAGAGTTGCGCGTACATGCCACAGGCGGCGCTAGTGTAATACAACTAACGACACCTAAATTTTTTCGGTTCTTTTTTTGGTACTAATATGAAATTCAGCACCGCCTGGTGGTAAAATTATGAATTATAATTATATAACGCCATCTGGTGAATAATTATGGAATTTAACTTTTATAGGAATAAATAACGTATTAATTAATCTTAAATTGTGGAATTATGTATACCCAATCTCTCAGACCTACAGATTTTCTTTAATTTTAACAGAAAGGAAGAATGGAAATAAATAAAACATGTTAATTTATTTTCGTTTATTAAAATTTTAAAACGTGCATTATGAGCTCTTTTAATAAATATGTACAATTGACCTACCCCCTTATTCTCACATACATATTTTATACAATATTTATTAAATAACCTTAGCCATGTCGTACATCTGTCCATTATAAAGTCACATTTTTAAAATGTTTATTAGAAATGGCTGTACACTAACATCACTCTTCCTAACCTAACAAATCTTAGAATTTTATCACTTCTAGTAGGTTTATCTTTGAAAATAGATTCACATTAAAAATGTAAACAAGCTTAAATTTACTTACAAATTAGAGTAAAATAAAATCTAAGTAATGATTTTAACTTTCGATAATTTACAGTACCGTCTACATAGAACGAAAGGATAGCAGTTAAAAATTTAAATTTACAAAATGGCTAACTTCCCATAATCCCGAGTGAACACCGTTAAACACGCCGTGTGCCTTGCATTTGTTTTATTTAGTTACATATTCTGTTACTACGAAACAGCGCTACCATTGTAGTTTGCTCATTGTAGTTCATCATAAACGACCGAAATTTTTTAGATGTCACTGTACTCAGTTTCCCCTCTATTCGAAGTTTCTCTATGACTTTTGCAGTGTGAATCAGGACCTCAGAAAGATATGTCTCACAAGTAGATTAATTCTTTCATATTTCAAATGATGTGATTGTCTAGACAGATCTTTAGACTACTTGAGTAATACATCATATATTTTTTTTACTCTAAGAACTGAAAACATTTCAGAGAAGGTATTCAAAGAGTACACCTTAAGCCTTGATGGATTTATGACCAACATACCATTGACCATCTGGTGATATGGTCAGACATAGCATATACATATGCAATCAATTCCTTCCTTGTATCAATTGGAATAGCATATACAACAGTCTTTATAGAGAAAGAAGTCAAGGAGCGATTCTGCTGTTATACAACAAGTCCTCCTCTCCCTATTCAGTTTTCCTTGTAGGCATTATTGAAGTGTTCTCAATGTTTTTACTTTAAATTTCTCACTTACACCAAAGGACAAATTAATGTTCAACCTAAGATCTCTGGTTCTATGTACCACTGAGCTATTAGACATCTTAATTTAAATGGAAATGTTTTTCTTTCTTACACAATCCCATGCGGTCAAAGTCGAGAACCTTCATCTACACACCTGCTAGCTGCTTCTTATTCAAGAAGACAACAGTAAAACTTTAACACTAATTTTATAGCAAGTAAAGCTTATATTTTTTTAAGTTTATTGAGCAGTGGCAATATGTTCTAAAGTAGATCTCAAGGCATAAAATAGCTCTGATTATCCCTGTAAAAAAAAAAAGAGAGAGAGAGACCTATCCTTCCTCATATTTTTGTTGCAGAGATCCTAAATCACCTTGTATATTAAATCAATCTTCTACCCTCAGGGGATATGTAGATGGCGACCACAAGGTACCCAAGCCGAGCAAAACATTGCTTCCACTTACTTGTCTTTTGCTCCTTACTTTTATCTTGAACTGATCTGGTATTTTTTTGTTTTCTAGCACCAGATCCCTCTTTTTACTTTCCTATCCAGTCTCCCCCTTGCCTGACCTCTTGTTTTCTTTGATCCTGTTTGTATTAGAGTATTCAAGGCCGAAGGGTTAATTTCTGTCTTTCCTATATCTCTTTCTTTTAATTTCGTGGACACTCATCTTGAATGCCCACATAAACTGCATGTTCAAATGCAGCCCCATTGCAACTTATAGCATAAGTATACAATGGATTTGTGTCATCAGCTGGATACACGTAATGAAGAAGGAATTAAATCAATCTTGTAACCTTTTAGAAAATAACACATTTGTCTATAATTTCCTCTCCTGCCATCCTTTCCTTATCACAGTAATATAATGTACGGTTAAAAACTACAATATAGTTACCTTGTAGGTCCGTCTCCTCAACTTAAGTTCTTTTAAAACTCTGTAGGCCTTTCGAGACTAGTCCCATCATCAGCAGAATGCATTAGGTCCGTTCTTGTTGACCCTTGTTGAACGGACCTAATGCATTCTGCTGATGATGGGACTAGTCCCGAAAGGCCTACAGAGTTTTAAAAGAACTTAAGTTGAGAAGACGGACCTACAAGGTAACTATATTATAGTTTTTAACCGTACATTATATTACTGTGAACTAATACCTCAACAGAAAATCACCATGAATTTTACTAGTGTCGATCTTTCCTTATCAATATATAAGTTACTGCTGAGGTGTCTAGAAGCCAAATGGAGGTAAGTGCTTTAAACATTTTTGAGAAAATGAAGTTTAATGTTTGTTCTGTTTCAATTCATCATCCTGATAGGCACTACAGCCTTTTATAGGCCTTGACCACCCCAACCATTCACCTCCATTACCCTGACAACTTGTTCTACATTATTTATCCATTTGATGGGAGGTCTGTCAGCCGTGGTGGATTATGGTTATATTTTATATTTGAAGAGAAAAATTATACGCTTAGACTGGGGCTTGAACCCAGGACCTTTGACTTTCTAGGCCAATACTCTACTGACTGAGCTACCAGATCAAGTTCCAATCTGAACGCAAATCTTTCTCTTATATATGCTATTAATTCCCGTGTACCAAATGCTATGAAACCTTTGCTTCTATCTTGCAAATGGCAACTTCTTTATTAACTAAGGTTATGTTTCTTGCCTCTGGTCCCGAGGGTTGTGGTTCAAATCCGGCCGGGGTCAATGGACCATTTTTTTAGGATGGAAAAATCCAAGGAGCAAGTCCTCCGGGAGGGACTTTAAGGCCATGGATCCCAAGTCTGAAAATTTTCAGGCTCGTAAAAGATCCTCAAGCCCCTGAATAAAGAGGCCTTTAAAAAAAAATTTACTGACCTCATCATCCTAGTACACATTAGTTGCCTGCTAGATGTCTCATTAGATCGGTATATTAACCACGTACATGTCGGCAAATATGCATAAATGGTTGGTTGGTTGGTATCTAATGTCGAGCACTTGATAATGAAATCATTTGCTCTCTTGCACTCCAATATTTAGCAGAAATGGAGTACAATAAACTAGTTGTAACCGTTTAGTAGTAGGCACCACATGTGGTGCATAAATAAATTAACTTGATCTAGTAACTCTTAAGAAAGAAAAGGCTAAGGCTCACATTGTAGATTGTAGATGGGAGATCTTCCAACTTCCCACCAATTTTATTTAAGGTTCTTTATGACATGGATCTGATTCCTTTTCTCTGAAAACGTGAGTCATAATATTCCTGAGGTTTTAATAATTTTGACTAAATCAGTATCATCATACACTCTGAACAGTTCACTTCTGCTTCAATTACTATCAGTAAAATTTTTCTCTAACTTAATATCCTCTTATTTTAATCAATATGATTCAGTTCTTAATTTTGTTGCAGGCAAATTTAAATAAAAGTATCACAAAATCTGTTCAAACACAACACAGCCATCACAGAATTAGCAGAATGGTTCAAGTTGCACCAGTCAAAGAAAAACAAGTACAAACAATGAGAGACAATGCAACAAATGTACCAACATTACAAAACTTCATTTATGGACTGCGTGGACGTAAAGATGATAAACAATTTGTAATAACACTTACAAGACCAATCAAGGAAAAAAGTATCTATGACACTTGTTAAGCAGTATCAATATTACTCAATGTCAAAATTAAAACGTGTATTGCTAACAACTTTCTCATGATAACTATTAACATATGTACAATAAAAACAATGGAAATAAAATTGGAAATTCCTCAGAATATTATTCATGATTTAATTTAGGTCAGTATTAACACTTTGAGTCCAGCTGGACCCAAAGTGTTAAACTAACTACCTCACTGGCTCTATTGGTTCATGTATGCACATACATAAGCTCTCCATACATCCCTATACTGAGCTAATGTTTTATAATCATCTCCTGTATAATCTACTTCCTCAAATCATGGACAATGTTATTCTCCCACCTAATTCTTGATCTACCAACTGGGCGTTTTCCCTCTGGTTTTCCTACAAGAAGCTTCCATGCACCTCTTTCATCCCCTATACGTGCCACATGACTTGTCCACCACAGTCTATGAGACTTAACTCTTATTATATCTGGCTTCTTATTCATATCATGTAGCTCACTATTATATAGTTTTCTCTCTTCACCTGTCTGTTCATCTTTTTTTTTGGCCCAAAATTTGTCCTAATAACTTTATTCTCAAATGCTCGTAATTTATATTAATATTAAGAAAATTAATTAAATATGAACACAAAGCAATAAAGTACTTTTTAGCAATCTGCATTCCCTCCAACAGAAAAGAGAGAGTTATGGATCTAACCAATCAAGTAATCAACTTCCTACATAACCAAAAGTTAGGAACTGCATAAAGTAAACAAATTCCTCAGCAAGTTAAAATTATGGTGCAATTTTGCTGATTTACAGAATGTCATTGTTTTGTTAATTAAATCATATGTATCCAGTTATGTTGCGAGAAAACAAGCATGGTGGCCACTTGAATAATTTTTAAATATGGCATTCAGGTAAACCCCCACTCCTAATGTCAAATTTTGCTGGTTAATGAATTTGACTTTACATTTCTTAATTGTTTGCTATATGCTTAGTTTGGTTCAAAAAAATTGTAGCCAGTAGTATATTTTACATATTGTTACAGTGATGGCCGGGTTTGTGTTATTTAAATGAATGCACATGTGCTGTTTAAATTCTCACTTAACACTTCATTTCTTTTCACAAATTATCAGTAAACTTTTAATCACAATTTTCACCTACAATTAATCTTCTTTCAATGTTTATCTTAGTCACTGATGAATCTGATCACCACAATTTCTCATACACAACACAAGACACTGCTATCACCATCAAACCATTACTGGCCTGGTGTCTGACTTCGCTTCTTTTATAGGTGCGAGGAACTTTCTAGGCTTAGGTTTGAGATACTTTGAACTATAGAAGTCTCTGGCAATGGATCTTTCCTGAAAGGGGAGGGAGATGTTGGTAAAACTATCTGGACTGACAAGCCCCAAAATATTGGTGGTTGACGTGGGTCTTTTGACTCGCGATTGGTGACTCCAACCAATGTGAGACCAATGTTTCCACCATGCCCATGCAATTTAAATGTCACTATATGACGTATAACAATATATATATATATATATATATATATATACACTTTTTTTAATGGTCACTTTTAATGCGAACAAAGAAGAATCAATGAAGATTTCTAAAAAGTTTCAAAATATTTTCATGAGAACAACCTCAATAGCTACATTCCTTCATAATTTGCTAAAATTAACTGAATATAACATTGCCTATGCCTGACAGGAAGAGAAAATTACAATAGCTTAAGACCACTAGTTTATTTTATTAAAAAATCCCTGGCTGCATATATATATATATATATATATATACACACACACACACACACACACATACATATTCATTTATTTATTATGAAAATTTGTCAATGTTTTAAAGGTAGTTTATGCTCTGAAAAATACATCTTTGATGAGATATTTAATGTATGATGTTTTGTTTCCATTTATTTTATAGTCCAAGAACCGGCTGCAAGATTACTACGTTCGAGTATATGAACAAAATCTATTTTTTTTTCATAAAATTGTGAATGACTGAATACATTTTTGCCGAGTTGCCTATTAAAATTCGGCCGCCAATTTGTTTAATTAAAATATAATTAATTTTATTAAGTTATGTAGATAGGAAATAACACTATGAGGTTCTTTAATATTGTTTATTTTTTATTATTTCACTCACCTCATGAAGTATGAGGTGAGTGAAATAATAAAAAATAAACAATATAATTAATTTATTCAAAAAAATTTGATTCACTTGTTATTAAAATAAATTATAATCCAGTTCGCAGAAATTGATGTATAGAGCTTAAAAAGTTTGGTTGCCATTGCACACTTGGCCGTAAACCTCCTCGCGACTACAGCAAGCTGTGACACCAATCAGTAATAAAATGGCGGCAAGTACGTATTTATTGTTTTATATTGTTTCAAATAAAGTCAAGTTCATTTAAAATGCTGTGATTTGTTTCGTATACTGTATATTAACACTAGCTTTTGGATATACATTGTACGTAGTATACATAAAGGGCAGTGGTTTTACTTCCTGCTGCAAGGAAACAATATAAAACAATAAAGACGTACTTACCACCTTTTTATTACTGATTGGTGTCACAGCCTGCTGTAGCCGTGAGGAGGTTTACAGCCAAGTGTGCAATGGCAACAAAAACTTTTCAACCTATATACATCAATTTCTGCAAACTGGATTATAATTTATTTTAATAACAAGTGAATCAAATTATTTTGAATAAATAAATAAATTATAGTGAGTGGAGAACATATTTTAATCGACTCACCACATACATATCAAAGAAGTTTGAAATCCACACACTATTAATGATATAACCTCATAATTAAAATATATATACAGTCAATATGCCCATTTCACCAATTAATGTTTAAAAAGGTCAACAAGTTTCCACAGCCAAGCTGTCATTCTCAAGACCAGATATTGACTGAAGACAAAATTGATAATAAATAATAAACAAATTCAGTTAAAAACAAACTACGTCAGAGACAGAGCTTGAAAAGGAATTACATTATTTTCCCAGGTTCTGGCTCAGATATGTTGACGACATTTTTGCTATTTTTGATACCAAAAAATGCAATGTACAGGAATTTATTGAAATATTAAATGACCGGACTCCCAGCATAAATTTTACTTACGAAGAGGAGGAGAATGGAAGGCTGCCCTTTCTGGATATGCTAACAATTAGAAATAATTATAGATTAGAATTTGATATTTATAGAAAAGAAACCAGTACATTTAGATATATCACGGCAGATTCTTACCATTGTAATCAACATAAAAGGGCCAGTTTCAATTTTTTAGTCCACCGTCTTACCACTTTTCCGTTAAGTAAAAATAGATATAAGGAATTACAAACCATTAAAGATATCGCTAAGTGTAATGGTTTCAATGAAAATATTATTGATAATTTGATTCGTAAATTTGAATTTAGAAAACTTATTACTGATTCTACAGCCTTCCATTCTCCTATTAATAAAGCTAATTTTGCAATTATGCCGTACGTTCCCTCTTTAACTAGAGGTTTGAACAAGATATTCAAAGGATTAGATACTAAATTAATTTTTACTTCCACTTTGACATTAAATAGTGTACTTGGAAACCCTAAAGATAAAGTCGATTGTTTAAAAAAATCCGGTATTTATGAAATTGGATGCAATGACTGTGATATGAAATATGTTGGGCAGACCAGAAGATCCATTTTAACTAGATTTAACGAACATATTGCCCATTTTAGACTTAACAGAATTGAAAAATCTGGGGTTGCCCAGCATATTTCTGATTACGGTCATGCTATCAATAAAAGTAACCTTAGGCTGATTCGTTCGGTCATTGATTTCAAATTCCTTGAAAGTTTGGAAATTTATAAAAATAAGGATAAAATCATGAATAAAGACAAGGGCCCTATTCCGTACAGCGCCCTCTTTTCTTTAATTGAAACAAAAGAGGATTAGTTTTATTATGTTTTATTGTTTACTTATGAATGATTGCGTCATGTGACGTAGTTTGTTTTTAACTGAATTTGTTTATTATTTATTATCAATTTTGTCTTCAGTCAATATCTGGTCTTGAGAATGACAGCTTGGCTATGGAAACTTGTTGACCTTTTTAAACATTAATTGGTGAAATGGGCATATTGACTGTATATATATTTTAATATTTGATCACCAAGAAGATCACTTGTGTATTAACCTCATAATGTTTACTTCCCAATATTAATTTAAATATTAATAAATTATATTTTAATTAGACATACTGCCGGCCAAATTTTAAGAGGCAACTGGGCAAAAATGTATTCAGTCATTCACAATTTTATGAAAAAAAAAAAGATTTTGTTCATACACTCGATGAACGTAGTAATCTTACAGCCGGATCTTGGACTATTACTTTCACTGTCAAAAAACTTTAGTCAACCAAACAATTGGAAATGGCTTAAGGAAGGAAAGGAAGAAGAAAGTAAAAGAGTTACATTTTAAATTATGCCCACCATGGTGGCTCATGCCTGCTTCCTGACAATGGGCCCAGGTTTGGTACTCAGAAAGATTGAACATTTTAATTGCAAAATAAATTAAATCAATTTAATTATAAAATGTTCAATCTCAGGTCTAGGAGGGCTGGTGGTACACTAATAGAGTTAGATTTTAACACCTTACCTCAAATACAATTTCATATCTCACCTCAATAAAGTTGCATATTTTTTACGATACTGGTTTCAAAAGTATAATTTTACTTCAATCTTCAGTCAAACTCCAACTGTTGAAATTTCACTATTAACACCATCTTCTGAACTGTCACCTGGTGTCGATTTTATGAACTTGGAGATCAAATTATTCTCGTTGGGAGCCGCTACTTATTATAGCTAGCTAAATTCCTCACGATGCTGGGTGGGCACCGGTCCCATACTGGCCGAAATTCCATGAGAAAATTTCTTCCCCCATGGAGATTCGAACTAGCACAAGTTTTATACTTCTGTGCCAAGGCATCTTGCCTTAACACTCGGTTATGGCATGGAACAAAAAAACATGTGGTATTCCCAAGCAATCACTCATCCAAATGCTAACTATGCCCATTGTTGCTTGACTGCAATGATTGGACGAGAACATGTACTTTCAATATGGTATGGTCATATGCTTTATAAAAATCTATGAACAGGCGACAGGTTTCAATGTTAAAATCAGCTGTTTTTTCCAATATCTATCATAAGTAGAGTCCAGATTCTTATGTAATTACATATTTTTTCCTTCATATGTTCTTTCATAATAACTAGAGACCGGATGTTAGGGAAAATGCCTACAGTTATTTATTATAGAAATTGTAAAAGTGACTTCATATAAGTTCATACCAACGACCCTAGAGTTGTTTTCCATTAAGTTCATTTTTCCTATAAATGCCTATTTCAGCTTATAATGCCTATAAATGCCTATTTGCATTTTTTTTCAAAATTAACTCAGTATTTCAATGAAATCAATTGAAATAGACAAACTTCATGGCACAAATCATTTCATAGAAGTTTTGAAGTGTTCTTTTTATTAATTTCTTTAGAATATTTTAGGATAATAGTGACAATAACCTAACAGGTAGATGGTTTCCCCCTCAATGAATTCCCGTTAGGTAAATATTGTATTTTTCCACTTCATGCATTCCCGTTAAGCGAAATAGCCCTAAGCTATTGCCCATTGTATTATGCTTTGGCTCTAAGGCTTGGAGAAAAGTTCTTTGCTACTTTTCAATACAAACATTCCTGAGTGGCAAAGAGGGTAGATGGCTCAAGCTTTCTTTCTCCGTCTCACACCTGGTGCTGAAACCGGCAATATTATTTTTTATGTTGGTAACAGTGAATTCAGTCTGCAGTCCTCATTCACAGACTGGTGATTCAAAGACAAAGTGGTGCTAAAGTATAGTGATCCCACAACAGACCCGGAGGCCCTTGGGGTAGTAGGAGGTTAAGGCTCCCACTTTTTCTAGACAATCGGCACTTTTATGTCAGCCGGGTTGTCAGCCTTGCGTGACGGTCGCCTTTACCCCCAGAACAAGCGTCTGGTACTCATTTCCGTTAGAGGCTGAGTCGACCCCAGGGCCATAGTGCTACCACAGGGTTTGGTTCAGTTTAAAAATCCTGACCCCAACGGGACTTGAACCCTCGACCCTCCGGCTTGTAGCTCAGTGCCTTAACCACTACGCTACGGCGTGCCCCCAAAGTGGTGCTACAAGTGTATATTATAACAGTAAAATACAAACTCACCAATTTCGTGAAAGAATTTGGCGCGGAAATATTATGAAGTGACGGTTCTGCTCTTTGTAAAAAGGCAAAAAAATTCCAAAAGCATCTCTGATATCTTCGCATGGTATTGATAGCATGTTTATATTCTTAACGTAAGACTATAAAAAGTTATGTTGTTGTCCAATTTTTGTAAGAAACTATTTTGACTTTTTAGTGCCTATATTAATGATTTTGCCTATTTTGAATTTTTTAAGTGCCTAACATCCGGACTCCCTAATAATAACCAAAAATGTAGACGATTCACGTACATCTAAACCTTATACTCAAGTTTGATATTACATAATTCTACATATTTTACCCAATACTACATGCTTGTTAGAATATTATGTATTTTTATATAAAATGGTTTTAAAATGTACTCACAAAATTTTTGTGTACTGTGCTAGGAATCAGGTAAACTTTCTGAATGATTTCTTCTCAACTTTTTTTGGAGGCTTAGTGATTGACTATACTTTGTATAGTCAAGGACTACCTTACATTGATTCACAATATAAACTTTCAAAAGGTTTATGGTCTTCTAGGAAAAAAATGATATGGAAAATCCCAAAATGCAAACCTTCATTAAGGTTTATGATTTTCTAGGAAAATCTTAGCCTTATTATTGTTTACCTAACTTGTAACACTTTAAAAAATTGAATCAAATGTTAAAAGAAGTTTGCCTCCTCGCTTTTCCCCCATCTCCATGAGAATTTGGTAGTGTTGTGTGTGAGTGAGAGTGTGAATAGTTTCTACTATTAAGGTAGAATATTTTTATCACTCACCTCATATTGTTCTTCTTATTTGATTATAAACTAGTTTCGGAACATAGTTTCTGTTCCATCCTCAGTATCATCACGACCGTTGTTCTGTCGTCTTGAAGATCTGTCCTTCTCTCCTTCCATTGGCTGACTGAAAAACCTGAAACCAGGTCATTCTCACCGGGAATTTCAAAGTTCATTAATTTCTTCTTTTCGCTCTTTTGAATGTAGATCTTTTCCCAAACAGTAAGTTCTTTTGGTTTTTCTATTTGTTTTAATAATTTTGCTTCTTTCTCGATAAGATGTTTTTCAGACCATGCATGGGCAGCCACTGCAGATTTTTCTACTTCCCCTTTCTTGACATTCCTGAGATGTTCTTTTACTCTAGTTTTCAAATTTCTTTTAGTTTTTCCTATGTAGAATTTCTCACATTCTTCACATTTAATTTGATAAATCCCTGATTTGTTTTCTTCTTTAATTTTCTCATTCTTATTAGGTCTAATCAGTCTACTGATGCTGTAGTCATTTTTGGGTGCTAACCTTATGTTGAAATCTTTAAAATTTTTTTGAAACTTGTGGTGTTTTATTGGATGATATGTGAATTTTCTAAATTTTACATTATCTTCTTTTACTTTTAGAAGAGTGCTCTGATTAATAAATTTTTGTCTTTTGAACTTGTTTATTTTTTTGAGTATCATTTTTATAGCAAAACCATTTTTCTACTATTCCTAACTATATTTAAAAAAGGGTGGCGGACAATTTTCTCTCTTAATTTAAGTTTTCTCTCTGTCTGTCTCTCTCTCCTCAATGTTGAATTACATCGTGATGCTGTTAAAGATAACTATTTTAAAATTGAATACACTGTAAGTGTTTAAAATAATATTTTCCAGTGGCAGAGTGAAGAATCTCAGGTAAGGTTCACAAAATTAAGTGTGGGCTATTCTAATTTTGTCTGATCATTTTCAGTTTATTAAGTTTGGACATAATATCTTATTAATAGTGAGTGGAGAACATATTTTAATCGACTCACCTCATACATTTTCAAACTTCTTTGATACCGACGGTTTCAGACAATATCATGTCCTTCATCAGTCATAGCGTCCACTGATGAAATTCCGTGATTGATTTCTTTAGTGACATCACCTCTTGTGCTGCCATCTTTCGTTGGGATTATAAACTTTGTAATTCAATTTTTATCCACCGGAATATCAAAATTCATAGAATGAAAGATGGCAGCACAAGAGGTGATGTCACTAAAGAAATCAACAATCACGGAATTTCATCAGTGGACGCCATGACTGATGAAGGACATGATATTGTCTGAAACCGTCGGTATCAAAGAAGTTTGAAAATGTATGAGGTGAGTCGATTAAAGTATTATTAATTATATAACCTCATAATGTTTACTTCCCAATATTAATTTAAATATATTATCTTATGATTGTACGTCAGTGAATACAGATGAAAATGGCTTTGACTGTCTCATTGTTACCTGCAAAAAATTGATCGTGGAAAGGTCATAATTACCGATGATACTTTTACCACAGACGATAGAATAGAGTTGTGTCACTCAGTGGAGCAAACAAATGTTAAAGTTCATATTATTCGTTTTTAACATCTTAATGATGGACAAATTATATTTGAAAAGAAAAATATATGCCTAGACTGGGGTATGAACCCAGGACCTTTGACTCTCTATGTTAATGCTCTTCCAAGTGAGATACCTAGGCCTCCAATCTAAACACGTATTTTTCTCTTCTACATAGTTAATTCTCTAACCCCAAATGATATGAGCCGTTGCTATGATTTTTTGCAAATGGCGGCTCCTTTGTTAAGAAGACTTTTTATTGGGAATTTAAACATTTCTTATAAAGCTTTTAACGTTCATAGTCTAGGCATATATTTTTCTTTTCAAATATAATTGTTAAAGTGTAAAAAAAGACTAAGTAGGTCTACTGTATTTTGAGAGTTACATATAAAATAATTTAAACATCTAAAAAAACTGTCATATATATTGCACTCTGTTCTAACATGTATTTTTTGTTTAGTAATATCTTAATTTAAGTTTGGGTTGTATGTTTTAAATATATTCAATATACTCTTTTACACGAAGATGTTTCTGTATTTTGATGTTTTTTATTATTCATTTCATACATCTACATGATGGATAAATCATATTTGAAGAGACAAATTATATGCTGAGACTGGGGCTTAAACCCAGGACCTTTGGCTCTCTAGGCCAAACCCCTACTGACTGAGCTATCTGAACAAGTTCCAATCTAAATGCAAAATATTAACAGCAAATATAAGAGAAAAATTTGCATTTAGAATGGAACTTGCTCACATAGCTCAGTCAGTAGAGTCTTGGCCTAGAAAGTCAAAAGTCCTGGGTTCAAGCCCCTGTCTGAACGTATAATTTTTCTCTTCAAATATGTTTCTGTATTGTTTGTTACTTTATTATTGGTACTATAAATATATTAACCTCAACATTCATGGCAAATTAATTAATTTTAAGAGACAAATATCTTATAACCAAACAAAACTAGGACAAAGAAATAAGTATTTTATTAAAACATAAACTCTGATACTATATAGTAAATAGTCAACCGCTGTGGTCTCGAGGTAGCGTGCTGCCTTGTCACATAGGGGGCCCGGGTTCGATTCCCGGTCGGGACAGGCTCCTGGAGGTTTTTTCGGGGTTTTTCCTCACGTGTAAGACAAATGTTAGGAAGCTTAGGGCCCAACGGTCCCCGAAAATCACCATCATCCTTCATCAGTGTGGAAAGCAACGGGAAGCTACTACACCTATAATTCCCTAATAAAGCTGCAAAGCATAGAATGAAAATGCAGAATTACTGTGGATGGATATAGTAAATATGTAATATTACATATTTTGACTTTTTACTACATATTTAGAGATTAATATTACATAACAATCCGGACTCTAGTCATAAGACAAATATCTGATTAGTTGTTGATTTACCAACTTGAAAACCACATTGATAATAATTAACAATAACTTTTTTCCTTATATGGTAGTAACTGTGTTTATAATATTCTTTAAAATATTTTATAAGAGGTGAAAACAGTACAATATCTCTATAGTTTTCAGAAAGCATTGTATTGGCTTTTTATAGTGGGCATATTATTCCAATCTTCTTCTAATCAGGAATTGTTTCTTCTTTACATACTGTAATTCCTAGCTGAAAGGTACCTAAGGGAAAGAGGAATGTACAGCAGTCAAAGGGCTAAAAATTGCTCCTATAACACCATAGCATGAAAATGTTATTCAACGTTTTGTTAATAATATAAACTAATTTATTGCTTCAGTATAAATTTAATTGATAATTACTATCTACTAAGGCTGAATTTATAAACAAGATACATTAATTATACAGAATAAACAAACATTACCAACTGTACAATGCAAAGAAACATGAAATTGGAAGAACTTATTACATAATGGTCTTTTTATTTGGTTGCCATCTTCAAATATAACTAGGTTCCCAAAATCTGAACGCATAAAAATCTTTACAATTGAAGATTGTTTAGTAAAAACTGTCCTTGTCATTAACTTGTCATTATTAAAAAAATCCATGTGATCTTAGAGAGTAGGAATTTGAAAATCTGATATCAAGTTTATTTAAAAAACTCTCCATGCCAAGAATAGAAGCTGTTGAAAGATACTAATTCATAAACCAATTTAATTAATTTGCCAAACTGCATATATCCTTTTACAAACGAGAACCACATCATAACAACTGTCACTTTTTATGGGTTACAAATTAGTTTTAAAACTATGGTACTCCATTTTGCATATTTCAAAAGCCACATTACAAAATATTACCTAGTGTCACTGTAATAGTATATTACGATGCGAGGTTGGGAAGTGGTTTTCCCAGAAATGAGGAAAATGTTTAAAAACCGAGCGATAGTGAGATTTTTAATTTCTGAGATTCTGTAAAACACTTCACAAACATGCATTGTACATTATTTTTCGCACGATGGTGTTTGCAAAATAATAAATAATAGTAAAATATTAACATCTTTGTTGGAAATATTTGCATTCATTATAAACAACTGACTAACATTAACATGGGCAATGTTTATTAGTTGAAATTGCAGGAGGCCGTGAGACCAATTAGTGATAAAATGACAGCAAGTATGTATTTATCGTTTTATATTGTTTCAAATAATTTAAAATGCAGCAATTTGTTTCATATAACATATATTAACACTATCTTTTGGATATTTTTTTGTATATACATTGTATGTAGTATACATAGAGGGCAATGGTTTTACTTCTCATACACATTTTGTAATATTACAGTATAGCTATTTAGGTTGGCAATCCGAAATGTAGGTAGTTGAACCTTCAATCATGGTTGCTACTGCTCTAAGTACAACACTATCGTGAAAAAAAGATTTTTTATGCTCCTGAATTATTTAAAAGGACAGTTTTTGTAAATCTTCTCCATTTATTTATTTTACTAGCACTATATATGTACTGCATATGAAAAAGTATATAGCAAAACCACTTAATCAGAATACATTGAAAAAATAAGATGGCTTAGTTGACAGGAAATGAAGTGCTTCATGTAACATATTTTCATTCCCTATAAGTGAACTGAAATTCCCAAAATTTTGATAATTTTTTTTTTACTCCTTGTAACTACTGAACTCTGAACAGTTTTAAATACATATTTAAAAAAATTCTGCATTTATATTTTCATATTGTAGAATTAAAGGATCTTTAGACTCGTGACAGCTAGTAGAGAGGGAATACGTACTTCCTCATACAGCTCGCCATCTCACAATCAACTATAAAAACAAGTATACTCATTTATTTAACTTTCACAGGGAAAGAACACTATGAGGTTTAATTTAATAATTAAATTAATGTTTTTATTACCTCACCTCATATCTTTTTTCTTCTATACTGCAGTTTCGGAGCTTATCTCCATCGTCAGTAGCCTCTGGTCGACCGGTGTTATGTCGTTTCTTGGCGGTTTCCTTCTTACTTCTGTCGGTGGACCGATGAACCTCTGGATTAGGTCAAAATTTGCGGGAGTTTCAAAATTCATGAGTTTTTCTTTTTTGTTTTTTTGGATGTGGATTTTTTCCCAGACTGTGAGTTCCTTTAGTTTATCTGTTTGTTTGATTAGGCTAGCTTCTGTATCTATTAAATGTTTTTCAGACCAAGCATGGGCTGCTACTGCTGACTTGTCCACTTCCCCCTTTTTTACATTTCTAAGGTGTTCCTTCAATCTAGTTTTTAAATTTCTTTTTGTTTTTCCTATATAGATTTTGTCGCAATCTTGACATTTGATCTGATATATTCCTGATTTATATTCTTGTCCAATTTTTTCATTTTTGTTGGTTTTAATTATCTTGTTTAGGCTGTATTCATTCTTTGGGGCCAATCGAATGTTAAACTTATTGAAAATTTTCTGGAACTTGTGGCTTTAATAGATACAGAAGCTAGCCTAATCAAACAAACAGATAAACTAAAGGAACTCACAGTCTGGGAAAAAATCCACACCCAAAAAAACAAAAAAGAAAAACTCATGAATTTTGAAACTCCCGCAAATTTTGACCTAATCCAGAGGTTCATCGGTCCACCGACAGAAGTAAGAAGGAAACCGCCGAAACGACATAACACCGGTCGACCAGAGGCTACTGACGATGGAGATAAGCTCCGAAACTGCAGTATAGAAGAAAAAAGATATGAGGTGAGGTAATAAAAACATTAATTTAATTATTAAGTATACTCATTAATAATAACAATAATTAACTGAATACTAATATCTTGAATTAAATGAAAATCAAACACAATGAACTAAAACCAGATGGTTGTATTTTGGAGAATTTGTAATGTTTCAAAATATTTTACAGACGGGTTGAGTTTGTGAAGATGAGGGTAAATGTAGTGATTGTCTGATGACAAGGTGGAAAGTGTCACTATGATAACACAAAACCACAATTCTCAAATTAACTGTCACAAGTTCAAAGATCCATGGGTTAGAGGAATAGCATCAATGGAGACTATCCACTTAAAAATACATAAACTATGCACAACTGTGGGTAAACTCCAAACATGCAAAAACACCTCAGTTAGCTTGCACCGGACCCAGTGTTATGTGGTCACACCTGAGACTTATTTGATCTGGTCTCTGCATCTTCGCCTGTATACACACAGTGATCCCTTATCCCCCCTCTGTCATTGTTGCTTGCATTGTAGTTCCTTAAAACTAGTTTCTGTCACTTCCTCTACCTGCTATGTGAAATGTTATGTTGTTTGAATCAGAATAATTATTTATTTATATGTATTTAGCGTCTTCTTGTTATGTGGTCAACATGACAAGTCATAAACTAATAGAATTTTTATTTAAACATTTTTTTCATCACTAACTTATAAAAAAAATAATGCTTGACTGCAGTGATTGGATGAGAACCAGTATGTTAAACTTAAAGGACAAAAGAGTTACTCTTAAACTATTAACTGCAGAATCTTCCCATTAATAAATTACAAAAGCAAGTAACATTATGAGATTCTTCTTAATAAACAAGGCGAATCTGGAATCATCTTACACTTGTTTCTATTTGAACATGTTTTGATAAACCATGCTTACTATTATCAGTTTGTCCGAATATTATGTTGCTGACAACAGTCTGGACAAGCTGATGGCATATTGAAACATTTCATAAAACTTATTATGGGAAATAACAAGATTCAATCTCAAAGTTCATCAAATCAACATCAGATGGCAGTTTAGAAGATGAAAGTGAAGACAAAAATTCAACAGTTATAAAGATGGCTGAAGACAGGAAAAATGTTTCCTGAAACAGGTCCTGTGCTTTGAAGAAAACAGAGTTTATGAGGTTTATTTTATTTGTTGTATTGAAACATGTTCAAATAGAACACAACAATTTATGAAGTTGGTTAAGGCAAGATGCCTTGGCACAGAGTTATGGGACTTGTGCCAGTTCGGTCTCCATGGGAGAAGACATTTTCTCATGGAATTTCGGCCAGTATGGGACTGGTGTGCACCTAGCATTGTGAGGAATTTGGGTAGCTACACTCTCTATGATTGACATGTGTGGATGAGAGGCCAGCAGCTAGCTGGCCATGGAGTTTTAATTTATGAAGTAAGATGATTCCAGATTCACCTTATTTATTTCAAAACCCATGCTAAAGACACTGATATAGGTTATTGTTTTGCTTCAGCTCCTACTACAATAATATAAACATTTGTATAATAAATCGGATATAAAACATCTACCAGTGACTGGAAGGTTGAACTGAATCTTAAAATGTTTCAAATTTACTATATTTTCCAATGTTACTTTCGTTCAATATCATTAAAACTGTTTGCAAGTGAAGGATCCAGGGATAAAAATCTAAGTAACTTTTCTTAAATGTTTCTAAAGGATACATTTTCACTGTGACTTTAAATGCTATTCCTTTGTTCAATGAAACAGCACATTCTATGTCTTTCTGCTATTCTAGAAACAGTTGGTTCTGGTTGTCAAGTGGCTACCAAACTCACTAATTCAAAGCTGGATTTTTGAGGTTATTAAAATCCAGCAGAAGGTAAATAAACCTGTGGTTCCTACAGTAAGCCATACATTTTTTACATATAAATGAACCTCATGTCAGAAATAAGAGGCCCTTAAGGAAAGTTTGTGAGCCTAGAATTAATGCAAAGTATTGTTAAACAAAATACTACCTACTATAAAGGATGTTTCATAAGTTTTCTCATATACCCAAGTTTTTCATTTTTGAAATATTTTCCAACCCTCGATACATTTATTCATATGCACAAACTAGTCCCATTTTTCTTGAGGTATTTCACTGCACACACTTCTTCAAACCGTGTAATTAACTGTTCATGTGTTATTGCAAACTTAGATACTTTCAACTGCATTTTGATGAAAGAAAAAGTCCAGTCTCATAATACAAGATCTGGACTGTATGGAGAATGATTAAGGGTCGTATGTTAGAACATTACTCTCTACTCAAATTACTTCCAATCACTAGTGAGCTGATTCACCGTGAGCAATTGCTGAGAACGAATTAACGGCCGACTTATCGGTCATGCACGAGCGTCGACGTTTTCGTAATATTGGCAACGAATTACCCAGAATTCTCAGCGATAAAACCACTTCCGTTATTTTCGTCTGCTATAGAGGAATGCATTTATGCTTGCATCCCGCAAATAATACCGTATACAAACACGTCTGCGACACGCAATATTACGCCGATTCTCCTGTCTTCCAGTTGAATTCTTTGGTAGACTCTATCAAATTCCTCTTCTCCGTGTATACCGAAAACATGATCGAAGTCTTCAAAGTCCGACATCTTGGATAAATGTTGGATAAAGCAGCAAAGTACATCGATTACCATCGGTTCCCTTCGGGATTTTAATTTGAGTTGCTCATGTAAGGTACCTCCGCAGGTAGCTTACAAATTTAACCAATTATTATCGCATGAACAGATTTCTGAGTAAGCAAAATCGTATTAGCATACAACTTGCTCAGCAGAGAAGGCATTTTACTGTCTAATGCGTCCAAACATGCGACCCTAAGAAGCTTTATACCCACTTTTTTCAGGTAGTTGATTATAGCATGAGCTCACAGCAGAAGCCAGGGGTATTTACATAACCATGGCCACAGATTTGAAAGGGTTTCCATTAATTGGGATAGGCAGGTTTCAGTGTACCATTTTGCTGTAAGTCTTGTGCTGGTCCAGCATAATTTTTTAAAAGAAAAACCATCATTCTCTTTCCAACAGATTGGGATTTTCTTGCTCATGATCGGTGCTCTTTCCCTTCAAAGATCCATAATTTGCTCTGGGATTTTGTTGGGACATCATAGTAATATATCCAAGTTACATTACTTGTAATGATAGAATTAATCTCCTTGGATATTCCAGATCAAAATTTTTTAAGCATTTCTCTGCACCAGTTCATTTTACAATGTTGTTGTTGAATGTGGTACCCAAAATGTTCATTAATGTGATGATGAGTAGATATAAGGAATGTTTAGAAGTTCCTCTAACTGTCTACATGTGATTCTTCAATCACTTTTTGAACAGCAGCCAAGGTTTCTGGAGTTGAGACTTCATCTGGCCATCCTGGATGAGGGCCATCAAATGAAAATGACCCCGTTTAAATTCCAGGTACCACTGTTCAGTTGTCTTAAGGAATCATTTTTAAAAACAGCCATCATCTCCTCAAAACAATCTTCTGGGGTTAAACTACGTATGAAAATGTAATAGAAAATTACTTTAAAATCACATTTTGCAAGGTTGCCAACCCTTCTTGAATGCACAAATAAAAACTGATTCAACTGGGAGTTGTGAGTATTGGAATATTATCAGAAGACTTCCGGCTTTCAGCGAGGAGAGTGTTTATGCAGGGGTACGTTTTATTGCCATATGATAAGACTTATGGAATATCTTTTGTATAAACATACGACAAATATAAAGCAGCAAGAGATAACATTGAAAGTAACATTTTAAAAATCATCAAATTTCTAAAAAATAAACAAATTGGAGTCACATATAACCATATGAAAGATGGACATGGATAAAGAAAGATACAAGTAGATTGTAGGTGACAGATGAGATTAATGAAAAGCATACAAAATATCACAAGGAAAGTTAGAATAAGGGACCACAGAAACCAGGAACAGACTAGAGACAGAACCACTAGAAGAAATAATGATGAGAAAAAGGACACATAGTTTGGTCATATTATGAGAACAGAAGAAATTCGTTACATAAATGAGTTCTACAGATAAAGGAGAAAAATAGAATAGGTTCAAATTTGGAAGGATCAACAAGAATAGAAGGAGAGAGCTAGTTGAAATGTCATCAAGATTGTCGATAGTGATGAAAATTGAGCCATGAATTTTATAAGACCACGAAATTAAAGTATAGTAAAAATGGCAAAGCTGAAGACAAAGGACTGGGCAATGAAAGAATCCAGAAAGGGTCTGAAACACACACTTTTTCCTAAAAAAAAAAACAGAATTTTACTGCATCTAAAATTAGCCTGAAAATAGAGATAGCTAACTTATTCAGAGTCTGTTATACAGAAGAGGCAAAATATAAACACAACTATTTATTTAAAGACTGGTTAGAATTTATTGTTCTTTCACTTTACTCAAATTTGAATATTTATTTAAGATAGCTTAATTATGACTAACTTTTTTCAGTATTTAATTTAATTTAATGTACCAGCTTATTAATTAAATTGTATGTAAATTAACTGTATGTTAAAAAATGTATAAAGTTCTTTTAAGATTAAAATGTACATGGCTGTAGTTTATATAATTATAATACAATAAAACTCTTAATCTTCTACTAAGCATGAGATATATGAAATTAAATTTAATAATCCTGTTCCACCCTCCATTGTCAAATTAAGAAAAAAAAATGTAATAAACCAAGCTGTTATCAATCAAATGTACAGTATCACCAAAATTATAATCTTTAGTTACAGTGGTGAGGCCTGGAGTGTTACTACTAGTAGATGGCATTCAGCATCATCCAGTATACTGTACACTGGAACCAGTTGTGGCTTCTTCCCACCTAATAACTTAGTGGTTATCGGTGTAAAGTTTGGTCATTAAACCCTAGCATATTTGACTACATTTATGATCTGCTTTATGAGGTCATAAATGAGAGAGATGAGAATGTGACAATCCTCGTAAAAAGGACTGCCAACGAGCAAAGGTAAGAGCTGACAGCGCAGAATTAGCCATGCTACTCCAGCTGACGGAACATTGTACATCTCAATTTGCTGGTTTCATCATTAGGGATATAAACTAGTGAATATGTTTTGATGGACAGTACACCATCGTGGCATATGAGGTGTTGCAGATATTAAGGGTGAACTCGACTTATTTAAACTAGTGGTTCTCCAAGATAATTCACCCCTAATATCCTAAATGTTTCATATGTTCTATATTGCATACTAACCCTCTTACTAATAATCCATATATAACTTTTATACAAGGTTTATACACATCTCCGTTGAAAATTCTTACTAATAAACACTGTATTAGCTGTTCAGTGTAGAAGAGGTGTACAACTTTACATGGGAATTGTTATACATGCCTCCAGCCTTGTTTAAGGATTGTACAACTAGACAAAATGTTGGACTTCAAGATCAACTGATTGTTTTCTTATGATATTGATGAAAATTTCCTTAAATTTAACGCAAAATGCAACACTTTAACGACTGTTTGATGGATGCACAGGGCATAAATAATATTAATAAAGCTCTGGGTAGCAAAATAATGGCATCATAAAATGCCTTTCGTTACATTCATTCTCAATTAGGCCTAATCATATATATATTTTTAAATTGAACATTGATTCACAAAAGAATATGTTCTACAATATTTGCTGTAGACAAGATTTAACCTGAATGTAGTTTAAATGCTTCATAATATTATTTTAAGAAAACTGTCTTGCATCTTTAATACATAACACACACACACCGATATAAAAATGTATTTGATTATAGAGGTACTATTATTGCAGCAAGCTACATGCTAACTTGATAGTTTTGTGGTTAGAGCTTCTGACTACGGTCCGTGAGGTCATAGGTTCAATTCCCAATCAAATTATAATGAATTTTTTTTCGCTTAAAGCGTTATTCTGTTGTCGGCAACATTTCCTACTATTTTAAACGTTTTCTAATGCATCTTAAAACACAGCACATAATTCATAAGTAATGGGAAAAACTTTCATTAGTTTCCAAGGACTGTTTGAAATTCTTGATGTTAGATGGCAGCACATTATCTGTGAAACCAATTCTACGATATATTTGACATAGCGTAAAGGGAAATGTATATAAATTAAAACACATTTATTTTTTCCATACTCCCCAATTACGGAATCTCTATTAATTCTTATCCATATTCATTTCTTACACAATTAATCACTAGTTGATGTTTTATTTCTGTTACAAACTGCGCATAATATTGTTCTGACGTCATTATGACGACGAATATGTGACATATTGTGTATAACGGTTGTTTTGTTATATAGCTCAGGCACAATGTTTATTAGTAAGGAAATTATACGTGATCTACATAAGGCTTATATATTGTATAATTAAACAACTGATGAAAGCCTGTATAAGAGATTTTTATTAGTAAGACTGTATATCTACAAAATTATTTGTGATGAGTAGAGACCAGATGTTAGGGAAAATGCCTACAGTTATTTATTATATATATTGTAAAAGTGACTTCATATAAGTTCATACCGACAACCCTAGAGTTGTTTTCCATGAAGTTCATTTTGCCTATAAATGCCTACTTCAGTTTACAAAGCCTATAAATGCCTATTTGTCATTTTTTCTCGAAATTAACTTAGTATTTTTCAATGATATTAATTGAAATGGACAAACTTCATGACACATATCATTGCATAAAAATTTTCAAGTGTTCTTTTTATAAATTCTGTTAGAATATTTAGGATAAGGGTGGCAATAGCCAATAACCTAGCTGGTAGATGGTTTCCCCCTCAATGCACTCCTGTTAATCGAAATAGCCCTAAGTTATGTCCCATTGTATTATGCTCCGGCTCTAAGGCTTGGAGAAATGTCCATAGTACAGCTTTGCTTCTTTTCATTACTGAGTGACAAAGAGGGTAGATGGCTCAAGCTTTCTTTCTCTGTCTCTACCCTGGTTCTGAAACCTTTAAGTGACTGGCAATATTATTTTTGATGTTGGTAATACTGAATTCAGTCTGTAATATATGATACTGTAGTCCTTGTTCAGGTGCTTTAAAAGTGGTGTGACAAGTGTATGTGGCTTTTTTTTTTTTACCTTTAGAACAGTTGTTTTACAATGCCTAAAGAAGGAACAACAGTAAAAGATAAACTGACCAATTTCGTGAAAGAATTTGGTGCGGAAATATTCTCAAGTGACGGTTCAATATTGTTATGCAAAGTGTGTGAATTGCGCGAAGAAGTGCCATATTTCGCAGCATGTACACACTGCAAAACACAAGTATGCTCTTTGTAAAAAAGGCAAAACAAGTTTGAAAATCATCTCTGATATTTTTGTATGCTATTGATAGCATATGCTTATATTCTTTACGTAAGGCTGTAAAAATTTATGTTGTAGTCTTATTTTCTGTAAGAGCCTATTTTGAATTTTTTAGTGCCTATATTAATGATTTTTAGTGCCTTTTTGCCTGCCTATTTTGAATTTCTTAAGTGCCTAATATCCGGACTCTAGTGATGAGTTGGAACATGGAGCACATGGATGTGATCTGGATCGCAGCTTTACATAACACGAACTTGATCCCGTGAGACTTTATTGATAACTGTAGAAGAAATGACGACATAACAGAAGAGTAACAAATAACACCTATCACCCAAAACATGAGAAACTGGCTTCCATAGAATGTCTAGTTAAATTCTATGGTGCAAGGAAGAGAAAAAAAAAATATATTTTCCAATGGCTGGATGTTGACTTAACATCATTAATTCTGTTGCTTAGCAATAAAGATTTGCTAGATCTTAGCTTTCTTGTTATCTTGTGTCATCTGTACTGAAGGATGTGATCTCTGTCCATTATTGAGTTGTGTTACATATAGTGCAAGTGTCTGTTGCTGTAATTCCTATATTGTTGAGGTGTTTATTCAAACAGACCTGTCAAGTGTAGAGTCTTAACAGAGCAGTTGGTGACTTTCTCAGTAGTTTCTACACAGTGTTGAATTTTTTTATGTATCTTCCCAGATATAGAATGAATTTTGTATTTTGAGATCTATTAATTTCCTGTCTATTATAGTACATTGGGTTGGTTTTGAGCTATGATAATGCCTTTATTTGGTTAGGAAGTTAGTAAAAATCATTTCATTGAATATTCTATGTGTGATAGGATCCACTCTAATGTCAAGTTTTTTCCTTGTGCTGTTTATGACGTATAAATATATTTTATTTCGTCTAGTTTGTTCTGACTATGGAAAGAGAGTCCAGAAGAAGAAAGCAGCACTAGTAAAGACAGCTGTGGTTATAGTGATAATGATGATGGTGAAAATAGTGATGACATGGAATAGTATTGGTAAATAAATCAAGAAAGTTCTTAAAAGCCTCTTCAAAATTGGAGGGTCATCTTAAATTCACAGTCTTATATTTGGGTGCAACAATAAACTCACCTCCATGTGGTGCATCCCAGGCAATGCTCTCCCAGTACCAAATTAGTAATTTAAAGAATGATAACTTGTTCTAAAATCAACCATCCTTTCAACAATGAATATTTATGACTATTAGGGTAGAGTAGTCCAGATCACACCAATCCTAAATCACACCTTTTGATGTAGGAAATTTCCTTCTGCATGCATATACCATCTTGAGGTTTTTTTTGGAAGTACCAGACCGACTTTCAGTTGAGCAGTTGTTTGGTGAGCTTAGTGACGATCAGTTCGTGTCTACACTCGTTTTAAGTTATTTGTTCATAGTTCTAGAATTTTTAGAACAATTCATTAAGCATCCTCTGTGTTGGTAAGTAGTTCATTCTTAATTTATCGAGTTCTTATTTATAAATGCTTTGTTTGGCTACAGTTTTACGATATTAAGTTCACTAAAGTTCCACAAGTTTGGTATAAGGCAAAAGAAGATTATAAAATGGCTCTGTTTCTGAAATTGCACCATTTACAGTGTTGCAAATTGCACTGCCTAAGTTACTGTAATTAGTAAAAGGTAAAGTGATCCCACTACAGGTCTTAGGAGGCCATTGGTGTAGTAGGAGGTTAAGGCTCCCACTTTTCTAAACAATCAGCACTTAATGTCAGCCAGGTTGTGAGCCCTGCATGACGGCCTCCTTTACCCGCAGAACAAACATTGGATACTCATTTCTGTTAGAGGCTGAGTCGACCCCAGGGCCATAGTGCTGCCAGAAGGTTTGGGTCAGTTAAAAAAATCCTGACCCCAATGGGACTCGAACCCTCAATCTTCTGGCTTGTAGCACAGTACCTTAACTACTATGCTATGGCGTGCCCCATTGTTTACAGTTTGAAATGGCCAAGAAGAGAAAATATGGGAAATGGACACCAGAAAATATGGAAGCAGCTATACAGGATTACAGTGAGGGTAGAATTAGGCTAAATCAGATCGTGACAAAGTATGAAATTCCAAAGAAAAGTTTTCTTAGGCATCTTCGCGGCAAAGTTGGGAGAGATTATATGAGAAATCTTTATTCATCAGTGAATGGTAGAGAAACAGCACTACCTCCAGAGGCAGAGAAAGAATTAGAGGAAATCATTTTAGTTTTGAAGCATCATTGGTGAGCCTGACAAGAACTGAAGTCAGAAAACTAGCTTACAACATTTTGAAAGCGAATCCACATCTGGAAAACCCTTTTAATCATGAAAACAAGATGGTGGGTACTAAATGGTACTACTCATTTATGAAGCAACATCACCATTTAAGACAATCTGAAAATGTATCTGTTGCTAGAGTTAAAGGGTTTAACAAAGAAAATGTGATGCTTTTCTTTGATGCTCTGGAAAAAAAAGTTGATAATAACCACCTAAATGCCTTGAGAATTTACAACGTTCATGAACCAGAGATATCAACAGTACAAAAGAAATCTCTTAAGATAGTTGGAGAAAAAGGAAAACCAAAAGAATTGGGCAATTAGCTACTGGTGAAAGAAGGGTAAACACTACAACAGTTTGCTTTTGCAGTGCAAGCAGTCAATTTGTACCCCGATGCTAATTTTCAAAAGAATGGTGTTACCTAAAAATTGGAGCACCCAAGGGCACCCTAGTTGAAGTTACATCAACCAGAACTTTTCGTAAAATGGCTCCGTCATTTTATAAATTTCATCAAACCTTCCACTGAAGAAAAAGTTTTGCTTGTCCTAGATGGTCATTATTTTACAGCTGCCAGGGCACACTACACATCGTTTGCAGCCTCTTGATGTGTCTGTGTTCAAACTCTTACAGCTGTATTATGATGAAGTTGTAACGAAGCACCTGAGAAAAGAAGACAGGGTCATTCAATTCACTGTGGCTGGTCTCTTTGCTGAAGCTTATGTCAGAGCAGCAAGCATGTCAAATGCCATCGTTGGATTCAAATCCACTGGCATTTGGCCACTGGACCAGAACATGTTCAGAGATGCAGATTTTGCAACAATGAATGTCTCCACAACACAAACTAAGAAGAATACAAGAAACATTAAAATATCAGTAAAAGAAATAAGTCCTTTGCCACTAATCAGTGTAAAACAGAAGAAAATATTGTCAAAGGGTGCACAGAAAGCTGAGGTTTTAACATCAACACCTTATAAATGCCAATTGGAAGAAAAAAGGAAAGCAGTAAGCAAAAAACTTGAGAAGTTCAAGAGGAAACTCGCTACTAGTTTTGAAACAACTGAGGAAGAAATAAGCAAAAAAATCAAGAAAAACACTTTGCCAAAACAGGGCAGGATCATCCAAAAGTCAAGAATCACAGTTCTGTTTCATTTGTGGGGTGGACAAGAAAGAAGATATGATTCAGTGTCAAAAATGCATAAAATGGGTACACGAACAATGTGCAGGCAACTAAAAAAAAAAAGACATTCAAATTTGTTTCACATTTTAGTGCATCTGAAGGGATTAAAGAATAGAACATGATCTAAATTTCTTTAATTAAGGTTATTTAAAGTAGGTGCAATTTGAGCAACTTGGAGCGATTTGGACAACAGTTTCCTAAATGGCACCAGTTGCAGATGATTTTGTAAAGTTTATTATAAAACATTTCTTAACGATTAAACATTTTGAGAAAAATTACATAAGAAGACAAGTTATCAAAGCTTAATCTGCAATTTTTTTGGTAAATTATGTTTTATCTAAAAAGTAGTTATATTAATTAATCCATAAAATGGTGTGATATGGGCAACTCTACCCTACAGGAATGCTGGCAGACTTTCCCAGCATAAGAAGAAGGAGCTTCATAAGATCCTATCAGTGAAGTCTTTGCTATCATGGAAGCCAATGGAACTTTAAAAGACTTGCCTAGATATCAGTTCCTAGGATATACAATCCACCTCCTTGAAAAGAATAGACAAATAGCAAGTGGAATCCTCATTCGTGTCAAGAATACACTCACTACGACATGTAATGTGATAAAAGAAACGGGTGACTCAACTGATAAACTGGAACTAATATATCTTAAAGCAGGCTCACACTTTAAGATCTATGCTGCCTACAACCATCCCAATAATAAACCCAATCTGGACATAATCAAAATGAGCAATAAAACCATCTTCTTTGGAGATTTCAATGCACCATCAAAGATTTGGGGCTACAATTATACAAACACCATTGGTCAAATTGTTTAAGAATTCATTGACACCAGTAATATGGAACTCATTTACAACCGTACTGATACTCCTACCTACACTCACTACAATGGAACTCGAACAAATCCAGACATTCTGTTTATTTCTTCTGATATCAGAAACATTATGAGTCGCACAGTTATTGAAGATCCAGGATATAGCCACAAGATAGTTTTAGCAAGCATACAGATCCCATCAAGAAACAATACATGTCCCAAAGTTAAGTCATCATGGGATTTCAAAAAAGGCTGATTGGTCTAGCTTATGAAACAGTCCAAGAATCTGATTTAGATATTAGCAACATCAACTGCGAACAACATCCTGACAAAATAATCAAATCAATAACATAATATTAACACATTCAACTCGTATGACGTGATGTTCATACGTGCTCTCGTAAGGCCCATTCTTCAAATTATGTGACATTCACTTCAAGCGCACGAGATTATATATTTTGCAATAACTTTCAAACTATCCTATAGATATCTTAAGTGTTAGTTTTTCTAGGTTCCTGAGTGAAAGCATGTTGGACGACCCACTTTATTTTTTAAGAAACCATGAAATTAGAAGCTGTTTGTACGTTGAAAATATACAAAAGAAAATTGTAGTGGCAAGTCTTTGAAATGGTGTCTAAGAGGGCATGTGGTGACGATCATGATGGGATTTTGATTTTATTAGAGAATATTTTAGCAAGTGAATCAGAAGAAAGTGGCATTGAGACTGATGAAATATATTGTGGGAATAACATTTCAGAAGATACAAGTGTAATTAGTGAAAGCAGTGGCAGTGATTCAGAGCAGGATATTGAAATTGTTGATAGTCCTGTACCAACACTACCAAAGTGCGCTAAAAATGGAAGTTCCAACTGGATTTGGAAAAACACTGAAAATTATCCTTTTATTTATCCATTTAGGGAAAATCCGTTTAACAAATATACTGCCAATTCAGCATCAGACCTCTCATTATTCTTGGATTTTATGGATCCTTTGTTTGCTATAATCGCTAAGGAAACAAATGATTATGCGCAAAAAAAAAATGTCTGACTCGAATAGAAAAAAGAGAAAAGATGACTATAGGTGGTTGATACCAATGAAGATGAAATTAAAGCATTTTAATGTCCTAAGTGTGAAAATCCTTTATTGGTCGAAGGATAGGTGCATAGATATGCCAATTTTTAGAGAGATAATGAATAGAGAAAGGTTTCTCTTAATTTCTCAGTATTTGGATTTTACTGATGACAATTTAATGAATACTATAAATGATAAAATAAAAAATCAGACCTATCATCAATCATTTTTTGACTCAATTCTCCAAATTATTTTTTCTGTCACAAAACATTGCACTAGACAAGTCACTTATGAAATTTAGGGGCAGATTACCATATGTAAACAGATCCTGAGAATAGGAAAAACAGCACCATCTCATTTTGCTTACGAACTCATGAGAGACCTACTTCATAGAGGACATAAGAACACAATTCTATCTACAATCCACAGAACCATACCAGAAATTAATAACCATCAGAAATAGGAAGGACGACGGACCAGAGAGTGCAACCCCCAGAGACACGGCTCGCAATACATGGGTTTCATAACAAAATATATCTAAACAAGAAATTCCACGAGCCGACCGAAGAATGCAAGTGTGTGTTATGTGGACAAAGATGTAGGAAATACCACATCATAACATGTGCATAAAGAACAAAAACTATCACAGACTACAGTAAAGACTAAACCACCACTAATGCTCAACCTGAGTGCACATTTCCTATTATTATTACCATACGTGCAATGTAATCGCAGTAAGCATGCCAGATTTGGAATAAAAATATTAAAAATCTGCTATGCAAATACTGGATATTGCATAGTTTTTGAATATATACAGGAGAAGACGTGACAGATCCCTCCTTGCCTGCCAGCACTAATGTAGTCATGGACAGATGCACACCACTTTTCAATAAGGGCCACACTCTGCATCTGGACAACTAGTGTAATTCTTCTGATTTATGTAAAAGAGTTACAGAGCAAGAACAAACATAGTTGGTACTGTATGACCAAATAAGAGAGATATGCTGGCTGATATAGGATCTAAAAATCTGAAATGTGGAGAATAAGTAATATGGTCCTGCAATAATATTTTGTGTCTCAAATGGAGGGACAATAAAGACGTCCATTTTTTGTCCTCAAAACATCAGACAGCAGATATAACACAGAAGGAAAACTGAGGAGGGTGAAAAGGCAAAGACCTAGGGAAGAAATAAAAAAAAAACCAAGGCTCTGCCTAGAATACCAAGATGGAATGAAAAGGCTTTGACTTGCAAGTTCAGGTCATTGCCCTTTTCCCTATAATGTGATGCAATGTAATGTGATACAGAACATTATTTTTCTATTTGCTGGTCATATGTATGTTTAACTCTTTCATGGTCTATAATAATTTCATAGATCATAAAACAGCATATTCTACCTTCAGGGTAGCTGTCGCCAAGCAGTTATTGGAGACTGTACAGCTGCCATCCTACAAAGTGAGAGGCTGCCCCATCATTATGCACCTTTAAGGTTGCAAGCAAGGAACTGGGCTAACTTTCCAACGTAATTCCCAGCATACACAATAAAAGAGACACCCTATAAATGGTGCTTTCATTCATTCTTCATTACGTGTATCGAGCTGTAGCTGATGACACGAATCCATTGCATACTTATGCTGATTTCTCTTTAGAAGAATCTGCATTGTGTATAAGTTGCAATGGGGCTGCATTGATGTGGACATTTTTCAGTTCCTTGTTTACCTGATATGTCAATAACAAGGTGAGTGTGCACACAAAGAAACTTTGTGAACAGAAAATATGGACAATAGTCAAAAGAGTGAATCATACAGTTTTATAAACGTTTCAAGTCTTCAAATAGACACATCTTTAACTTCTCATTAAATCAAGTAAACTTCTATTGGATCCGAGGCCACACTGGACACTACGGAAACGAAAGGGCAGATTTCCTAGCAAAAATAGACTCAACGTTTCAAAGAACTCTAGTATATGACCGACTACCTATTTCATTTTGTAAACAAAAGCTCCTTCAATACTACACAGGCATCTGGAATGCGCTATACACATCATCACACAAAGGCCACCAAACAAAACTCTTCTTCCCAAACATCCATACCAGGCAAGAAACCGTCCTAAATCCAACTTTCGTACTTACACAATTCCTCACAAACCATGGAAAATTCCAACAATACCTACACAGAATTGGAAAAGCAGCCTCACCGAAGTGCCCATGCTCAGAAGACCCACAGGGTAAAACGCAGGTTGTAAAAACTTGTTCAAATTAAAAAAAAAAAACTTCTTATTAAGTACCTTCTTGTAAAAAAAATAGGCCAACCTCTTCAGTGGTTGACAATCTTGTAAATGCAACAGTTTATTTATTACTTATTGGTTTTTATCAAATTGAAAAAAAAAATATAATGAGAACTAATTAAAATTTCTTTTTGTTTTCTTGCCAACTCATTTATAAAAAATGAAAGATCAGGTATTCACAACCGGATCTCAAGGAACCCAATATCTGATATTCTTTGTACTTGTATGATGGGGTAACCATTTTGTCTTACAGAAAAAAATAACAAATCTTCAATTCTTGAGTTTGGAGCCTTGTGCAGGACTTGTCCAACAAGGTACGCCAATTTGTGAGCACTGGCAAGGGGCTGGCATATGTACAGTTCCACTCCAATTGAAGTAGAGATGTGTGAGCTTATAAGTCAAGTCTCTGGATCTTGTCTGGGTCAAGTCCCACATTGTCACTGATCACATTATAGCCTTGACAGTGCCTTGATGCACAGATTGAGATACCTTTCAGGCATGGTTACGCAGTCATCTGCAACAGTGCCAGGGGGAGATTGCTATGGTTACTCATGAACAATCTCGTATTGATTCTCTTGGTGACAACAATAAAGGCCATCCTAAGTAGCTGACCTCTGTAAATTTTGCCAAGCTGTTCCTTCAGCATCTCCACATTGGGTATCAGGTGGTCTTGACTGTGAATTTTTGTGGGAAAGTGTTGTCTGCATTTCATTATAATTATTTTTGTTTCTGGGATTTGTTAATTTTCAAATTACGTTTCTTTACATAATTTATAATATTGTCAAGCATTATAAATAATATTTTGCAGAAATTCAGTGTGTTTTGGTTGCTAAGGTAAATAAAACCTTAGCTATCATATAATTGTGATAAAGACACATAAATATATAGTAACTGAATAATTGTCACCTAATTGGGATACAGCTTTCGACAGTCATAAAATGACAGATGACACTGAATCACTCATCAACGAAGCAATTAAACTACTATTAAATGTTATGGAAACTAGTAAGAATTTGCGTCACAACCTTAAGCAGGATATTGTGCATGCTATTAATGACTTGAAAAAAGCTGTTCACAACTGAAAAATGATCAGAGCGAGAAATTCCAACAGCTGAAAAATGTACATATGCAATTCAAAACAGCAAATGAGCAGCTGCATTTAAGAAGCCATAAAGGAATGATGCCATATGGCGTAACACCAGGAACTACACTAAGTCAGCGGTGGGGAGTGGCGATGCCATGCAAGCAGCAGAACAGCTACAGGGACGCAGTATGCGGCAGTTTAAACAAACAGGAGCAAAAAACATTCAAGATGTTTATTAAAAGCAAAAATAAACTCGAGTACACAATAAATCAGAACACTGGTGAAGACAAAAATAAATCCAATAGAAATGAAGGTGGGGATCAAATCATTTAGTGCATTGAAAAACAGTCAACTATTAATTGAGGCCCAAAAAAAAAAATGATGCCATATGGCTAAACATATGTCCACCGCTGTGGTCTCGAGGTAGCATGCTGCCTTGTCACGCAGTGGGCCCGGGTTCGATCCCCGGTCGGGGCAGTTTTTCTGGGTGAGGTTTTTCCCTTACCTGTAAGAGACAAATGTCAGGAAAACTTTGAGGCCCAAACGGTCCCCGAAATCATATAGCCATCATCATCATCATCCTCCTTCATCGGTGTGGAAAGCAACGGGAAGCTACCACACCTATAATTCCCTAGTAAAGCTGCAAGCATAGCATGAAAATGTTATGATTGCAGTGAAGGACCTGCCTTCGGGCAGAATTACTATGGATGGGATGGCTAAACATAAATGATAAATGTGGGGAAGAGCTCAAAACAGTGGTTTCGAAGAAGAGAAAACCCAGGATCATTATTTAACGCTCCTGAAGAAATCACAGTAGAGAATGCAGCTGAAGCCCTATTGGCACAAAATAAAGAATTAGAGGAATTCAAGCAAGAAATAAACCCAATTTTTCAATTTGAAGATAAAAGGAAAAACAAAAATCTAGTTATTGAAATTAGTCCCAATGCAAGAAAACAGCTTACAAGTAAAAAATAAAACTTGGTTGGAACATATGCACCTAGCAAGATTACATCAAAGTGACTCAATGTTTTAAGTATAGCAAGTACAATAACCATGCACAGAACTTGTCCAAAATGTGCGGGAGACCACAGAGTAAACGACTGTGAATTTCAAATTATTAATTGTATTAACTACATCAAACACACACAGGAGAGCATAGATGTAAATCACTCATTGCTTGATACACACTGCCTATGCTATCAAAATGTACGGAGGAGATATCAACAGAATATTGATTATTAATTAATTTTAATTGATTTGTAAAAGAAAACTGTAAACATGTAGTATTACTCTGTAATAAAGCGTGTTGTTAATAAATAAAAAAAATAGGGTATCTGTTCCTCTCTCACTCCATCTCTGTAGATCACAATCCTCTGTGGCAGAGCTCCACAATATTCCGTGTACTTGTGGAGTGCAATATTGGCTGTGAAGTAGTTGCTTAGTTCTTCACCAGATGTGCGAGTCGACACAGCAGAAAAGTAACAACTGAGTGGTTTATCCAGAGAAGCTACCACAGCACCAAATGACTTTCCTTTCATTGTTGTATCATGACACATGTCAAACCCGACCACCATCAAACCATTTAGAGGAATCTCAACCGTCCGGGGAGAGGCTCCAATCTTGCAGCACATTTGGATGGCAACCTTAGTGGCAATTGACATCACACCCTTTGACGTCAAGTTCCTCGCAACCATCGCCTGTGTTGGAACTGCTCTGTCCACACAGCTTTTTTCTTGATGGCTGAATATCAGTCTGCTCTATTATTTGTGACAATGCACATTACTGACTGAGGATTCTTGCCAGATATTACCTGCTCCGGGGCACGGTCATCTGGAATGTCATGAAAGAAATGCTGTGGAATGATGAAATGCATGCCTTGTGCATGCTCGGACTAGCGTTGAGACAAAAGACTGTGCATCTCTCTTCAGTCTGTTTGGTGAAAACACTACCCATGCTATGAAATTGGGAATCACCAGCAAAGGATTGCTGTTTAATTCCCTTGTCCACTCAGTCTGTGGGCCTGCATCATATTTCACATCCTGACCAGGACGTCAACCCTGAATTATCTTCTCCTGTGGCAACACTCTTCCCTGGAATTCCACCAACTTTTCTGCCAGCTTCATGTTCCACTCTCTTGGATCATCTTGTATTCCTTGCTCCATGTTGAGGCGTCTGTTGAAAGCATTCACTTTCTCTATTCTGTTCTCTGAGCCAACACAAGTGCCTTCATCAAGTTAAAATTAGATCTCATCTCATATGTGAGTCCTGTCATGCGACACAGTTCTGGAGCCAAATATACTTGCTCACTCTGTCCATCATGATGCTATCTACGTTTGGCTCGGGATACCAACATTGGCTGGTTGCCATTACTAATCCTCTTCTGGTATGTTGAGGAATAAGATCTCTACTATTATCCTTGTATTATTTTTTCTTTGGATAAGCTTGTTGGCGACCTATACTCCGACCAGCTTGCGAGCGACTCTATGTATGTGAGAGAGAAAATAAAGGTGGAGTAAAACTATATCTAGTGTTGTGTTCTTGAAAGTTTAGTGCCTATAGTTCATATAATTCCACGACATGTTTGGTGCTGAAACCCCAGGAAGGAAAGGGAACACAGGAGAATAACGGTTTATGTGATATGTTATACAACACAGCATTAGATCAAATCATTACGTCAAGAGAACAGACTTCAAGCCTGAAGCGGGAGTCTATCAACCATGACATTTTGCAACAACAATGCATATAGAGGAAGACAATTACTCCAGCTAAGTGGCACTTGAATCAAATAATAACAACAATAACACGCTAATTAATTTAACTGTTGCATTGAGTATTTTAACATAATCTTAGAATTTTGCATTCCGAATATTTTTATGCTATCTTAATTATTGTTATTAGTCCATCTTCATGGTTTTGCATGTGCACCATGTTTTATGATGTATTACATTTATCTGCATGACCATTATTATACACACTAATTCAGTGTTGCTACCAGAATTTGTACTTGAGCGCCTCTGTGATACGCTTCTAGAACTACTAGTCGCTCTAGTCGAAAATATAGGTTCCTACTACTGCTGAGCTCTACGGGCGTCATCAATCGGCGAACAACTGAACCTCATTGACAGATTTATAATACAGTGACTATATTAAATTTGTTCACAGCAAATTTTGGTAACTTGATAATCACTTCCCATTTAAGATGGCAGAAAATATCCTCCACAAACTAAAAAGAAGGTGCACCCGAGAAAGGATTTTCAACTTTTGTGAAGAGGAGATGGTGTTAGAAGATTACGAGCACTACAGAAATTATCTTTTGGAGACTTAGTACCATTTACTAAAATTGGATAATGACATTCATGATATTATCGTGGATGATGAATACAAAACACACATGTAAAACATGACACACATCAAACCTGACCACCATCAAACCATTTAGAGGAAACTCAACTGTCCAGGGAGAGCCTCCAATCTTGCAGCACATTTGGATAGCAACCTTAGTGGCAATTGACATCACATCCTTCGACGTCAAGTTCCTCGCAACCATCACCTGTGTTGGAACTGCTCTGTCCACACAGCTTTTTTCTTGATGACTGAATATTGGTCTGCTCTATTATTTGTGACAATGCACATTACTGACTGATGATTCTTGCCAGATATCACCTGATCCAAGGCCTCCACATATGTACCAGCACGGTCATCCTGAATGTCATGAAAGAAAGGCTGTGGAATGATTAAATGCATGCCTTGTGCAGCACGGACCAGCACTGAGACAAAAGACTGTGCATCTCCATTCAGTCTGTTCGGTGAAATTACTACCCATGCTCTAAAATTGGGAATCACCAGCATCAGATTGCTGTGCAATTACCTTGTCCAGTCAGTATGTGGGCCTGTTTCATATTTCACTTCCTGACCAGGACGTCCACTCTGAATTATCTTCTCCTGTGGCAACATTCCTTGCTCCATGTTGAGCCGTCTGTTGAAAGCATTCACTTTCTCTATTCTGCTCTCTGGGCCAACACGAGTGTGCTCTGCAAGTGCCTTCATTAAGTTAAAATTAGATCTCATCTCGTCTGTGAGTCCTGCCATGTGACACAGCTCTGGAGCCAAATATACTAACTCACTCTGTCAGCATGACACTCTCTAGGTTTGGCTCAAGATACCAATGTCGGCTGGTTGTCATTATTAATCCTCTTCTGATATTGCTTTGCAAAATATTCCTTAAAGGAAATCTCATCACCATCTCGCAGCTTGAAGAATTCGCTGAGAGGTTTGGTGTCAAAGTCAACATCATCAATGCAATATGTGTAATTCTTACTGCCAACATTATGGCACCTATATCTGCTGCTTGAATATGTTCTGGTAGTTGCAGTTACCATGCTGCACCATTCAGCCAGCAGATCTAGCACAGCATCCTGTCTCATTACTTTGTGAGTGATCTCTGCACACATGAGGATGTTATTTTCATGCTGACATAGCATGGCCACAGCTCCAGCTTGAAATCAGAACCTATGCTAACCTTTGCTCTGGCATCGAAGAAGTAGCGGCCAAGAAGCTGCAATTGCAGGTGACCAAGACCTTTGCACATTAGAATATTGAAGAACTGAATGTAATGATAATCTTCAACAGCTAGGTTACCAATCACAGGTTGTTGGTCAGACTGTCGTTCTGAGAACAGCTCCATTGGGTCTGGGGAAAATCGGTGGCTGTGAACATCTTGGAACCATAAAATATATATCCTCCAAGTGTGGCTTTGTGGTTACGCAAAAAAAGCCTTTGCATTCTACAGTGCGATTTTCCTCAGGGGCAAAGTCCACACTGTACTGATACAGACACCAGTCTGTGTGAGTTTCCAATTGAATAAATTTGCCTTGAGAATACAGGGGCGACCAGAAAAACCAGACTTAGACGTCAAATTGACAGGTCAAGTTCTAACAAACTCTACTTGGACTTGACGATGGCCACGCATAGCTCCATGGCCTAATGGTCCTCCATTTAACATTACCACCATTGTCACCTGCTGATATCTGTTTCATCCTGGCAGTAAGACTGTCATCACCAGGCTGTGCATCACTATGTGCACTTGAACAGTGCAAAGCTCGTCCACTCTGCCATTGCTGAGGTTGAGGTGCATGGGCTCCTTGTGGTGGCTCTGGCTGCTGCCCTGGCCCCTGCTCCTTCCCAGCCTCTCACTACCTGTTCCTGCTGTTGCCCCCTAAGCTATGCCACGTGCCCTTCCTCGGGCCCTGCTCCTTGTTCTGACATCCTTCCTTGTAATAAGCCCCAGTTATGAATCAATGGCGTCCAACTTTGAGATCGGAATATAACACATGAAACCAACAGTGCTTTGTATGTTCAAAAAGGAACAAAAGAAGTGAAACTATATTTCAGTGTAGAAAGTGTGAAGTTCCACTTCATGTCCCAGAATGCTTCAAGATTTACCACACCAAAACATAATTTTAGGTGAGTACAATTATTCAGAAGCCTTATCTAAAATTTTTAAGGAAAATATTTATTAAATTCATTCTATGAGCATTTTTGTGTTTGCATGTAAAGAGCATGACATTTCCTATCTTCTGTGGCCATTTAAGAGTCCATTGGGTTGAGAAATGCAAAAAAGTACATTCTCTGTGTGCTTTTGGAATAGTCAACTAAACACTCAAACAACAATGATATGCTTTGCGAAAGAAAACAGAAGAAACAAATGATCCAGTAGATGTGCAAAAATGAAGGTGCTCTATAGCTAATACTAAAAGAGCTGTTATGTAACCTAAATGATCCTGTTTCAATAATTTTATTACCAAAATGGACAGGAAGGATGGTGCCAAGACATATAATTTCCTTTGTAAACTACAGAACAAACACATAACAAGAAAAGAACCTGTCCAGTATGGGAACACAATTCTTGTCTCCGATGATGAAATTTCTAATACTTTTGCTATACACTACTGCAAGCCACAAAACAAAACACCTATTATGAAAGTACAAAAGTGACAAATTTAAAAACAAATGAAGATGAATCAAAGTGATTCTTCCACTGATAACGTAGTTAATCCATTGGATACTTTTAACGAGTCTCTCTCGTGAGCAGGTAGAAAGTCCAAACAGTTCCACCACAAGCTACACTTGTTATTGTGTTAAAACCCTCCATTGTAAGAAGTTGGGCATTTCTTTAGTGGTTAAAATGTTTGGTTCACCATCTGTAAAATTTGTTGCAGGTTTATGTAAAATATATATGTAGGCCTAATATATGTATAGTTTATTAAAGTTATAATTTATAGAATTGCATAGTGTAGGCATTTATTACGGTAAAATATATGTGAATATAGATTCAATGTTTATTTTTCAATCTTCGTAGTAGTAAATTAAATTTTTTTGTGCAATATGTTCTGCAAACAGAAGAGGACATATTTCTATTGAGAAACTAAGTGAATATGACAGTGACTGTAGTGAATTATCATGGAATGAAGATTCCAACAATGAAATAATATACTGCAACAATGTAACAGTGTGCGCTACTGATGGCAGTGACAGTGAACTGAAGCATCCGATTAAAAAATTAGTAGCGCTCATGAACGTAGGAAAATTATACATCAATGTCGTAATGGTGTTAATACGTTGAAATGTGTATCAAATGATGTAAACTGCCACAACCGAGTGGCAATGAACTCCTATTGAGAATAACCCGACAATTTGGAAGTATACCGAAACTTCTGAAGTAAGTGACATTGTCGTGCAAAATATTGGAGATAGAATTTCTGTTTATGAAGTTTTAACCAGTTTATAAGGAGACTAATAAATATGCATAACAGTGTTTTGCCAATCCCAGTTACAAAAGTGGATAATTACAAACCCTGATGAAGTGAAGTCCTATTTTTCACTATGCATCTTAATGAGTCAAGTTAGAAAACCTAGAATAAAATGGTATTGGAGCAAAAGAGCAGTATTAGAAATGCCCATTTTCAGCAAAACTATGCCATTTAGAAGATTCTTCTTAATTTCGAGGTTCCTTCACTATAATGAAAATGAATCAACCCCTCTAAACGGGCACTATTTGGAATAAAAAATTACAAATTGTGCGAGTCTTCTCGGAATATTATATGAGATTCAAAATATACACAGGACAAGTTGCACAAGAAAATTCAGATTTTACTGCAAGTGAGAGTGAAGTTCCGGAGTTAGTAAATCCGTTCCTAGAGAAAGGCTATACTTTATACTTAGACAACTGGTATTCTTCCCCTAATTTGTTTTTAGAGCTCAATAGACAAAAAATATATATATATATATATATATATATATATATATATAATATATTAGGGACAGTAAGATCTAGCAGAAGAAATATGCGTAAGGATTTAGTAAACATCAAATTGAAAAAGGGGGAGGTAGCAACACAATCTAAGTCGGGGACTTCTAGCATTTTAGTGGAAAGATAACTCCACACATAAAAATGCCGACATGATTGACAACAGTAAGGAGCAAAGAAAGAAGAAAGGCGGAGAACAAGAGGAAAAAGCTACAGAGCCTAAATGTATTCTACAATACATACAGATATGGGAGGAGTCAATTGACATGACCAGGTTCTGGCTTGTTTTCCTGCAATGAGGAGATTTGTAAAAGGCTACAAAAAATGTTTTTTTACATTATGGATTAATGCCCTCTTCAATTCCTATGTTATATACAATAAGTTGAAGAAGAGCAATAATGACAAACGTAATTATGTGGATTATCGTGTTGATCTGGCAGAACAAATTCTACAAAAGTACCATTGCCAGAATGTGGTACATGAGAATGCCAATCCCATGGTGACACCCGACAAGACTTCAGGCCAAGACATGGACATTTTCCAAGGCATATACCTGCAACAGAGAAGAAGAAACATCCCACCAGAGCCTGCTCAGTGTGTGCCAGTAATAAGAGGAGGAGCGAAACAACATGGGAATGTGAAAAATGTATCATTGCTCTGCATATTCCGAAGTGTTTTCGGAAGTATCACAACCCTTCAGAAATACTAGGTGAGTTTCGTACAGTTCTTATCTATAGTATTTTATAACTTACAAGTCAATATACATAATGAAGATAATTTGAGATGAGACATAGCAAGAATTTTCTATGATTTTATAATTTATAGGTCTATGCTTATTTATATTTTACATGTTTATTTTCATTTATTTTTATTATATGCAGTATAATTTTTATTTATTTTTTCCCATTCCTGTTTGAACATAATATTTGTGTTTGATTTCAATGCACTAATCAAGAGCTGTTAGTAAAAGATGGTATGAGAAATGTTTCTTAACTTTCACAGCCTTGAAACTAACAAAATATATAGGGGTACAATGCACAAAAGAGGGCAGTAGGCAGGTCACATTCCTTTGCAATTCTTAAAAGTACAAAATACTACAAGAAAAACAGGGGTAAGCAAATTATCAGAAAATGTGTACGCATGGTCTGTATTCTGATTTAAAATCCAGTGCAGCCAGAGTAGTGCTAAGGACATTTAAATGGGTTTCCAGTGAATATACTTCTTCTTCTTCTTCTTCCTTCCAAGTATTAGGCCAAGGACTGTTACGATCCTATAGAAAATTTTCCCTCCAGCGTTTCATAGGACGGCCCAGTGATCTTCGTCCTCTTGGTATATAATTATAAACAGCTTTGGGGATCCGATTTGAACTCATTCTTTCAAGATTGTGTTTCCAGTTTAGTTGGTACTGTTTAATATATTCCAAAATTGGCGTAGTCTTCAATTCTTTTAAGATATCGGTGTTCCTTTTCAGATCCCATCTGGTGTAACCCGCTGTTCTGCGCATGAATCTCATTTCACAAGCCGTTATTCTGCTTTCATGTTGTTTTTTTAGTGTCCATGCTTCACTACCATAGGTCAACACTGGTCTAGCCAAAGTGTTATATAAACGTAATCTGGTGTTTTTTTGTACAAGGGATGGTTTCATAACTTGATTAATAATTCCTAAACTTTTATTATAACTAGTAACTTTTTCAGGGATATCCTTTTCATCCCAGATAGAGAGATAATATCCAAGATATTTAAATTGATTAGATCTCTCTAAAATTTTATTCTGGAGACAGATTTTACTTTGTATGGGGTCCTTCCCATGAAATGCCATAATTTTAGTTTTGTTAATTGATATTTCCATATTAAATTTGGTACCTATTTTTTGTAAATTATAAATTGATCGTTGCAAATCATTTTCGGAAAGTGCCAGGAGAGCTAAATCGTCTGCAAAAAGAATAGCATCGAGTTTGAGGTTCCTATTGATGGGTATATATCCTCGTTGTGTTTTCCTCCATTAATTTATTAATTTATTCATGTATATAATGAAAAGCACCGGTGAAAGTCCACATCCCTGTCTTACTCCATACTAAGCACTTTAAACGTGTCTCCACTGGATTAATGCAGATTTCACCATTTATGAACTGGATTTAGCAACTTTGCAGAAAGAAATCACCTGGTCCTGATCTGATTTTTTCCGAGTTTATCCAACATATGGGAAATAATGCAAGACAAACATTATTATATCTATTCAACAAAGTTTGGGCCTCTACAGTTCCTTCCCAATGGAAAAAAGCTATAGTTGTCCCTATATTAAAGAAAGACAAACCCCCTCAAATAATCCAACAACAGGCCTATATCTTTCACAAATATAACAGCTAAGATAATGGAGAGAATGATTTTTTCCAAGTTTATCCAACATATGGGAAATAATGCAAGACAAACATTATTATATCTATTCAACAAAGTTTGGGCCTCTACAGTTCCTTCCCAATGGAAAAAAGCTATAGTTGTCCCTATATTAAAGAAAGACAAACCCCCTCAAATAATCCAACAACAGGCCTATATCTTTCACAAATATAACAGCTAAGATAATGGAGAGAATGATTTTTTCCAAGTTTATCCAACATATGGGAAATAATGCAAGACAAACATTATTATATCTATTCAACAAAGTTTGGGCCTCTACAGTTCCTTCCCAATGGAAAAAAGCTATAGTTGTCCCTATATTAAAGAAAGACAAACCCCCTCAAATAATCCAACAACAGGGCTATATCTTTCACAAATATAACAGCTAAGATAATGGAGAGAATGATAAACAATATACTCACTTGGTACCGGTACCTTGAAACTTATGGCATCAAATCAAGCAAGTTTGAGAAAGCATCACTCAACAGAACAAGCAGCAGCATATCAAAGATAATATAGATAGAAACCATTGCTGTGTATACAGACTTAAAAATTGCATACAACTTAATCTGAAAGGAGAACATCCTCCTCAAATTGGCAAACAATGTAAATGTGGGAAAAATGCTAAATTGGATAACAAACTTCATCGGTCAGAGATACTTAAAAGTTTGTTATGGTGGCACAGTGTCTAAATTTAAGCAACTCCAAACAGGACTTCCACTAGGTACTATCACCAGTTGTCTTCTTTTCAATATCTACATCAATTACTGTCATCACCAAACAGCCTAATGTCCATGCCCTTATGTATGCCGATGATCATGTACTTTGACATCTGCACTCAAAAAATGCATTTTCCCTACGCCACAACCAACTAAAGTCAAACATTCCCTACAACAACCAGTTAGAAAATGTCCATATATAACTCCAATATTAGAGAGTTACATTTGATTCCCGTCTCTCTTGGAATAAACACATCATTTCTGTGACTGATAAAACCCAAAACTGTTTTAGCATATTAAAACGTCTGGTAGGTTGCAAATGGGACTCTGCTACTTCTGTGCTGAATCAAAAGTACAAAATGTACATAAAACTAATCATGACATATTGTTGTGGTCTGTTAATTATTGCTCCTCGTCAAAAATATCAACAAATTAGAGTGTTCTTTTTTTTTAACTTTTACAGGAGAGGGAATAGAGGGAAGAAGTGTTTCTTCTGATTGACATAACATCAGTAGCCAAGATTGTCAATGTTTTTATTATTAATTTCATACATCTCAATGATGGATAAATCATATTTAAAGAGAAAAATTATACGCTCAGACCGGGACCCTTGGTTTTCTAGTCCAAGTGCTCTACCATTTGAGCTACCTGAGCAAGTACCGATCTAAACGCAAATCTTTCTCTATATACGTTGTAATTCCCGCCCACCAAATGCTTTGAAGCCTTTGCTTCTATCTTTGCAAATGGCCGAGATGTATGAAATTAATAATAAAAACATCGAAAATAGCCGTACTGGCATTTATAATGTAATGTATAATTCCCAAATATGTCTTCTTAATATAGGAGCCGCCATTTGCAAAGATAGAAGCAAAGGCTTCAAAGCATTTGGTGGGCGGGAATTACAACGTATATAGAGAAAGATTTGCGTTTAGATTGGTACTTGCTTAGGTAGCTCAAATGGTAGAGCACTTGGACTAGAAAACCAAGGGTTCAAGTCCCGGTCTGAGCGTATAATTTTTCTCTTTAAATATGATTTAGCCAAGATTGTACTGAAGATGAGACCATTATGATCTCAAAATCGCGATCTACTTAGATGATTTATATGAGGAGAGGTAAAAAACATTTGATTTTATCATAAATTGGAGTGTGTTCAAAATCAAGCCCTACGATTAATAACTGGTGCTGTTAAATCCACCCCCACATGTCATGCTACAATTCACTAACAACATTGAAATAGAAGCCAAAATTACTGTAAATGCATTGAAAGTTCATGAAAAGTTATATAGCTATCTATCTAATCTACTGCCCTAAAAAACAACACACTTCCAAAAGACTAAAAACATAAGAAGGCATATGCAACGCTACAAAAAAAAAAAAAAGAACATGCTTGGTATTTCAGATAAGCCTGGACAACTACCTCCAATAGAAAACCCATTTGAAATTTTTAAAATAGAATTTGATCTCAACCTTACTCAAGTTATTAACAAATCAGATACACCTCCTGAAAACCTATGATCCATTGTGCTAGAAACCATCTCAGCTCATTACCCAGCAGACAGTGGCGAATCCAAAATTAGTTAAAATGGAAATACAGTATCCGGAATCTACAGTGATCTGTTTGCAACATATATTTCACTTGGCAAAGATTGTGTCCCTTTTGATGGGGAGATAGAAGCCATTCGAACAGCACTTTTCCACCTCACAGAACCCTTCTTAAATGTTAATATCCTATCAGACTTAAAAGCAGCAATTGGTGAAATTGCAAACTATTTAACGCTGCCTAATAGCAAAATAGTTGTGGATTGCAGGAAATTCATCAATAGCCTTATTTGCCTTCAAATGCGAGTTGCATTACAATGCATACCACCGCACTGTGGTACTGCAGGAAATAAAGCTGCAGATATACTTGCAACACGAAGCACTCAAATTCCAGCAAGCATCTATGAATGAAATACCATACCATAGATCTGCCATACAATCCACTCCTAGATAAAATGTGAACACCAACTGGCATTGGTAGAAAGGACCACAGAAAGCCAATGGAGAAATAAAATTGTTCCTAAAATACTAGATTGGCTATGCAAAGAAGCTGTCACAAAATTTTGGATAGTAACAAGACATGACTGTCTCGCTACTCACTTTCGATCATCTGGGAATATTCAACACCCTTTCTGCATGCTGTATAGGACTGGTGCCAATATGGATTCTGTTCACTGCCCTACATTAACAACTGCTACACTCCTGGGAGGCAAGAGGAAAAAAATGATCTCACTGCAATCCCCCTAATCTACCTGTTAAGAATATTTTGGTTATATTTTTACAGTGTTTCTGATATTGTTTCTATTGTATATATGTTAATAAAGTCTGTCATTTGTGTGGATGAACTGTATTTCAAGTGCCTGCATTAAATAAATAAATAAATAAATAAATAAATTAAATCTGAAGAGAAAAATTTTTCGCCTAGACCGGGACTCGAACCCGGGACCCTTGGCTTTCCGGGCCAAGTGGTCCCGGGTTCGAGTCCCGGTCTAGGCGAAAAATTTTTCTCTTCAGATTTAATTTATCTTTCATTGAGAAATGTTAAATTAATAATAAAAACATAAATAAATAAATATTTGGGTTTATATGTTGGTTCTGACAATAAAACAAAAAACTGTAACCAACAGATACATTTGAGAAAGGGGAGTTGTTTGCAAAATTGGCAATAGATTTGGGACTGGAACTCAAATTGGTTTGCAAATTTGAGAACAAGACACTTGGTTTCACAAAAAAGAATGTAAAATAGTGGAGCAGGTCCCTCAAAGAGAAAGAGCATGAAATCTTCTTCATATATTGAGCTAGATATTGCTCTTAATCAGGTTTACTAAAAAATGAGCAGATTGAATCATTGGGATAAGTCCAATATTATTGAAAAGGCTAGATTTTTTTCTTTGATGTACCATATTGGGGCTAGAAGGATATTTCAATACCTATAGTAGTTGGTTTACAGGTTTAAACAATGCCATGGAATAAGGGAAATCTCTGTACAAGGAGAATGTCTAAGTGAGAATTTATAATGCCAATGAAACTCGGTTATACTGGAAATGTCTTCCTATCAGGAATCTCAGTTATTAGCAGGAAAAAAGTGCTCCAGGCCATGAATGGTCTACAGAATGACTTACTAGAATCTGTTGTGGTAATATAGCTGGAAATCACAAAATTAAACTTATTGTAATAGGAAAATCTAAAATGCCAAACTCATTTAAGAGAACTGAAGTCTATTCATTATTTTCACCAGAAGGTTAATGGATGGATGGATAAAGATTTCTTTTGGGAACTAGATTTGTTCCTGAAGTTAGAAATTTTCTTTATTAGTGAGAGTTGCCACAAAAGCTGTCTTATATATTTGGACAATACTCTTTTGCATTCTCAAGAAATTCTTCTGACGATAGCCTCATAATAGTCAAGTTTCTTCCTCCAAATATCATATCATTAGTCCAACTCAGAATCAAGATGTTACTGCAGCATTGAAAAGGCAATATTGATGTGGACTTCTGAAAATGTTGGAAGAAGAACATTTGGTAATGTTCTGGAAGAAGCTAACAGTTCTGGATGTTATAGCATGGGATGTTGTAAAACCATAAACTCTTGTTCAATTCCTCCTTTCGGAAGGTCAATTCCAAATACACCTCCAACCATCTCTATCTTCCCATGCTTTGCTTTTTTTTAGTTCTTCCCAGTTGTATCCTCTCTCTTGTAAACTTTCCTTCACTTGGTTAATCCATCTTTCCCATGGTCATTTTCCTTTCATCCTGAGATTTAACAGTCTTTGTGGTAGTCTTTCCTTTTCCATTCTTTTTAAATGTCTAAACCATTTTAGTCTATTTTTTCTATGTCTGGTGTTAATTTTTCTATAATTAACCCAGATAATCCTAACATCCTTCTAGAAGGATTGCAATACGTCAAGGGGAATTTCGTGTCACAACAATGTAGCTATTTATTTCATTGTTGTCAACTTTTATTATTCTGTTACAAAATGATTGTACATTGCAACAATGTAAGAACCATAAGTTTTTTATTGAACCTGTGAACGAATATATTGCAGTGAATGTTGTTGTAAGAAGATGATGGCAGAATTGACTGACTTGCATATAGAAGAGTAAGCATATTTCCTCAATGTCTTCACAATTTTTTTTTTCTGATTTGTAATATGGACTCATAAATGTCCATTATACTTGCCTGCAATTTAAAATAACACTCATGCAAATTATTTTGCTAATTATTGGCATTGATATTTTCAAATCCTTCCAGAAGGATGTCAGGATAATGTGATATCAATTTCTATTTTTTTCTTTTTTCAGAAAACCAATTACTTTGAACGATTTGCTTGACATATTAGATACTTGTGATGATAAAATACCTGAATTTGGAGTAGATGTTACATTAATGCCCCCTTTAAACGCCAATGATGACTTAACAGATGAAGATTCTGGCCCCGAAGATGACCCAAATATTGATAATTTACCTGCTAGTCAGTTGAATAGCTGTGTGGAAGTAAGTCAGGACATTACTAATTTGACATCTTCTGTTTCAATAACACTAGAGTCAGAGTCTGGGAGTCGGACAGTTTCTGAATCTTCTCGTGCCCTAAAGCGTCGCTGCGTAGCTTCTACATCTGGAGCACATAAGAGAGCCAATAGAACTTGGAAAAACAATGATCTGCCAGTTGTACAGACAGAGTGGCCACTTATGTATGATGTTCCTGAGAACAAGTCAAAGACTCCACTGGAATATTTCACAACATTTTTTGACAAGGATGTTATTGCAATGACAACTAAATTTACAAATGAATACGCATCAAAGAGGAATAAAATTGGAGAATGTACTGAACAACATGTAACTACATTCATTGGAATCCTACTCTTGAGTGGTTATGTCATTGTTCTAAGAAGAAGAATGTATTGGCAAAATGAACAGGATAGCTACAATGAATTGGTCTCTAATGCCATGTCCCGAGACAAATTTGATTTCATTTTCTCTAATTTTCATGTCTGCAATAACGATGACTTAGATAAAAATGATCGTTTTGCAAAAGTGCACCCACTGTTGAAAGAGATAAACGATCGCTTCAAGAACTATGCACCACATGAGCAAAATCATTCCATTGATGAGAGCATGGTGCCCTACTATGGTCGCCATGGATGCAAGCAATTTATTCAAGGTAAAGTAACTGTATAAACAACCGGACCACGGGTCAGTCCGGAAGACAAACCTAATATGGATTAATTGTATAAACTTTTATTTTCTAGCTCATATGTTTGTATCTCGTACATGCTCTTCTAATAATATTCTATCTTGTTTCAGGCAAACCGATAAGATTCGGTTATAAGTTCTGGTGTGGCAGTACCAGTAACGGATATCTAATTTGGCTAGAACCCTACCAAGGAGCTAGCACCTGCAGTGAAAAATATGAGGAAAAGGGAATGGGATACGGGGTTGTTATGACATATGCTGATCAGCTTCTCCCCAGAGTGCTATACAGACTCTTTTTTGATAATCTGTTTACAAGTATGGATCTACTGATAGATCTAAAAAGGAAGAGGAATACAAGCAACAGGAACTATTCGAGGGAATCGTATAGATAACTCATGCAATTTGTCTTCACCTGAAGCTGTGAAAAAAGAAAGCAGAGGATACTTTGAAAGTCTCTCTGATAAGGATGCAGGAGTTTCAGTAGTAAGGTGGCAAGATAATAGTGTTGTATCATTAGCCACTATCCAGCCCCTGCACAAAGTTGCAAGATTTTCAAGACAAATGAAGAAAAATATTCAGGTATCACAGCCACACGTAATACATAGTTACAATAAGTATATGGGAGGAATTGATCGTGCAGATTAAAATATTTCTCTCTATAGAACGTCGATAAGAGGGAAAAAATGGTATTTTCCCATTATTGCCCATCTAATTGACGCTGCTGAACAAAATGCTTGGAGTTTATACAGGAAGGATGGAGGAGTCTAGACCACTTGTCATTTAGGCGTCTTGTTGCAAAGGCGATATTGGAAAGCAGTAAGAGAGTTATTACTTCTCGAGGTCGACCATCTAGTTCCTCCAAAGTAGACTCCAGATATGACGGAATGGAGCATTATGTTTCAAGTTTGCCAATTGACTCTAGAACATCTAAGAAAAAGCAATTGAACTGTAGGCAGTGCAGCAAGAAAGCAACAACAGAATGTGTTAAATGCAACATAACTCTTCATGTTGACTGTTTTATTACCTGGGTTAATGTCTCCTTGATTTTGTCATTCCTTATTCTATCTCTCCATGTTTTATGTACCATTCCATGTAAGAACTTAATTTCTATAGTTTGGATTCTGCTCAGTTCCTTGTTTGTATATGTTCAAGTCTCAGCTGCACATGTTTTGAAATAAGTTTTATACATTGCCATTTTACTCTTGGTGGATATATGAAATGCTTTCAAAAAACAAATAGGCCTCGGACATCAACAGAAAAAGTTACTATGAGATCTAAAAAAAAAAACAATTGCAGCATATTTGCTGATGAAGCTAGTTCTACATTCGACATAATTGCAAACTGGGTTTTGAAAATGTAGATATAAAGAAAATAATGTGGATGTGTATAAATACAGATTCATGTAAACCAGGATCCAAGATTTGTCTGGTGCTGAGATCATAAACAATATTCTGGGGGAAACAGTCAGAGGGGTGAGTGAGGAAAGTGAAAGTGACAAAGGTATTACTCAGCGAATTAGACACAATGTTATCATGCAGTCAACTGATTACTGCTAGATAATATGAGCGGTATGGATTTGAATATAATGACATTATTTCAGTCACAAATATCTGTATTGCAATTAGAAACAATATGAATGCTTTACAAAAATAGAAAAATATCAATGACAATTTTAATAAATAAAGAAAGTGAAATTTAATATGCTGTGCAGAACTTTTTTTGGTATAAATATTTATAGTTTTATATTTAGATTATTTGTATTTTTCAAATTTTCATGCACTTTCTCCTCTTCACTAGCCCAAAAAATATGTTGTTGACTGTAATAAAACAACTCTGAATTAAGAGTATTTGAGACAGTGTGGTATCTACCCATATGGCTTCATATCTAGGTAAGAATATTATCTTTATATAGATAACCGGTACACCAGTCTCCATAGCCACCAAACAAATACATGTGGGACTGTGTGGTCAAACAGGAAAGGTACCACGATTAAAAAAATTGAAAAAGGGGTTAAAGTATAGGTTCATCACACATGGTTCATGGTTCTCAAATGGAAACAGAAGGGAGAAATTTATGCGGTAAAAAGCATGTACATGATATGGTGGCAACATCCAAAGTAGATAGGGAGACAAGGACCCAATACCAAAACCAGCGAGTATATAGGATTACAATAAGATGGCTACTGTAGATAAAACTGTAATGATGCATAGTCAATTAAGAGCATCGTGTATGTACCTGGCATATTCAGGAAAGAAAGAATCTCCCTATTTTTAAACAGGGTTGATAAGGGAACTTCTAGAGGCACAGAAACATATTGCAGGTGATGGAGACATAAGTAGTTTTGAACCATTGAGTGCACAGAAACTCAATTGATATTGAGACTAAAATTAAGTCATGACTAGAGACCGGATGTTAGGCACTTAAAAAATTCAAGATAGGCAGGCAAAAAAGGCACTAAAAATCGTTAATATAGGCACTTAAAATTCAAAATAGGCTCTTACAAAAAATGGACAACATAACTTTTTACAGTCTTATGTTAAGAATATAAACATATGCTATCAATACCATGCAAAGATATCAGAGATGCTTTTGGAACTTGTTTTGCCTTTTAACAAAGAGCAGAACCGTCATTTGAGAATATTTCCGCACCAAATTCTTTCACGAAATTGGTCAGTTTGTCTTTTACTGTTGTCTGCTCTTTAGGTATCTTAAAAAAACTGTTCTAAAGATAAAAAAAAGCCACATACAGATGCCGCACCACTTTGTTTTTGAAGCACCTGTCTGTGAATGATGAATTAAGTGTTACCAAGATCAAAAATAATATTGTCAGTCACCTAAAGGTTTCAGCACCAGGTGTGAGACAGAGAAAGAAAGCTTGAGCCATCTACCCTCTTTGTCACTCAGCAATGTTTGTATTTAAAAGAAGCAAAGAACTTTTCTCCAAGCCTTAGAGCCGGAGCATAATGCAATGGGACATATCATAGGGCTATTTCGCTTAACGGGAATGCATGAGGTGGAAAAATACAATATTTACCTAAAAGAGATATCCCTACAAAGAAGACAACATGAGCTAAAAAAAATACATCTCAAAAGAAAACAACAGAATACGAGGGCGGATCGGAAAGTAACGCACAATAATTTTTTTCTGCCTTGGTATTGCAGCTAGAATGTTGAAATTTCACAGAGATATAGTTTGAAGTTTTCACTACAGATGGTAGTTTTTTCTCAGGTGCACTTCTTGCAAGAGAAGCTTGAACTATGCAACAAAGATGGCGCGCATGCTACAGTCGTCCACCTGTGAGGAACAGAGAAGTGTTGTTCGATTTTTGTGGGCCAAAGGGCATAAACCCAGTGAAATTCACAGGGACATGCGTGGCGTGTATGGGGATGATTGTATGGACCGTAGCAATGTCTCCAGGTGGTGCACATTCTTCCAAGAGGGACGCGTGAACCTTAGTGATTCGCCACGCTCCGGCCGGCCGACAACAGCAGCAATCCCGCAGAATGTCAGAGGCATTGAGGCGGCAATTCTGAACGACCGGCGTGTGCATCTGTTTGGTCCCATGAAGAAATTCCTGGCCGGCAAACGCTTTGAGACAGATGTGGAGTGAAATCAGCAGTGCGCAGATGGCTACACTCCAACCAAACGGACTTCTACGAACAGGACATATTGAAACTGGTAACACGATGGGAAAAATGTGTTGAGAAAGTTGGTGACTATGTCGAAAAGTAGGTAAAAGATGTAAGTTCATTTGTGATTTTTTTCCTTTTTTTTTACTATTAAACTTTTTAAAAAAATATATTGTGCGTTACTTTCCGATCCTCACAGGTGGACGACTGTAGCATGCGCGCCATCTTTGTTGCATAGTTCAAGCTTCTCTCGCAAGAGGTGCACCTGAGAAAAAAATACCATCTGTAGTGAAAACTTCAAACTATATCTCTGTGAAATTTCAACATTCTAGCTGCAATACCAAGGCAGAAAAAAATTATTGTGCGTTACCTTCCGATCCGCCCTCGTATAACCAATTTTCGAAAAAAGAAATATAAAGACATAGCAAAATATGCTGAAACAATAAAACACCTTAATAGTGAGTGGAGGATATATTTTTAACGACTCACCTCATATGATTTCAAATTTCTTTGATACCGGCGGTTTTAGACAATATCTTGCCCCTCTTCAGTCATGGCTTCCTAGAAAAACAGCAGTAGCTCTCTTCAGGTTGGAAATGGGCCATGACTGTCTGGATGACCACCTGCATAGAATGGAGATTGTCCCTAGAATTATGGGATGCTCCTTGTGTGGAGAAAATGTTCTCCTAGGCAAGGAACATTTGCTAAATTGCAGGCGACTTGACCCCGAGAAAAAGAACAGGAAAGACATTGCAGGACTTTATTGGGAAGCAAGAGGACTAAGGGTGTATGTAAACCAAGCTCTAGACATTTGAAAACAACAACACAATTATTTTCTTGCATGTTGGATTTTTACAGAAAGGACATTACTAAATTCAAGCGGAAATGGAAAACGAGGACATTCGTTATTAACTTTAGAGCAAACAATGTAGAAAATTCACAAGAGAGAATGCAAAGTACAAAAGAAAAAATCATTATGATGAAATTGCATTCAAATGCGATAACAAGTGTATATTAAAAGAAGAAATACAAAATTATCGAAAAAAGTAAAAGAACTCATTCATAATAATAATCATCCAACTATGATGGGTAGTAAAATGAAGCATATCATTCAAGATGAAGAAGTAAGATCATTAGACAAAAACATAATGGAAGTCATCATCATCATCATGAACAAATTCGTTTTAGGCCATGTGGCCTGTACGGTAAACCTAGCGAAGATGGTCTTGATCTTTCCACCGATGTTTTGGTCTTCCTTGGTCCCTATGTCCAGTTGGAGTATATTGGAATGCCAATTTTGGAAGTCTATTTCTTGCCATTCTTCTCAGATGATTTTTCCATTCTTGTTGGTATCTTTGTATATCTTCATTTAAACTTGTTACTCCAAGTTTTCCTCTGATAATAGTGTTCCTTTGGTGATCCAGTCTATTAACTCCTAACAATGATCGTAAGAAGCGAATTTGGCTTACTTGAAGTTTATGAGAGTTTCTTTGATTTAAAATCCAAATTTCACTTCCATATTTTAGAGCAGCTTTTGATGTGATGTTATGTAATCTTAGTTTTGTCTTTGTCCTCATCTGTTTACCAAAATGTCTTCGTATTACCCCATTCATTTTATTATATTTTTGTAATTTTGAATCAATGTCGCTCTTATACTCTGCAACTACACTTCCTAAGTAAGAGAAATCTGACACTTGTTCTATAATTTTTCCATCAATCTCAATTTTCACCCGTTGTATGTTTTTTCCACACATTGCCATTGTTTTGGATTTTGATGTGGAAATTTTCATATTATATTTGCTGGCAATTTTGAATAATTGATATGCTGCTATTTGTAAGCTATCTTCGGAATCTGATAGTATTATTTGATCATCAGCATATAATATTGTTTGAATTATTTTATTCCTAGTTATTGAAATTCCACTGTTTACTGTTTGTTTCCATTCTTGCACTATTCTGTTAATATATATATTAAATAAGAGTGGAGATAGTCCACATCCTTGTCGAACACCTTTGCCTGTGTTTATGTGTTCTGTTATTTCTCTATCTGGTAATTTAATTTTGATTTTAGAATTTTGATATAAGCTTTGTATGGCTCGTATTACATGTGAGTGTATATGTTCTTCATGCAGTATCTGCCAAAGTTTATCTCGGTTTACATTATCATATGCCTTTTCATAATCTATAAATAGTATGTATAGTGGGAGATTAAATTCTCTCCTTTTTTCCATAATTTGTTGCAGGGTAAATATTACATCTATAGTGCTCCTCCCTTTTCTAAATCCACATTGTTCTTCTTCCAAAAATGTCTTAATGGAAGTCTTAATGTCAAAACTCTCTTTATAGTTTGGTATGTTTAATTTTTACCTCACATTGTTTTTTGTGTTAGATATATGTTTCAAGGCATGTAGATACAAACTGATTTTTCCCAAGTTGTCGGCCCTGGATCTCGACTTCAGCTTCCTCTTTATGTGGTCCAAAGAACTTGCTAACTAGGTTCTCTCCCCTGGAATTTCAAAATTTTTAAATTCTGTCCTAGTTCTTCTGTATGTAGATTTTTTCCCCATATGGTGAGTTCAATTGTGTTTTCTAACTGTTTTAATAATTTTGTGTTTAAATCTACTTTGTGTTTTTCTGACCAAACATGAGCACTACTGCAGATTTTTCTACTTCCCCCCTTTTTTTATATTTCATATATGTTCTTTTGTTCTAATGGTTAAATTTATGTTCGTTTACCCTATGTATATTTTATCACATTCTGCACATTTTTTATATATTCCTGATTTTTTAATATCATCAATCTTTTCATTTTTGTTGGTTTTTATTAGTTTGTTTAGGCTATAATCTTCAAATGAAGAAAGGAAATGTGTTAAAGTTTACATCTTAATATATAAAAATTACGTGTCACGTTGTTTGTCTGCGATGGAATCCTAAACTACTGAACCGATTTTAATAAAATTTTGCACACTGTGTCCAGTTTCATCCAACTTGAGACTTAGGGAATTTATAACTACATTTATAGTCGCATTATTTTTTATTGCAAATTATTTGTTTATTATTTAACAAAGAGTTATAATTATCTGTGAGTTCCATACAATTCTAACAGATAGCCGTGTAAGGTTTATTATTTAACCAGGTGGCTGTGGTTTTTGTTGCAACTGCAAATTTCAATTGAATTACAAATATTGATTATTTCATAATTTAAGTGTGTTTGTGTTTATTTTAATTTCAATATAATGATAATAATATTAATTTCATGTGTAAGTTTTAGTTTTAAGTAATCTGGCTGAAAGACAGCAACTTAATTTAAATTTAACTGGACCGAAAAGGGACACTGAACAATATGGCGAATCAGTTCTAGAGACCATGAATGATAAGATATCAAGTGAATTTCCACAAATTGGTATAGGCCTATGTGACATAAATCTTACATTTAAGAAGGATGTCAATTTAAAAACATATGAAGGTCCTAAGGAACGGAATAACAGAACTGTAAGTAAGTCTGTTAGTTATAATAATATGCCTAATATTACAGAAACAATCTCCATGCCTCAATTAAATGAAAAACAAAATTACTACAATATATCACAAGATGATATTACTATACAGAGACTTCTTGATGATGATGAGAATCCAAACTGCCAACAAGTTTGTAGAAAAAAACATAAGTATAATGAAACCAGCAAGCCTCCTCAAAATATTCCATCAATAAATATATATAATCCTTATGATATACTTATGGATGATACTGAGAATGCAGACAACATAAATTCATCTCAATCAACAAAACCACTTCCACATAAACCACCACCCATATTTATACTGGGTGTAGTTAACGTACCAGAACTAAAAAATTGTGTAAAACAAAAACTTTCTGATTTAGATTTCTCACTTAGTTTACTACAACATAATTTGACGTATACCTTAGCCACAGCAACGTGTGGCCGGGACTTCTATATATATATATATATATATATATATATATATATATATAAAACAAAGTCAGATTAGTTACACTATTTATAACTCAAGAACGGCTGGACCGATATTTATGATCTTTGATTTGTTGGATTTGTTTCTGCCCCGAATAGCAGATAACTATTAAAACATCGGAAAAATTAACGTAAAAATATTTAAAGGCGATACGACGTTCGCTGGGCCAGCTAGTAATAACATAAGTTTTAAATTTATGGTTGAGAAAAATAATAAAACTCTATCAAATATAATTTTATATCTCATCCGGTGAATAGAAAATTTGTCTTTCTAGTGTTATATCTTTGATTCTATAAAAAAACTTAATGGTAATACGCGAGGGTATCCACTGACACGGAGTAATATTTTATAAGATAAAGATGGCATAAAAGGGGATCAGTGTATTGAAAGTGCTCTCACAGTGTTAATAGATGTTACTGATGAAAGCAAGAATCTGCATCTCAACTGAAGCAGAATATTGTTAAATCTGTAAATAAATTGAGAAAAGCAATTTCAGTGTTGAAAAGTTAATTAACAAAAAACGACCTGGACATTAATAAGTTGAAAGTCGAGTTGAAGAATGGCAAACAGCTGGCCAACTTGGGGGAACAAGTTTGCCTCACAAAGGATGCATGCTTGGCCATCTAGCGATCAGTGGAGAATGATGGGCAATGCAAGGGAACCACTGCATGATGTGTGAGAATATGAACTATTCACTAGCAGCTGGCAGCTCGAATGATGTACAGCAGCCAACAAATTTTAAATTACTGGTGGAGTCTAAAACAAATCAAACCATTGAATAAATAGACTCTTATTAAGACAAAATTGATCCCTGTTCAAATGTAAGTCAGTACAAATTCATTCAGAGGCTTAAAGAATGGACAACTCATGATAGAATGAAATAATAAAGTTGAAGTTTTTGAAACAATCTGCAAGAATATCAATGAAAAATGTGGAGAAGTTGAAGCAAACACGACAAAATTAAGAAATCCAAGAATTATTATCTTCAACATCCCAGAAGAAATTGCAATGGAAAATTTTGTTGAAGCTATTATCATCATCATCATCAACCCAAGACACGACAACTTCAAAAGTGAAAGTTTTGGCCTTTTCAACAATCCTCCTCCACGCCAATCTGTCTGTTGCCATATTCAAATTAGTCACTTTCATTTTTTTAGATCATTCATTGTGTCATCCTCCCATCTGATCTTCGAACAGCTCTGCCTCCTATAGGTTTCCATTTATAGAGTTTCTTGACCAGTCTCTGATTACCCATTCTTATCAAATGTCCAAGCCAACCAATTCTGAGAGATCTTATATGGTTTACTATATTCTGATTTTGATTAATTTGTTTAGTTCGTAATTTGTTTTGATTCTCCAAATATTCTTCTTAAAAAATTAATAATTTCTGTTTTATTTCTTTTAGAACCCAAGTTTCACTAGCATATGTAATTACTGGTCTAATGAGTGTTTTGTATAACCTTATTTTTGCAGTTTTTGATATTAATTTGCTTTTAAATAAGGTTCTATTTGGGAAATAAGCTATATTCACATTTACCAATCTTTCCTTAATTTCCTCTTCTAATGCATTATATCCATTTACTTTGGTACCTAGGTACGTGTGTCAAGGCAGCTAGCTACTAACACACAAGTTACGCCCCAGGTTTTACAGTTATTTTCAGTAGGTGTCTTCGTTATTTTATAGTTAAAGTTGTATATTCCTAGTCTAGTTTATTTTTATATTAGTTAGTGTTTAAAGTGTATACATTTAACACCATGGGAAGAAACACACGTAATTCAAACAACGATTCAACAACTTTTCCCGAGGAAGCAGTGAAATGTATGGTGAAGGAGGCACTGCAGGATCCCGGCATGCTGCAGGTGTTTGTGTCTATGTTGCGGGACCAGGTAGTGACGGAACTGCAGAAGACCATCCAGGACAACACTAAGGTAATTGAGGATCTGAAAAAGACCCTCGATGAAAAAGACAAAAAGATTGAGGTGTTAGAAAATAAAATAGACGATTTAGAACAATACCAGAGACGTCAATGCTTCAGGATTTTTGGTGTGAAAGAACACGCCGGAGAGGACACTGACCTGAAAGCCATCGAGGCGGCCAAAAAAATTGGTGTCGATCTATCAGTGACTGACATTGACAAACGTCACTGTGTTAGTGTTAGTCATACAGAAAGACCGCAGGCTATAATAGTAAAATTTGTTAGTTACTGCAAGCACAGTGAAGTTTTTCTAAGCAAGAAAAAATTAAAAGGAAGTGGGGTCACTGTTCGCGAGGACCTAACGAAGTGTCAATATCGGCTACTACAAGACAGTATACAAAAGTACAGTATTCAAAATGTATGGACAATGGATGGTGCCGTCATAGCCAAAGTAAATTGTGAAAAATGCAAAATAAGATCTACTACAGATATCAACTAGATATGTAGGACCTGGGCGTAAAATATGTTTATTTTATTTTTCTTTTCTTTGCTAACAATTATATTGTTAATTTACTTCTAATTTAGGGAAGTTTTAAGTTTTTTTTAGATATAGGACAACTTATTTGTTTTATTTTTACTTTAAGTTCTTTATTTAGCTAAATTATTTTAATTTTAGAGCTATTATAGTACATAGTTTATTTTTTCAACTATTGGCAACATTGAGCTGAGAAATGATGACTCAGATATTAACCCCTTCTCCAAACACCCTCTTATTGTGAAGACAGCTTTTGAAATAGGTAGCAGAATTTCTGACTCCCCACCATCCTCTCCTCCAACAACTACCAGTTTAAGTTATGTAGATAGGAAATAACACTATGAGGTTTTTTAATATTGTTTATTTTTTATTATTTCACTCACCTCATACTTCATAATTCATTTCTTCACATCATTTGTGACATTCTCAATGCTGTGTCACGTTCACAAGTGTGAGTTGTGAACGTGACACAGCATTGAGAATGTCACAAATGATGTGAAGAAACCCTGGGTCTGCTATGAATTATGAAGTATGAGGTGAGTGAAATAATAAAAAATAAACAAAACTACCAGTTTACTTAAGAATGCATTTTCTATTGATACATCAACACTTAAAATTGCTCACGTGAATGCACAAAGCAATCTCTCTCACTTCCATACCTACCTCCCTTGTTCACTTGGACGGATATACATTGCTTAGAAATGACAGAATAGATAAACAAGGTGGAGGCATTTGTGCCTTTATATTAAATGAGCTTAATCCCAGAATCCCTTTTGTATATTCCGCCCACCCCGAGTTCCTATTCGTAGAAATTCAAGCCAGTCTAAAAAAATGTCTCTTATGTATTGTATACAAACCTCCTAAATAGGGCACCTTTTTGACCTAGAAAACGCTCTGAATGATTCATTGCCTCATTATGAACATGTTATTGTCGCAGGTGATTTTAATACAAATCTTCTTCAGACTGACTCACCAGCCATACAACTTAAAAATATGTTCCAAAGCTTTAATATGACCATTGTTACTCTCTATCCCACACATCACACTGCTACTACCAACACTCTACTGGCCTTAATAGCGACTACACATCCTCAGAAAGTACTGAGATACAGATAACTTCCTGCTCCTGGCATATCTGCTCATGACATTGTATTCGAAGAATACTCACTCCAATGACCTAAAAGACACTCTAAATTGATTACATATAAAAACTTACAAAACATAGACAACACTAAACTAAAATCAGATGCTTTAGAACTACCTTGGTACACAATATGGAATCTTAGATAAGTTGATGAAAAAGTTAGACACATTTAATACACTGATACTACAACTATATGACAGATATGCACAAGTAAAAACTCAACAATGTACCTATCCCCCTGCTCCCTAGATGAATGACTCAATATGTGAACTTATGTCAAAACGAGACAAAGCATACACTGCACTACAGACGACACAAAAATGACGAGAACTGGCAACTGTACAAACAACTTAAAAACACAACTACACAAACTATACGCAATGCCAAAAACTACGACACGTCCACAGTATAATCGGACCTGAAATAAGTGTCTAGGACACTGGCAAAATCTCCGTACAATGGGACTTGGACAGTTGAATCCCCCAACTGACTCTATAGACATTTCTGTAGATGAACATTTTACCTCAATACCCATGACACCTCCAGACAACAAGACTAAATAAACATTTTTAAAGACTTATCCCTATCCCCCCATATAGGAAGAGATAAAGTTTACTTTTACGGCATTTCGCCTATAGACGTTAAGAAAGCACTCATGCGGATTAAATCCAATGCACAAGGAACAGATGACATCAGCATTTTAATGCTAAATAAAATCACTGACATTATACTACCAACAGTAACTCATATTTTTTTAATGCTTCCCTTATAACTTCTATCTTCCCTACTGTATGGAAAGTCTAGGGTTCGGCCTATACCTAAAATAAGCGTACATACTAATTATAATGACTTCCAACTGATTAGCATCCTTCCGGACATTATCTAAAGCCCTGGAACATATTGTACGTAAACAAATGACTGAATATCTCCAAGCAAATTACCTCCTTGATGCTTATCAATCCAGCTTTAGATCTGGTCATAGCATAACCACAGCTTTGTTAAAAATCACTAAAGATATTCGTGAAGCCATGGACAGACGTGAATTGACTCCTTTAACCTTACTTCACTTCAGCAAAGCTTTTGACACAGAAGACCATGATTTACTTATGATAAAGCTCAAGCACCTGCACTTGTCTGACAGCGCTGTATCCTGGTTCGACTCATATCTGTATGGGCATTAACAATACGTTTCACTAAACTCTAGATCTTGGTGCAACGTACAGGCGGGAGTCCTCCAGGGCAGTGTTCTCAAACCTCTTCTTTTCTCAATCTACATAAATGATTTATCAACTGTACTAGAGCACTGCTGTTATCACCTCTATGCTGATGATATCCAAATTTACCTACATTCACCTCCTCATTCTCTCTATAACAGCTTGACAAAAATGAATGACGATCACATATCCATCTTTAACTGGTCTTTAAGTATCGGTCTAAATCTAAATCCTAACAAGTCACAAGTAATTCTAATAGGACAACAAAGACTGCTTACAACCTTTGACATATCTAAGCTTCCAAACATTACTATAAATAATATAATTATCCCTTATTCTTCTTCAGTAATAGATCTTGGACTACATCTATACTCAAATTTAACCTGGCAAACACAAGTGAAACACATATGTAAAAAGACTTTCTCCATCTTACATTATCTTAGACGTTTAAAGAATTTTCTCCCAGTTTCATTAAAACAAATCCTTGTGCAGAATCTTGTGTTACCACACTTCGATTATTGTAATGTTATATATAATGATCTAAACCATGACTTGTTGCAGAGACTGCAGCGTGTTCTTAATGCTTTGCATTCAATTCATTTTCAATATCTGCCGTTATGACCATATTTCCAAACACTTCAATAATCTCTCTTGGTTCCGTCTTACTGACAGATGTATACTGCACTCTCTTTCACTATTTTTCAAGCTTCTGAATTCCTACACTCCTAGTTACCTGGCGTCTAGATTTGAGAAGTTATCTTTTTACCACAATATTGACACTAGGTCACAAGATAACAGTCTGCTAACAATCCCTCTTCATAGCACTTCCTCTTATTCTACTTTCTTCACAGTAGCTTCTGCCTGCTCCTGGAATTTCCTTCCTCATGATATCAGGGGTTGCCGCACACTTGGCAGTTTTCAATCATGCTTATACAGTTACCTGTTGTCTAATAATTAATTTTTCTCTATTTATTTAAATTTATACTATGCCAATAATTTCTCATTTTTTTATATCTTGTACATATTATATTTAATTAGTTAAATCTAGAGTAAATCAAAATGCATTATAAATAATAATTGTATTGTATTTATAACATGTAATTGTTTATGTTTATTGTAATTTAGATGTAAGACTATTTTTTTTCATACTTTTTAAAACCTGGTTGAGTGGTAGACAAGGCCTTAACTCTGCAAAGTAAAATAAAGCTAAAATTCATCGGAGAACATATTGTTTAAACAACTCACCTCATAGGATTCATACTTCAATGATATCGCGATTTCAAACATAGTCATGTTCATCTTCAGCCATAACGCCGACTGACGAAATTCTTCGGCCGTCAACTATTCTATTGTCGCCATCTTCAGTGCTGCCACCTATGGTTGAATTTATGAACTTCGAAATCAATGTAATTTCGTTAGGGATATCAAAAGTTTTATGATCAGTGCATTTTATATCTTGAACTGTGGGAGGGTAATTTTGATGGCGCTGAGCAGTTTTCTTGGATTGAAATAGGTTGCCATATGAATTAGAGTGGAACAGTGTTGAAAAATCAGCTGAGCTTATAAATTCAATCGTTTGTAGTGAAATTCTTGATGTAAACATTGACAAACTATTTGATGAAATAGTGATTGTAAATCTTATACTTAAGAAAATGAAAGAAAATGGCGAGGACACAAAACTCAAGGGTGTAAGTCTGTGGGTTGAACTTTCAAAAAAAAAAAAAACTGAAAGCAAGTGGTACAAACATAATGAATTTTGAGAGAATCTTGGAATTTATTTACTGTCTTCCAGGTACTTCTGCTCCTGTAGAAAGAGTGTTTTTTTAATGCAAAGTATTTGGATCCATACCTTTAAAATTCATGAAGAAACACTGTTGAGGTCATTATGTAATATTTATAATATAAAAACAGAGTACCTGAGATCTCAGTCTTCCTCAACATTGGATGTGGGATGTGGAGTACTTTCGAAGCATATGCTTCATCTTCAGCTTGTGAATTGGTACTGGTTGTTCGTGAGAATTCTGTAGAGCGGGTTGACGTCACTGGGTGAGTTCTCATTCAGCAGATGAGCATTTTTGGTTTCTTTTAGTATCTCAATTTCTTCGAGAATGTTGATTTTGAGTTTGTTAGATGATGGATAAGGTGTTGTCGATGGTATTGAACTGGTGACCTGTATCTATGACATGTTTTGCAAAGCTGGAGCTGCCTTCATTAAATCTAAAGTCTTTGAGATGTTCGTTATATTGTATGTTGAAATTCCTAGTTGTTCTTGCCAATGTAAAACTTCTCACAGCTGCTGCATTTTAGTTTATAAACTCCTTTGTCTTTGTAAATGTCTATTTCTTCTATTTTGTTTGTGATTATGTTATTTAGTTTGTTGGTTGTTCTGAAGGCGATTCTTACATTTTTGTCTTGTTTTTTGATGGTTTTAGCCAGTTTTTGTGTTTTCAGGACCTGTATATGTGAGTTTTATTATTGTCTATTTCTCTATTCAATGCGGTTAAGTTTACTAATTCTTCCTTTTTCATTTGTTTTCTTTATTAGTTTGTCAATTATTTCTTCATTATAACCGTTTTTGGATGCTAGAAGTTTGATGTATTTCAGTTCTTTATTGTAATTTTCTTGGTTAAGTGATAGTTTTCTCATTCTGTTGATGAGGCTGGTAAAGGTACTGATTTTTTGTTGTGAGGGTGGTGATTGTATCACTGGTTGGTTTTTTATAAATGCCGATGTTTAAACTGTTGCTGTTATGGTTTTTTTATTAATGTGAGGTCTAGATAGTTGATCGTATTATTCTTCTCAATTTCTCAAGTATTTGGACACCTGAAAGAAATAGGCTCCAGGCCTTGCTGCAAATTAAGGTTAATTCAAATTATTCATGTGCAGATTTCTACGACTTCATCAAAGAAAACACTTCTTTTTTTAAATCGGGTACATTCATCAGAAAAATATGATTAACGATGTGAAATTTTAATGTTAATTGATACCATGTGTTAAAATAAGTTATTAAATTAGCCTTCCAGTTTGAAATATTTTATTGTTGTTATGAAAGTAGTTTTACATTAATGGTTATAACAATATTAATTGGATAGTATTAATCAACTTTCATAAACTTAAAATTATTTGCTTGATAATGGGAAAAATAAATATGTCCGTATTTTTGGGTCCAGAATTCTGGCAACTCTACATATAAGTGTCATATATATTATTTGAAAGAAGAAACCTTCACCAACCCAGTTATATAAACAAAGTTTTAAATAGTTTCATGAGCAGAGAAAAGCGGACTAGCAGTCTCCATCACAGTCCATAAAAACAATGAGCAACTACGTGAACAAAAAAAATATATAAAATATAAATTGTATGTTAATTGAAAGCTTGAGATCTCCTCTACAGATTGCAGTTCATAAATTATGTTGACATTGTATATTTTTACAAAGAATGATAATAATTCAAACACGCCAGATATAGAACATGCTCAATCATACTTCAAACTTACCCACATTTAACAATAAATTACACAATCTGAAAATAAGTTATATTATTAATTTTATATATCAAATAAAAGGGTATTCTTTCCTCAACAAAATTATATCATTTAATCATTTATTTAGTGAATAATTTCCGAAAAATAAGAACTAGTTTCGGTAAAGAAATCATGCAGGCAGTACCCATCACTCCGCAGAGAAGAAGTGTTTTATTTATGCGGGCGGTGCATATCACTCCATGCTGATGGGTTAACCTTCATGGGAAGAGAGTATGTAAAGAATTCTTCCTTAGAAGACTACTACAAGCAACCACTGATTTACCACAGCTGCATTAAATACACATGAAGGTGATAACCATGGCAAACATCCTCTGGGAAACAAAATATCAGAATGTTGCCTCAACATTATCTGAAATCATATAAAGATTTTTCCTATGTACACCAGCCACTTTTCGCACCAGAAAAACTCTAACAGGAAATACCAACCTCCCAAGTTATCTGTTACAAAAATGTATGAACTTTACACTTGAAAGTGCAGGGAAGACGACATTGTACCTTTGAAGTCTATTATCTACTGTCGACCGTTCAACTCAAGAGTTTAATCTTTCATTTTACAAGTTAATGAGTGATAACTAAATAAACAGCAAGTTGTGAAATCTCATCTCATAAACTCCACAATCTTCAAGCAACAGAACCACAGTTTCGAAAAGATCCCTCTCATCTTCAACATATTTGAATTTCAGTTCCATTGCTTGAAGATCATGGAGCTTATGAGATGAGATTTCAAGGCTCACTGTTTATTTAGTTATTAACTTGATAGCCTCATTCTGTTATCATGTATGGTCTCGCAACACTGCAGGATCTATGCTGATTCACACCCAAACACAGCAACTTCAAATCAGTGCCCAATCAGAAAGGCAGTGATGAAATCTATTAGAAACAGGGGCAGAAACAACACTGCACAAAACAACATTGCACACACACCACAAAGAACACTAGGAACACCAACACAAAACATACGAATAACAGACTTAATAATACCCCACAACACGTTCCTCAGACACAAAGAGAACAGGTCCTACAAGCACTGAGGGTGGGCAAGAGGGTCATGAGGGAGATGAAGAACCATGAGTATTCTCTGGCAGTCCAAAAAGATCCCAGAACACAGGCTGAGTCACAGCTCACAAGGCCCCAAGAGCCTCAGGATCATGCTCCAGCACCTCAAGCTCGATCTACTAATAACAATCAACAACACTAGCCCACACAATCGGAGGACCCAGAAATGCTGCAAATCTGATGTTTTCAGCATCAAATGCAGCAACAACAGGAACTGCTTTCTAGGCAAACTCAGCAGCTTAGAGGAGAATGGAAAAAGTTTTGAGAGGAGCAGAACAGATTTCTGGAGCAGCGGAAGATGTGAGAAGCCAGGATCCAGTACAGGAAAGGTCCTACTGAACCGATCCATAATCAACATCGTGATAGTCCACTCCCGGATAGTCGGGATGCTAACAATGTACCGGACAACAGGAGTGAGAGTCACTCAATACGCGAGGATGGTCTCATCTCAGCAGTCTTTGATGCACTAGATGATGCATATGACACGCTGAGAAGAGAGCCCTCCCTTAGGGTATTGCCACATGTAGATACGTGTTTTGTCAGCACCTTATTGGGCTTTTACTGATCATGGATAGTAGGTGAACCAGGATCCTATTCTGTAATGCTCAAGGCATTCATAATAAAAAAAACAGAACTACTACACTATTTAAACAAAAATAAAATTCCCATAGCACTAATAACGGAAACTCACCTCACAGATAGAAAAATTCAACAACAGAAACTATTCAACATACAGATTAGATAGAAACAATAGATAAGGTGTTGGAGTGGTCATCTTGGTATATAAAACCATCAAACATAACCTAGTAGACTTACCTATCACAAACAGGAGCGAATGCGTAGCCATTGGACTTAAAATTGGCCGCCTTACGGTCACAGTAATTTGTACTTATAATCCTCCAGGAGAAATAGACATAAATAAATAGGAAATCTCCTAGGAACAAATGACAATTTAATGCTAGCTGGCGATTTAAATACCAAGCATACTGATTTGGGCTGCAGAATAAGTAACAGAGCCGGCAACAAACTCAGGAGATTTTATTATGACTCCAATAGGAGCTTTCAAATCCTAGCACAGATAAGCCCACTTACTACCCTAATATCATAAATTTTAAACCAGATATACTTGATATTGCATTAATTAAAAATATTAACATTCTCTGTGATATCACGGTAGAAAATAACCTCCAATTAGACCATCTGCCAGTGCTCCTCACACTAAGAGGTAGACCAAGCAGAACCTAAACAAGACAAATCACAAATTAGTAAACTGGACCCAATAAAAACAAATATTGGAAATTCACTACAAGACCAACCATTAAACACGCCTAATGACATTGATGCGTGTGTAGACAACCTAACAAATAGCATAAATACGGCTATTACCACTAATATAAAAAAAAATATTAGAACCAACCAGCCATATCTCCCAGATCATATCCTACCCTTAATTAGGTAAAGGAATGATGCAAGAAGAAAATGACAAAGGTATCACAATAACCTGCAATACAGACAGGAAATGAATAATCTGCAACAAAGAATCAAGGTTGCTATACAGTCATTCGTGTCTAACACCTGGGAAAATGTAATCGGCAGTCTAGACACTAAAGACATGCCGAGAACATGGAATGTAGTTAAAAAAATAACAAGTTGCTTTTCATAACTCAAAAATCCACTCTGTGCCCATTTATAGTGGAGTGCCACAAGGCAGCATTTTATAGCCTACGCTTTTCAATATATACATAAATGATATTACAAACAATAGTCATCTATATATGTATGCAGATGACACCCGAACAATACACATGGCTAGACAGATCCAAAATAACCTTAATATTCTCGAACAATGATAAGAAAAATGGAGAATATAAATAAACGTAGATAAATGTCAAGCAGTTCTTTGTTCAAAAAGGTATTCTCAATATCGAAACATGCCCCCATAATTAAGACTTAATGAACACAACATCAAGTGGAAAAACGAAGCTATTTATTTATTCATAACACTCGACAAAAAACTACTGTTTAAACAACATATCCAAAATACCTTGGGCAAAATGTACGGGAAACTGAAGCGACTAAATCCTATTTTAAATAATCATAATGAAATTCAAATAAACACAGGACTAACTATCTACAAGGCACTATTAAGGTCAGTACTCACATATGCAAGCCCCATATGGGGACACACCGTTAGAACTCACATTAAGAAACTGCAAGTTTTTAAAAAAAAATTACTATATATGATTGCAAAAGTACTGCGTGTAACTCTGGTCAACATATTAAACGACCAAACATGTGTAGAAACAATCAAAGAGTATATTAAACGCATGGCTCTTAAATTTTATAATATGTGAAGGCCATGCTAACCCACTGTGGCATCGCTGAGAACATATGAAACAGCCAACAACAAACACAAGTGTCGAAAATGGATCCTGGACTACACTTGACCAGTGAAAGCTGATAGGACACACACACACAGAAACACATTACACAATTATAATTACAATATTGGCATATAATGTGTATTAATAAAATATCTTAATACAACAAATTAAAAACTAACTCTACTGCTACAGGTTCATCCCACCAGATTCAGAGAAATTGACATCACCAGACAACTACAGAGAGAACAGCAACAACTGAAGAGCAAAATTAAAAAAATGCACATATTATGTTTAAATAAAGAAAAGTCCGATGCCCAGTTTCGGCCCTCCCAATATAGAATCATCTGAAAGCCAAACTTGGCAAGACCCCATGTGATCGACTATTTCGATTGAGGTTTTAAGTGGTTTCCCTCAATCCAAAAGCAAATGCTGGGCTAGAATCCTAAAAGATCTGCTTCTGACTTCACTCTGCTACCATCCGTCATAAACTTCAAATTTAAATTAAAAAAAAAACTGGGGCTAATGTATCTTACAGGAACCCAGGGTTCTACCAATAAAGGAGAACCAAAACGTATCGCTCACCGCCAACACTAAGTGATGGCCATAGAGCTTTCCATCTATCTATCTAACATGTTATTTCCCATAATTAATTTATAAAGTAAGGAGTAATATCTGTCTTAGGTGTGACAGATTACAAAATTTAATTAAAATGAATATTAACATAAATCAACTAAAGTTATATAAAGATCACAGACAACAGATAAGAAAAATGATAAACAGAAATCAAACAATAATGTAGTCATGCAATTACATTCGATCTTGAGAAGACATTATGCTAAGAACCAATTTCACTTACAGTAAGAGAATTATGGACATACAATTAAAGGATACATGACTGTAGCACAGATGACACTTTTATGTACAAGTGGTATGAAAATAGTACATAACTGGTGCTTCAAAAATTGGCTCATGCTTGTTTAAGTACACTAAATCAGTGCCTCTTGAAATGAAACATCTGATTGCCTGTAGTGAAGTTGCAGCAGACAAAATAGAAATAAAATAATTGCCCAACTTTGGCTCTATACTGTTGCTTACACATCTATTAAAACGGTTATGCCAGATGAGAGAATGATGCTGATTTTTCTCATGTTGAGAGAAAGAAAAAGAAAACTGAACTCATATTCATGTAATCGGATTGGCTGCAACTAGTTGGGAAAGCCAGATCACGGTTTCATGTCACTGAAATACTGCCAGATGAGTTTGTTTCGAATGAGCCTATAGCACAACCACCCTGGACCAGGTCTAGTTTCTTCTGCCAATGCTTGGTATGCTGCAGTCACTATATTCCATAAAGCAAATTCATCTGCTTTATTCCAGTGATATTGCAGTCAATAGATTTTCTAAATTGTATATTTCTTCTTCTTCTTCTTCCTTCCAAGTATTAGGCCAAGGCCTGTTACGATCCTATATTTATATTTCTTATTATTTGAAATAAGCTGACTCCATCTTAATTTTAATAGAAAATTAACCATGATATAAACATTTGTTTAACCAGTCAAGTGCCGCTTTAATTTTCTACCATTACCACTCACAGTGGCAATGATGGAATATTTCGTCACGGAATTTTTCACAAGTCCAGCCCAAAACTATGTAGCTTGTGGAGGGGTAGAATGGCATTACTTGTTTTCCAGACTGTTGTAATGTATTATGAAACATCTTCCTTCAGTTTTCCATAGTTTACAGTTGTCTGTTGTTCGAGTCCAGTTAGTTAAATGTCTTACTATATAGTGTTTGGAATTCATGATGTTGGCTAGAAAAAAATGTGTTCTAAGAGAATCTATCGATTTCTATTTAATTGAAAACATTTCTAATTATGAAATTAGTGACAGCGATGAAAATTTTTTAATGATGTTTCAAGGGAAGGATCCACCAACGATGAAAGTAATAATATTAGTGAAGTTGAGAAAGTTGTAGAGCTGGAAGGAAGATCAGATCAGAATGTTAATAACACGGGCCTAAATGGCACAAGCATAAGTTCCAGTTGGAATAATAGTGAATCCGAAAGGCCCAGATTTCAAGTTATTGGAACCCTTGGTGTTCAGGAAACTTGTAAAAAACCCAAAAGACCCTTTAGAAATGTTTGAACAATATATTACAAGTCAGCTGATGGAAAAAATTGTAACAGAAACAAATAGATATGCAAAACAATTTTTACAGACTAAGATCAACATAAAATCGAAAACTAGTTACAGAATGGAGAGAGACTTAACAATGAGGAAATAATGCTATTGTTGGTTTTCTTCCTACTCCAAGGTCTCCAACAAAAACGCAATAATAAAATGCATTTTTCCACCCGTACTATTTTGAAAACCCCTATATTTCATGATTTGTTCACCGAAAGGTTTCACCTATTGCTGAAATTTCTACATTTTGTAGATAACAAAGCATATGACGAAGAAACATGAGGACCAAAAAAGTTGTACAAATTGAAACCTGTTTTGGACCACCTCAATGAAAAATTTAGGACAGTGTATATACCAGAAATGGATGTTTCCATCGACAAATCCCTAAGGATATGGAAAGGAAGATTAGGCCATAAAGTTTTCATACCATTAAAAAGGGCTAGGTTCGGGATAAAGTCATGGTAATTGTGTGAATCAAAAACTGGTTATGTTTGGAATTTCATTGTATACATAGTAAAAGAAACAAGAAACAATATTCGACGGAACACTCGTAGGCAATCCATATGGTACAAAAATAGCCTTACAATTTATGGAACCATTGTTGGACAAAGATTACCGTGTAACAATGGACAATTGGCTCTCTAGCCTTGAATTGTATGACAAACTTTGTCGACAAAAAACTGACGCACTGGGAACTTTGTAGCAAAATAGAAAGGACGTACCTAACGAAATAAAGAACTTGAAACTAAGAAAAGATGAGACCATCACAGCCTATAAAGATAAACTTTCCATCATCAAATCGAAGGACAAGAAGGATGTTTGCGGAATGAGCACCATACATGACGGGACAATGGTGGATGTCCAAGCCAGGGGACAAACAACAAAAAAGCCTTAAATCTTTGTCGAGTGTAACGACAATATGGGGGAAGTCGATCTAAGTGATGCATACTTAGTATCATATATGAATGCTAGGAAAAAGTAAAATAATACTACCAGAAGCATTTTAGACATTTTTTTGAACATCACTTATCTTAATGCATTTATTGTATATAGAAAACTTGGTGGTAAAGATACGAGGTTAGAATTTCAAATGAAATTGAGAGAGAACTTAATCGCTAAATATAAGAACCATGATAGAAAATCAGTTGGAAGACCACCAAAAATTCCTGCCCCTATAAGGATAAATGCGCCCCATTATCCATCATATATAAGAGCTACATCCTCTAAAGAGAATCCAACTAGGAGGTGTGTAGTATGCTATAAAATGGAGAGTAGGTATGAATGTGAACACTGCAAACTGGCACTATGTGCAGCTCTGTGTTTTGAGCATTATCCTACAGTGATTGACTACTGAAAACTTATTTTTTTTGTAAATAGTGTAAATGTTGACATAGTTACATATTGATATAAACATAATTTTTGTACATTGGATACCTCTTGCAAAAACTGTAAGTATAGCATATAATATAGTGTTTTTTTTTTCTTTTAGCTATATTAATTTAAACTCTGTGTTTCGTGCATGTTTTTGAGTCAGTATTCGTATATATGACTGCAGTAATTTATTTTTGCTTAATTAACAAATGTAAATTAGCAAAAATTGCTTATAAAACATTCTTTGGTTTACTCATACTACTATAGCTAAACATGACCATCACAATATGTCTTTCACACCATAAAAACATACCCTTGCAGAAAACTTGCAAAGTAAAGTGGCCTGACAGTTTGAAAGATACCACAGGATCAAGGTCGGTTTACAATATTCTACCCTAGTTCATTAGTAAGCAAATATTGTTTGGAAGAGTGGAATATAGCAAACACATTACTTACAAAGATTATACAAAGCATATAAAGAGAGAGAAAATGAGATTTTTAGAAGGAATGGATATTACTTCATTACATTATTACTAAAAAACCAATTATCCTTTACACACTAAAATTCACTGTGTTATAATACAATTCTTATTCTGTTTAATAGTTTTTATCAATTCCAATTTGGATAAAACTGACAGAAATATTGTAATTCGAACACAGTGAAATAATAGGGAAATTAAATGCCCAAGCCTTAAATTTAAATTGCCACTAGATTGACTGCGAGGGGGTGAAACACTATGACGAGTTATTTTGTCATTGCCACTTGACTGGTTGAGCCATTCCATGTAATATTAGCTTGGAACAATTTTTATAGGTTTTTTCTATTTATATCATAACAAAATGTATATTTTATTTTATTATGTTGGCTGCATATTTTAAAATGTAGGGAGCATCAAATAACCATTTTTGTTTCTTTAATTACAAGAAATTTAGTTTTTGTTAGAAGAATATTTTCTAACAAGTATTATTAATAAATTTATTGCATCAAAATGCAATATTAAATATGAACTGGCTCATGTTTTCATTAGGTCGTGGAATTTTAAAAATACCTCAAATTACTTTTATCATTTCTATTTCATTTCCATTAACAATTCCTGCTTTTTTATAAACATTTTGTGATGCTTATTAAAACATTGTTTAACTTTTTTTTTTCATAGTGTGAATTCCTAAAATAAGTAATTATTTAACAATTGAGGGGTCCAGTCAGATAAGGAGATAAGCCACACTTTCATGAAAAGTGAGATTATTACATTTTTGGAATGCAGTGCCATCTATCTTTGTAACCACAAATTGTTACATGTGTGGGTAATACCATTGGGCAGCTATTTTGTAATTCAATTCAGTATGCTGATCATGTTTTCTCAAATTCCAGTGAGAGAATGGTATAACCCACAACTTCACATTTCGATCACTAGAGGGAAGGGTGATCAGCAGTGTTGACAACACATGTAGTTTAGAGCTAAATCTAACCCATTGTTTTCAACACACTATTTAGCAACTAGAATTACATATTGTTGTATTGTCAAGTTAAAAATTTAATTGTTGCTTACCATTTAAGTGAGTAACAAATCACTTCTGCTGTTAACTTAGAACTTTTCTATTTGTTTTCGATAGTAGTTTTGCTAATGTGGTTTATCATTGTTTGCTGCACTGGCAGTAAATTATCAGCTGTTTTTATTTGATTTGTTATCAAAATGGATGTTATTAATATTGGTAATGATAATCAGAGTAATAGGCTAAAAATAAAAGACCGAGAAATAAGGCAAAATGGTTACGAAATGCTGGCTTAGAATATGTAATCAAATGACCAATGGTGTGATTTAATTAGTAAAGCAACAGTAAAGAAGGCATTCAAAGTGATGAGTATGCAGATGCAAGATTTCAAGAACTTAAATAAACTGGCTGAACTATTAGCAAAAGAAAGTAAAACAAACGAAGGACTCCTGGTTCACATGAGGAACAGTTCTTAACACATTGGTGACCGACAGCTCTGCGTTCCACCCACCGCTGCTGAACCGGACATTTCTGTCAGTAGGGTGGACTTTTAAATTTTAAACCGCACTAGCACAGTGTGGCTTTTACATCAATATATTTACAGTCAATAACAATAATGCATAAGTAAATCTTTATTAGTGTTCTCACCAGACCTTGTAGTAGAAATTGAGGGTTTGATAGCATTGGAAACGTTTCCCTTTATGTAAAGGCACAGTGAAAAAGAGCATATGTAGCGAGTTTCTTTTCTTGTGTTCACTAAAAACGCGGCAAAGTTTGGAGGGTATTTTTTTCTTTCCAATCACAGTTGGTGTAATTTATTTTTTTTAATGTCTTAGCCTCCCTGGTGGGTCGTGAGGTGGTCTCCTAGAAGTGGTTTCTTTTCTCTCTGTCTTTCCTGTCATCTGTTCCTAATTTCACGACTGCCAAACAAGAGGCTGTTTCAAGCAAAAAACTTCTGTTTGACATTTTGCTGTTAGGATTTTGAAATTTATAGACCCTGAAAGCATTAAAGAGTGCACAATCCAGAAGCCACAATACAACTTTCTAGCTCCATTTCACTATTTTTCTAAGGATGGAGTAATATGATACGTACTGGTCAGCCCTGTCTACACCCTTCACATAGACCTACTTGTTATATTGAAGTATTCAATAGGGCATTTTTACAAATTTACTCCTCCCACTCTCGTGTTGCCTGATGCAATGTGCTAACCATTCTTACGTCTCTTTTATCTTTCGATGTTTGTAGCAAAAGGTTCCCCTTACTACAAAAACACTTTCTCCTGGTTTGAGTTTATTTCCTGCTTCCACAAATGATTTTGGAAGCCCTCTGTTAATCTTTATTGCTTCAGAAACTCTCGTCTTTCTTTCGAGCAAATTTTCAGCTATAGCCACACTATTATAATAATTATCCTGGTGGACATGATGCCACAGATATAAATTCGGCTCCAGAACGCAAAATAGAGTTTCTTTTAATTTTTCCGCTCTGCAACATATATTTACAGGTTACATACGTAACCCGTAATCGCCTAACTACCCGCACTAAAATTCCATATTTCACCAGCCGTCTGTCATAAAATTGTAAACAACTCTTTCTGTAAAGTTGGCAATTTCATAAAAGAGAAGAGAGGGGTACAAAAACAACTAAAATTTATTTCACAATGAGAAGAAACAAAATTGAATGCTTCATTCAAAAGCGAAGAGGCAGGGAAGCCATAGAAAACGTAAAAATGGAAATCTCCGTGACCGGTCATCTAGCGCTGGCCATTTAAACACGGAGATCTCCGTGGCCCGTCACCAATGTGTTAAGGTTGATAAAAATAAGCCAAAATGTCTACTTTTCAAGTACACTTACTCACAATTCGAGAGTCGACAGGAGATAAAAGCAACCTGGGAGGTGCTGAAAAGTTAAGACTGCACGAACTTGGAATGCCATGGATGATTTTTGAAAAATTTGGAAATACTCTATCCACATGGCAGACAAATTTGCCAATAGAAGTATGCTGATATTATGTCTCTACTTCCCTTTGTACCAGCCGTGTATCATCCAGTGTTTACAGCTCTACAATCCGATGGTCCAGGGAGGGAAGACGAATGTTAACTAGTGTGATAATGGACTTTAGCATCTTATTTAGATCTTCAACCATATATAAATATTATATATTAAGTTTATAAGTTATGTTTCTACAAATTAACAAAGAAACTCATAAATTTAGAAGTGTATCCTGTATCGCAAGAAAATACAAAGTCCACTGCTTTATATTGACAGTATTTTTCTCTTCTATACAAAAGTAAAACAGAAAAGAAAATTATTTTCTGTAATACTATATTCCATAGCGTAGTGGTTAAGGCACTGAGCTACAAGCCCAAGGGTCAAGGGTTCAAGTCCCGTTGGGGTCAGGATTTTTAAACTGACCCAAACCCTCAGGCGGCACTATGGCCCTGGGGTCGACTCAGCCTCTAACGGAAATGAGTACCAGACGCTTGTTCTGGGGTAAAGGCGGCCGTCACGCAGGCTGACATAAAGTGCTGATTGTCTAGAAAAAAGTGGGAGCCTTAACCTCCTACTACCCCAAGGGCCTCCTGAGGCCTGTTGTGGGATTACTTTTAATACTATATTCCACCCTTAATCAAATAAAAATGTTTGTAGCATATCTTTTATAAATTGACTATTTACAAAATCCTTGTTATCTTCATTAGAAGTTCATGTGGCTTATCCCCTTATCTGACTGGACCCCTCAATTCTTAAAAAATAATTATTTTCCTGCACATATTACAACAATCTTATGCCATTGTTCCATTACTTATGTGACCTAATAGAAAATCTTATGTATAATTTGCATTCTTTCTTTTTTTTCCTCATTACTTGTTTCCAGCCGTAGCTGACGACATGATTCCATTGCATAGTTACACTATAATTTGATTTCTATATATTGTGTACAGAAATTGTAGTGAGCAAATATACTTCTGTGCAGTGTTAAAAACAGTAGGATTTTACACAACTTAATATATCTTCAACATAACTGTATTGAATTATTCTTCATCTAGTCTCCTGTCATTGTTCTAGGGGTCAATTTTGGATAAGAACCTCCATTTGTCTTGGTTATTTCATTTCTCCTCTTCCATAATAATTAATATCCATTTAATTTCTCTTTTCTACACATTCTCCTTAACTTTGTCTATATCTCGGTCAACCTCTGAAAAGACAGCTAATAGAGCCAGTAATGTTACATTAGGCCTAGCAGGATGGTCATGGATTAACTGTCTGCTTTTGAAAGATTTAGCATTTTCTTGCTATGCTTGCAGCTTTACTAGGGAATTGTGTAGGTGTGGTAGCTTCCCGTTGCTTTCCACACCGGTGAAGGATGATGATGATGATGGCCATATGATTTTGGGGACCGTAAAGTTTCCCTGACATTTGTATTACAGGTGAGGAAAAACCCCGATAAAAACCTCACCCAGCAAAACTGCCCCGACCGGGGATCAAACCCGGGCCCGCTGCGTGACAAGGCAGCAAGCTACCTTGAGACCACAGTGGTGGACAATTATATATATATATATACTTACTTATTTTAGGAAGATAATGTAAAATTTAGAAAATTCACATATCATCCATTAAAACACCACAAGTTTCAAAAAATTTTTAAAGATTTCAACATAAGGTTAGCACCCAAAAATGACTACAGCATCAGTAGACTGATTAGACCTAATAAGAATGAGAAAATTAAAGAAGAAAACAAATCAGGGATTTATCAAATTAAATGTGAAGAATGTGAGAAATTCTACATAGGAAAAACTAAAAGAAATTTGAAAACTAGAGTTAAAGAACATCTCAGGAATGTCAAGAAAGGGGAAGTAGAAAAATCTGCAGTGGCTGCCCATGCATGGTCTGAAAAACATCTTATCGAGAAAGAAGCAAAATTATTAAAACAAATAGAAAAACCTAAAGAACTTACTGTTTGGGAAAAGATCTACATTCAAAAGAGTGAAAAGAAGAAATTAATGAACTTTGAAATTCCCGGTGAGAATGACCTGGTTTCGAGGTTTTTCAGTCAGCCAATGGAAGGAGAGAAGGACAACTCTTCAAGACGACAGAACAACGGTCGTGATGTTACTGAGGATGGAACAGAAACTATGTTCCGAAACTAGTTTATAATCAAATAAGAAGAACAATATGAGGTGAGTGATAAACATATTCTACCTTAATATATATATATATATATATATATTTATTTATTGTAGCTTGACCCCAGAATTGGGGCTCGAGATTGAAGAGATATTTTATATTACATGAGCTAAAACTTAAAAAAAGTAAATGAATATTTAATTCTAAGTACTTGTTTTATAATTTTTTAGGCCAGCAAAAGAAATGATATTTCTATTTAGGAGAATGTTTGTTTTCTACCAGTTCTTTTATACTTTAAGGTAAAGGCCCCAAATAAGAGATACCTTTTGAAAAAATCGCTTCTGTATCAGAATGGTAACTAATTTATTACATTTAAAAATGGTAATGCATGTTTCATATTCTTTATTTTGATATTCCATAAAATAAAACCTCGTTACTTAGTAAGTATTTAAAAAAAACTCTAAGAACAATAAGAATTGTAAAAATTGAAAATTTCGAAGAGGGTTCCAAATAAGAGATACCTACATTTGCTCCTATATCTTTAGCAAAAACATTCAAATAATCCAGTATATTCAAAACAAAAACACTTTATCACACACAAACTAATAATTAATTTCACTATACATGTTAATAGTGTCTTTTCAGAGTAGATAATTAATTTTGCTTCTTTGAGCAAATAAGCAGACGAATGGTTCCTCATCAGCCCAGCGATGACAGTCAATGCACTGAGCTCATTTTTCTCCTCTGAATACAATCCAGTGCAAAATAAACACTCAGCATCAGCATCATCAGCACCAAACTCTGAATCATCATCGCCTGAATCAATTATCTCCATTTCCGTGTCTGTTTCTTCGCTTGAAGAACTCAATTGGCGTTTTCTTGACTGAAACTTTTTAGATTTTACTGAATTTGTTTTTTTTCAAAAAGTTGCTTCATTTTAGTTTATTGGTTCTATTCAAACTGTCCTTTAGTTCTTGGCGATACGGACTGCCTGTCAGAAGGGCTGCATTTCCGGTTCTGCCTTTCCTTTTTTCTGGTTCTCGACTTGCTGATGGTTGTTGGATCTGAGGGAGTGGTGACACATCAGTAAGACCCACGAGAGTTCCTGAATCAGGAACTACGATTGCATCACTCTTATCTCCGGTGTGGATGGCAAAATCGCTATCAGAAAAAATGTTCCTGTTGCACGGAACAAGCCCTGTCTTTCGAAATGCATTGATCGAAATTTGTAGAGTAGCAGCCGGGGTGACAGCCCGGTTGATTCCTCGGTCCGATTTTCTAGAAAGACAGAAGAAACCTTAACCTTCTGCTATCTAAATGACCTCTCAGGGCCTATAATGTGACCACTTTATTTTATAAAGTTAAATCATGTATTTTTCAAACGAGATGAATTTGTTTAAGAAAATGTAGCGCACTTGTATACAGGAGAATCTGCATATGTCAATGAAACAACTTCTGGTTCCTAATAAGAGACACTATCTCTTATTTGGAACCACAAGTATCTCTTATTAGGGAACGGCACGGTCGCCAATTCCGTGGCTGGTCAGACTGTAATAAATTGTGTCACTAATAATCACTCTAGTTTATAACAGTCTGCATTTCATGAGCTTTTCGGGAAAATAAGTAAAATTAATATCAGAACTCACCTTCACAGTTATCCACAACTTTCAATATCTTCACTACAAAAATTCAATTGTCGCGAAAACAAACACTACCTTCTCTGCTTCGTTTCAATCAAGCAAGTGACACCAAACAAAGACCACGATGCTAGAATAGTACAAAGCTCAGATTTTTGTTACAAACATCAGATGACAGCTGTTCATGGACTAGATAATAAGGTATCTCTTATTAGGAGACTATCTCTTATTTGGCGACTTTACCTTACTATTCTACATATTAAGGTTAATCTGTTGAAACCATATGTAGGATTTTTGTATTTTTTCATGTCCATATAACTGTAGTATGTTTATAAAGGTTTGCATAACTTTTTTTATATGTGCAAATGTCCTGTAATGCTGCTTTTGTCTATCATCTAGAAAGCGGTAATTGATATATATATATTAATTCATAACCAATACAGTGAAATGAATGGTTTGTTGTAATTTAATGCATTCTTTGATTTAATTCATCTTATGATAAGAAAGAAAAATACCAGTGATTATGAAAGAACTTTTGTTTTTGTTAGGGACCAGATTTTGTTGGCATAATATGTGTTAAAGTTTTAAGAAATGTAAAACAGTACCTGAGATCTCAGTCATCTCAACAATCAGCAGTGTTGTTTTGTAGGAGGCCTTTCGATTAAAAAAATCTTGAATAATATGTATGTAAAAAAAAATTAAAAAGTAAATTAAGTATGCAATAAAATCAAAATGGTAGAACAAATTGTGATACGCCATTGATAAGACTGCCATATGAATTCTGAAGGCAGAATAGGTTAATGATAGCCTAAATAATTTAAATGCTCAGAGATACGCATGTACATTTTTCCCTTCCCACTGTTTTTTTTTCCTTTGGATGCTTATTTGTATATTATAATTAGCAATCTTTTTTTTTATCATAACGGTCTCATCTTCAATACAATCTTGGTGACTTACCATCCATTGAAACATCACAAGTTTCAAAAAATTTTCAAAAAGTTTAATATAAGATTGGCACCGAAGAATGAATACAGCCTTAATAGGATAATTAAAACCAATAAAGATGTAAGAATTGAAGGAGAAAACACTTCAGGAATTTATCAGATCAAATGCAAGGATTGTGACAAAATTTATATTGAAAAAACAAAAAGAAATTTGAAAACAAGGGTGAAAGAATATCTTAGAAATGTCAAAAATGGAGAAGTGGAAAAGTCAGCAGTAGCTGCTAATGCTTGGTCCAAAAAAACATTTAATTGAATCAAAAGCCAGCCTAATTAAACAAATAGATAAACAAAAGGAACTCACAGTTTGGGAAAAAATCCACATTCAGAAAAACAAAAGAAAACTTATGAACTTTGAAATTCCTGCAAATCCTGACCTGATCCAGAGGTTCATCGGTCCACCAACAGAGGGAAGAAGAAGTGTTTCTTCCAATCGACATAACATCAGTTGCCAATATTGTACTGAAGATGGGACCGTTATGGTCTCGAAATCGCGATCTACTTAGAAGATTTATATGAGGAGAGGTAGGAAACATTTGATTTTATCATAAATTAAACCTCATATTGATTAATTCCTATAAAAATTCAATAAATGTAATCATGAACTTATTTTCCATCAAAATGATATAACAGACTTGATAATCATGTAGATGAATTACAGTTGGCAATATCCGAACTACGTACATAGTTCTGCTACAGGTGAAGGTAATATTCATATTAATATGTTGAATATTTAAACTAAATTCACAGAACAAATTTTTCAATGATATTTGGAAAACTGGCTTCTTTCCGCTAAGTTGGAAAAATACAATTATTATCCCCATTCTCAAACCTGGTAAAGAAAAATTGGATCCTAAATCATACAGATCAATATCTTTAACGTCTCGTCTTGGAAAACTATTAAAACGTATAATTCATGAAAGACTAACTTGGAGAATTCAAAATCTCAATCTATGAAGTCAATTTCAATTTGGCTTTCATCCGTTTAGTGGTACAACAGAAGCTTTATTATATTTGACTCAAGATATATATTCAGGTTAAAAAAAAAACTACCATAGATTTTGAAAGTGCTTATGATACTGTTCCTCACAAATCCATCTTACTACAATGCCTGAATAATGGAATTAAGGGTAGATTGTTAAAATTCATAAAACATCTAACTGAAGGAACAATACAATCTTCAGTAAACAACACACTATCTTCATATAAAAGAATCACCAGTGGTATACCCCAGGGCTCTGTATTAAGTCCCACTTTATTTAACATCATGTTACATAATATCTATCCATAGTAACTCTGCCCAAAGGCAGGTCCTTCACTGCAATCATAGCATTTTCATGCTATGCTTGCAGCTTTACTAGGGAAATGTAGGTGTGGTAGCTTCCCATTGCTTTCCACACCGGTGAAGGATGATGATGATGATGGCCATATGATTTCAGGGACCGTTTGGGCCTTAAAGTTTTCCTGACATGTCTTACTGGCGAGGAAAAACCCCTGATAAAAACCTCACCCAGAAAAACTGCCCTGACTGGGGATCGAACCCAGGCCCGCTGCGTTACAAGGCAGCATGCTACCTCGAGACCACAGTGGTGGACTTACATAATATACCTGATATTATACCTCCTGAAGTTAAGTACTTATGCTGATGATGTTACTATGTGGTCTACCAGAAAAAGCAACCAACGCAATACAAATCGCTGTAAACAACATTAATACCTGGGCACACAAATGGAATTTGACTATATCACAGTCTAAAACTGAATATACAATATTTACAAGAAGATATAGTTAAAAAAAAATTACAAACCTCCAATTCATCTGAATGATGTACAAATTCCATATAACCCTACTTCTAAAATCTTAGGTGCTATATTTGATGAAAAACTCTTATGGAAAGAACATATTAATCAGACCATCACACAATGTATAAAAAGACTAAATCTCTTAAAAATTACCGCCAATAAAAAATTGGGGCCGGATGTCATAACAATGAGAACATTCTACATTACTTATATAAGATCAAAATTAACATGGGATATGAAGTCTGGGGTGAAACATCAGCAACACATTTACAGAAAATGATTACATTCCAAAATGCTGCTCTCAAATTATGCTTAGGCATCCCAAAATCCACTTCAACAGCTGCTATAGAAATTGAAGGTAATGTGCTACCTATCAAGATATATATACATAGACAAATTTACAAACTATATTTAAAGCTTCAAACTACATCTCGATCATGGATGTTTTATAGTGTAATAGATATTAATTTCAGTAGTTTCTATAGAATCAACATGGAAGAAATACCATCAAGCATACTAAACATAAAATTAGACAAAAATATTGTCCTCAATGAAACTCCAAAAAAAAAAAAACACAAACTTTTACAAGTATCCCAGGAAATTACACAAAAAATGACCAATCAAATATATTACTACAAAACTTAATAGAGTTAGCTAATAATATAGACAATTCCTACACATTTACACAGATGGACCCGTAACCCTGACGACGATTTATCTGGAGCAGGTTATTATATTCCAAAACATGAGATTAAATATTATATATCATGTACATCATCCTTCAGTCTTGAAACTGAATTATTGGCTATAGAGGCAGCCCTTTTACACACATATATATATAGTATATCCGATAAATCCATATCCCACTCACTTTTAACTTAGGACTCATACGAAGCTATTAACCCGGCGCAGTGTAAACAGGGGGCTTAGGCTGTAATTGTTTACAATTGAGTAATACCTAACAGGCACATTCTCGTCGCATGGGTGAACACTAATATATTAGTGACTAAGTCCTGTCAGGGACCCAGTCTCTCGGGGTATATTGAGAGCCCCTGCCCAGGGATACGGACGAAGACCTTAACAGCAAGGACAACAATATGGAACAAGCTTTCAAATGTTGTAATTGGCAGAAGAGCAACCCTCTCCTTAGGGTGAAATAGAAGGACCCATCTCCGGGGTAACAAGGAGAAAGCCCTCAATGGTCTGAGAAGAGCGGAAGAGGCAACCCTCCCACTAGGGATGATATAATGGGAGGTTATGATGATAAACCTTAAGAAGGCAGCCCCTTCAATCGTCTTACCCTGCGAGGTGTCAGTAACACCTTCAGGGGACAATCAATATTACTAAATGTTCTCATGAAAGCAACCGGATGGTCTGAACAATTCTAGCTTTCATGAAACCGGAATGAGCCAACAGGCTTAATCCCTGGATGATGATGATATCACACTCATATACCAGCTTAACTCTCTATATTCAAAAACATATAAATAAACTCATACAAAATTCATCGGAGAACATATTGTTTAAACAACTCACCACATAGGATTCATGCTTCCATGATATCGCGATTTCAAACATAGTCATGTTCATCTTCAGCCATAACTCCGACTGACGAAATTCTTCGGCCGTCAACTATTCTATTGTCGCCATCTTCAGTGCTGCCATCTGTGGTTGAATTTATGAACTTCGAAATCAATGTAATTTCGTTAGGGATATCAAAATTCATTGATCTATTTTTGTTTTTCTGAATGTATATTTTTTCCCAAACTGTCAATTCCAAAGGTTTTTCTACTTGTTTTAAAAGTTTAGCTTCTCTTCCAATTTTATGATGTTCTAATAAACTATGTGCAGCAATTGCATACAACTTCAAAAAGAAATAATCATTCAATGGATACCAAGTCACTATGGAAATGAAATAGTTGATACTATTGCTAAACAAGCAGCCTCTCTATAACCTAAACAGTCGCTAACATCTTTATCTAGTGCCTATTCTACAATTAATTCCCATATAATAAAGTCATGGATCAAAACATGGCTTTCATCTGACAAAGGTAAAACACTGCAAGCTATACAAACCAAGCCAAATTATTTACAAATGTACAAAACCATCCCCAGAATTATATAAACTTTCTTAACAAGAGCAAGGATAGGCCACATAGTCACCCAGAAATACCTATTTTGTTTTAATCTCATTAATTCTAGTACCTGCTTTTGGTGTAACAGTCATGAAGATCTTCAAAACATCCTCATAAATTGCTCTTTTCCAAACCTTCAAAGAACTAAACTTAAATCTTTACCTTGAAAGTGTCACATTTTTCCGGCAGTGTATTGTATCTTCTTCATCAGTTCAGTTCAGTTTCTTGTCAAGTAGAGACGTGTTTTTGTGAGGCTCCGAGTTTTTTCTTTCTTTGAAATGGGTAAACCTAGGCAGCAGGTAGCAAGTAGTGAAGAAGGTCGCGACCGCGAAATAATAGTAGCTGTAAAGAAAATGTTTGAAGAGCTAAAGTCCTCTTTGCAACGGGAAGTCAGTGACCTTAAGAAATCTATCGAATTCATGTCAGACAAATTCGATAGTCTAAATCAGAGTTGGAACATGCGAGGACAGAATTCAAGGAGACAAAGGAAGAATTAAAACTTCTGAGAGGAGAAAATGAGGATCTAAAGAGAGAATTGGATGATTTACAGCAGTACACGCACAGGGACAACATTGTGTTGTATGGAGTTCCTGAATCAGAGGAGTCGGTGTACAATGATATAAATTCTATATCAAACACAATAGACGCAGTAGAATTAACCAAAGACATCAGTATTGCTCATCGCCTTCCATCAAAAACTGGGAAAACGCGTCCTATTGTAGTCAGGTTTTCCAAAAGGAAATCCAGAGACGAATGGTTAGCAAAGTTTCGTCATGAGGCAAAAAACGACAATGATGGGCCAGGTATAGCGGCGTCAAAAATAAAGACGGCATGGAATGAGAGACGTATCATGGCCGGAGATCAACTAACAATAGCAACAAGACAACTACTCAACATGACAAGGGATGCGGCCAAGCAGAAGGGTATTCAATTTGTGTGGACACGTGATGGAAAAATTTTTGAAAGACAAAACGAACTCAGCCCGGTGAGTAGAATTAACTGTCCACAGGACATAAATAATTTGTAAAAATTTGGTGAATAGTTTTAGTAGTCACGAAATTCTATTGACTTAGCAATGGCTTGTAATACAATGTTAGATGAAATAGATCTCCACCCTTTCAATAGTAAATAAAAAACAACCATATTTGATGACATCACTGAATGCAATGAGTATATTAATACCATTTTATCAGACTTCAAACTACTTCACATGAACATTCATAGCTTAAATAAAAATTTTTCAGAATTCTGTGTCTTACTCGAAAACTTCTCATATTCTTTTGATATCATAGTGCTCACAGAAACATGGCTTGATCACGATTCCGGTTTTGATATCAATGGCTATAAAAAAATTGTTAAAACTAATAAATATAATAAATGTGATGGCATAATTGTTTATTTCAAAAAAAGCATTCGAGTCTCTTTGAATGATGTTGATATATCTCACTGCAATTCTATACATCTAAATTTCCTTTTAAATAATATTCCAATTGCTCTAAGTGCAATATATAGATCCCCAAATCTTTGTAAATTCAGCTTTGTCGAACAGTATCAAAGGTTCTTGTTTTCCTATAAAGAAGTCAATAACCACATTATTGTAGGCGACATTAACATTCAAATCTTAGAAAATAAATTAGATAATTGTGGAAACATATACATGGACGTAATGCACGAATATGGATATTTAAAATACCTCAAATCTACCACTAGGCCATCATACAAAAATGACTCATGTCTTGATCATATATTTTTAAAAACAATTAGTAATCTAAATTTAAAACCTGGAGTATATAGTAGTGGTATAACAGATCATGCTTTATTTTCGAGCCCACATAAAACTTCAAACAAAAAACCTATTGAACACTCTGAGAATTACAAACAAATTATTAATTATAAATATTTAGATCGTAACTCGCCTCGGTAGCTCAGTTGGTAGAGCACTCGGCCCGGAAAGCCAAGGGTCCCAGGTTCGAGTCCCGGTCTGGGCGAAAATTTTTCTCTTCAAATATAATTTAATAACCCAACTTAAAAACATGAATTGGGACCCAATTTTGAACTGCACAGATGCGGAATTAAGTTTTAATATTTTTTATAAAACCATACGTAATCACATCTCCAAATGTTCTACTACTGTCGCATCTATTTCCAGCAAACAAAAAATTAAACCTTTGATTACAACTGGGATTGTTAAATCAATAAAATTGCAAGGCAAGTAAAACGTGAACCCTTGAACGCTGAATTATTTAGCAAATATAAATTATATAGAAATATGTTAACATGCGTGATAAGATCCTTGAAAATTAAATATTATTCTGAAAAATTTAACAATAACAAAAATGACCCTAAAAAATTTTGGCAGACCGTCAATGAGGCCACTGATACTTTTTCAAGTAAAAAATCTTCAATCACTGAAATCATAAATCTGAATGGTCAACAAATACAGAATAAAAATGACATTAAATTTGAAGAGAAAAATTTTCGCCTAGACCGGGACTCGAACCCGGGACCCTTGGCTTTCCGGGCCAAGTGCTCTACCAACTGAGCTACCGAGGCGAGTTACGATCTAGACGCAAATTTTTCTCTTATATACGTTGTAATTCCCTATCGCCAAATGCTTTTGAAACCATTGTTTCTATCTTTGCAAATGGCGGCTTCTTAGTTAAGAAGACATTTATTGGAAATTTAACATTACTTTAAAAGCCAGTAAGGCCTCTAATGATGTTTTTATTATTAATTTAACATTTCTCAATGAAAGATAAATTAAATTTGAAGATAGAAACAATGGTTTCAAAAGCATTTGGCGATAGGGAATTACAACGTATATAAGAGAAAAATTTGCGTCTAGATCGTAACTCGCCTCGGTAGCTCAGTTGGTAGAGCACTTGGCCCGGAAAGCCAAGGGTCCCGGGTTCGAGTCCCGGTCTAGGCGAAAATTTTTCTCTTCAAATTTAATTTATCTTTCATTGAGAAATGTTAAATTAATAATAAAAACATCAAAAATGACATTGCTAATGAATTTAATGAGCATTTTACTGAAATAGGACGCAACATTGCTGCTAACATAAATAAGAAAATATTTAATTCTTCTCATTACAATTTTGAAAATAAGGAAATCACGTCTTCAATGTTTCTATTCCCTGTGAGCGAAAACGAAATTATCAACATTATAAGAGAATAAAAAAATAATGTATCTCCAGGAATAGACGGAATAAAACAAACATTAGCGTCTTAAACTCTTGGGTTTCCGAAACTATAATAGCAAAACCACTTGCCTACAAATTTAACTTGTGCATTTCTCAAGGAATCTTTCCATCAGCTCTTAAACGCTCCGTGATTGTTCCAATACACAAGGCCGGAGACAAAAATAATCTTAACAACTATAGGCCCATATCACTTTTTACCAAGTTTTTCAAAAATCTTTGAAAAATGTATAAAGACACGATTAATGAATTTTTTGCAAAAAAAACTCTTTGTTAAGCAGAAATCAATTTGGTTTCAGACATAATATACGTACAGAGGATGTAATTATGACTGTCACCTCAAATATAATTCATAACTTAGACTCAGGAAATAAATGCCTAGGAATTTTCTTAGATCTCCAAAAAGCCTTTGATACAGTAAATCACAGCATACTGCTGGATAAATTAGATAAAATTGGCATTAAAGGAACCACTTTAGAACTATTTAAATCATATTTAAGTAATAGAACCCAAAGAACAAAAATTGATGATAAATACAGTAGTATACGTAATATTAATATAGGTGTCCCTCAGGGGACTGTTTTAGGACCAAGTTTATTCCTAATTTATATTAATGATTTACTCAAAATTAACTTAGAAACATTTTTTGGTTCTATATATGCATATGCTGAAGACACGGTTGTCTTATTTTCCGGCTCTACATGGACCGAAACCATACATAATGCTAATAAAGGAATCAATGTAATTAAAGAATGGCTAGACACAAATTTACTTTCTTTGAATATCTCAAAATCTACATTAATTCCTTTTTCTTCAACATCACGCGGTATATATGAATTTCATTCAAACCCCAGTCACGATATTACAATACACAATTGTAATAACACTAATAACGCATATTGCACATGTCCATCCTTGAGAATATCAACACAAGTGAAATATCTAGGTATTATAATAGACCAATATTCAAGATACGACACCCGAGCACGAGCACTTGCTCATTCGGGTGTCAATACTGTGTATAACATTTATTTGTAAATAAAATTTATTCTTATTCTTTAATACCTGGAACTTTGAAGAACAATGTAGTGGAATTTTGTGTTGTCAGCAAATAGCTGGATACACTAAGAAGATAGATTGAAGATTTATTTTTTATTTGAACCTTCCTTTGAGAATCAAGGTTATACTTTTAAATTCTAAGCAAACATTATGCAGCTAATAATGTTATTTCTACGAAAAAGTTGAAAAAAGAAAATCAACATGAATACTTTAAAAGAACTTAATTGGATTATAAAATATTTCTTTCGGTTTTCTAAAACAACTGTTTTTCTGATTAATAGAGAGTTAGAATTTTCATGACTCACCTCATATTTGTACAGTCTTTTCTGATGTTAGGAATATATTCTTGCGTTGGCTAAAATCATAAGACGATGGGTAGGGTTATGAAAAATCTATGAATTGATATATTTAGGAAGTAACACTATAAGGTTTTAATGTATGAGTTTGCATTTTTTAACATTCTTACCTCATATGTAGTCCCGCGCCGTAGCCGAGCGGTTAAGGTAGGAAGCCTTGGCGCAGAGCTACGGGACTTGCGCTGGTTCGAGTCTCCATGGGGGAAGAAATTTTCTCATGGTATTTCGGCCAGTATGGGACCGGTGCCCACCCAGCATCGTGAGGCAATTGGGTAGCTACAATAAGTAGCGGCTCCAGGTTGAGGAACCAGCTATAACGGCTGGGGGACTCGACATGCTAACCACATGTCACCCCTACACTGGCTGTTGATCATCTACCTCTGTGATTGACACATGTGGATGTGAAGTGCCAGCAGCCGGCTGGTAAAAGGGCAACCGCTGAAAAGTGGAAAGACCCTCAATCGGAACCTCATATGTTTATTTTGTTGGACGATCGTTTCAAAGCTATTGCTCCATCTTCAGCTTGTTCACAAACTGTTCGTTACCAGCAAAAGAAAAAAATTGACAGTTGTGAAAACAGCTGAGGATGGAAAAGAAGTTTTTCCGATACCACGGTGCTGTGTTTAAAGAAGCATAGATATATGTAGTAAGAAGAATTCACAATTCATTGATTTTTGTTAAGAAAACTTCATAATGTTAAAATTCCCAGATTCATTATATTAAAGCAAGAGCACTACTAAAATGAACCATTACACCCAATGGTTAAATCATTATCAACAGATGTCTTCTCAACATATGCACGCACTGTGGACACATTTGGTGCAGAATCTAGCAATTAAAAATTGTACATCGCCACTCCTTTAAAATTTCCCATCAGATATCGAATCTGGAGATCACTAGTCAGGAAGCAAGTATCATAAGTAATGCCACGAGTGATTTCCAAATTATCGATAAATTCACGACTCACGAAGTGAGGAGTGAATTTATCTAGAGAATTTGGAAATCAAGAGTGGCATTTGTTAGGACTATTTAACGAATAAAATTAAGCTGTTTACTCACAAATCATTATTTAACTATAGTTATTTTAAAATATTTATATATTTAATGTAAACAGCGATGTTTGAAAACAAATGAGAAACGATAGGTACGCTTCTACTGCTTCTTTTGTTTATCACTGCAACCAGATCATACTATTTATTGCCAAAGGAACGCAATATTGTAAGAATGCTCTCTAGTGGAGAAAAAATGAAACACATCAATCTGTATATTAATTCATTTTTGATGTCGTATGATGTAAATATGACAATTATATTTTTCTCGATTATTACCTGGGAAAAAATACATTTAAGAAAGTGCAAACAGTGGTTTCTTTTTTTGGTGGTATAATCAATTGCTACAAATGTTGACATGTAAGCACTATTATATACAATCTGGTAGCCGTATTTGTTATAGGCTCAGTCACTGCAAAATAACGGTCAGACCTGTTCAGAATATTAAAAAGGAGGAGCTTTGTTTAATATATGATAATCCTAACACTGATAAATATTTCGTGAAACACGACTCTGATTGGTTGTAAAACAGGAATCATTGAAACGTGATTGGTCATTGACTCCCATTTGGGGCATGAGTTAAATAGTCTATGTAATTTATCACTGGTGAAGTTTCAGTCATAAATTCATCATATAAAATAAACTATTAAGATAATAAAAAAGTTTGGTCTGTATTCTTCTTAACTCATATACAGACCAAACTTATTTATTATTAAGTAAAATCTCATAATGTTACTTCCTACTGTATTTTCGAATATTAAAATAATAATTAAAAACAGGATTCGAGCTATCAAACTTCCTGCTTTTGTACAGAATGTATATTACTGATGAACTAATCAGAATGTGAAGCAAGGACTTCCAAAAGTATAAATTTGACACAATTACTCGTGAACGGCATTGACAATAAACATGACATCACACTTGATCAAGCTAAACAGTTCACCCTAAAAGTAATAAACAAGAAGTAACCAGAATGGTTAAGAATACATGTAGATGGTTAAAAATATTCAGACACTTTCTAGCTGCTGGTTTAACAACTCAGCCTTTTATGGAGAAATAAAAGCCACAGAAGTTGCACTTGGAATTCTTACTTATAACTTAACCAAATTTGATAAAGCAATAGTCATATAAGGTTTTTCATGTCTAGATAAAAGTATTGTTTTTATGGCATCGCTGTTGCCACTTGATGCCACATGGACTGAGTGACAGATATGAAAATGTAATTACTCCAAGTTTCGTAGAAAGAGGATGGTTCAATGACATCTCCACTAGACACTGTTCTAATAATCGAGTTCACCCCCCTAACTTTATTAAATATGTGGATGATAATTATATGTTCCACAACGGAATGTTTTCCACAAATCAGGCACCCACCTTCTTGGCAAAGTTGTAGGTGAAACTATTTAATTAAATTATTTATTAAAATTCATCGGAGAACATATTGTTTAAACAACTCACCTCATAGGATTCATGCTTCCATGATATCGCGATTTCAAACATAATCATGTTCATCGTCAGCCATAACTCCGACTGATGAAATTCTTCGGCCGTCAACTATTCTATTGTCGCCATCTTCCCAACATTAATTAAATAAAATTATTTATTTCTAATGAATTAACTAATAAAGCAATCTCACATAAAAGGACATGTTTACTAGCAAGAATTATTCCATAAGAGCAATGCAATTTTCTAAATATAATAAACCCTACAGTAGACTATACCATACAAGCTATTAAAGTTCCAGAATCAGAAAGCATAAGAGAATAATACCCAAACACTATTGAAATTAAAAAAAAAAAACAGAAGTGGGTAAGCTTCCAATGGATTCCATCTCACATTGAAATAATTGGCAAAGAAATAGCAGACACTCTAGCCAAGAAAGCAATAGAAATAAAAAAATCATTATTTTCTGAGCCTGACTTGAAAACAGAAGACAGGCGATATCAAAAAAGTATGGGATGCTGGGAACACCAAAATACACCAAGAAGCTACCAAATGAAAATGATAGGAAAAAGCAAAATAACTAGTAAATGAAGTTAAACTGAAAGAATGTAAGGAAAGATGTACGCCAAGTTCAGACTGATGATGGGACAAGGGGGACTGTCTCACCCACTTCACCCTCCATTGGTTGGGAATACGTCCACCCAGAAGCTGCTCTCTTTGTGCTGATCCCATCAGGAACCAAAACAACAACAATATCTGTGTCCACTGACTTCAGCTGAGCAAGAGGGGCCCAACGAAGACAAGGGATTTTCGCAGCTTGCCCCACTGGCAGGCTAGAGGGAAAAAATGATTATTGCCAGTTCCTGCCATTTGATAAAAACTATATAAAAACTTCTGATATTAGGTGTTGATTCTATTTTATTAACAGGGATTCTTTCTTTATAGTATTCCACGAGGAGGATGAAATACTATCAATTTTCTTATCAGTATTACTAGTCGGCTGCAGTGGACTAGTGGTCTCTGGTCCTGAGGGGTATCAGGTTCAAACCTGGCCAGGATCGATGCATTTTTTAGGATGGAAAAACTCCAAGGAGCAAGTCCTCTGGGAGGGACTTTAAGGCTATGGTCCCCAAAGTCTGAAGATTCAGGCTGTTAAAAGATCCTTAAGCCCTGAATAAAGAGGTCTCTAGAAAAAATTAACAGACTTTTTCGTCATCCTAGTAATACCTTAACCTTGCCCTACTAGATGTCTCATTGGGTCAGTATGTTCACTGGGCATTACCATTCATGGAATTCTTTAGGGAAATAAGGCCTACCTAAATTTAACCAATTCCAACAAATGAGAGACTAAGGCCCCACATTGGGCCAGATTTATTGACCATTGCAGATACATTACTACAATATGTACTCCAGTCCTTCCTCTTTTATTCTTGTGAATTGATTGTTAACAATTGTTAACAAGTAAATATCCTTCATTCATTCTTACTGTTGTTTTCTAACCAAATCAATTAAAATTGGGGAGATTATAAGAGGTAAGGAGAGGGTGGAAGCCAGCACAACAAAGATGTAGTAAAAACTACGAATTGCAAGCAATCCCACCCAATAGGGAATTGACTATAGCAGTAAAGGTAATTTCAAGAAAATACGTGAACTTTGATTATTTTGATAAATTATTTATTTTCTCAAGAGAAATTAATGTAATACCTTGGAAATTTGAACAACATGACACAAATTCTATGAGTCTATTTATAAAAACAAGGGATTCACAATACTACCTAAGAACAACCAAGAATTGCACGGGACAACGGGCTTGGTAGGTGAAAAACAAAAACCTCCATATCTTGCAATCATCTTATCTTCTTGGCTGATGATAAGAGGAGTCTCGGAATAAACCTGACATCAAGTTATCGGTGTAACAGTGTGGGACGGTCTGCAAAAAAGAAAAGTTACATCAAATCATTCCAATAAATACATCACATGTTAAACCTTAAGTGTGTTAATGGTTAGTATTTTTATCTTTCCCAGCTCCTACAAATTATATAAGTATATGTGAAGGATTTTTAGGGGTATCCCGGAGGAAAACATTTTTGCCAGTTCAGTAAGGCCTAGGGAAATCCACACGCTTTAATGCCACATTCACTCAAGGTCTACACTGTCCCTAACCTCAATAAACAAGAATCCACTTCACATCTTGATCTCCATTTCCTAAGATCCATCCTCCAGGCATATACAAAGCCCATTCTAATGGTTTTTCTCTCCAAAGATTCCCAATAAAAACTTATTGCCAAATTTAGGACTTTTAAAAAAACCCTCCAAACAAAACTATTAGGGACAATATAAATTATTCAATATCTTTCATTGTCACACTCCATAGTAAAAAATGTATTATTATTATTGTTAGCAATATAGCAGGAGGAGGAAGAAAGGGGTAGGTGGAGGCAGTTAAAAAAATTTTAAAAAAAACCATAATTTATTTAATGAAAACTAGTCGTATAAAAAATCTTCAATACTGTAAAAAGGGAAACCCTGTGCCCAGCGGCAATGGAATTCTACTGGTTAGATGTAGAGAGAGAAATTCCTTTTAGGGGATTTCAAAGTTTTTAAAATGTCTTGCCCACAAGTTTAATTAAAAAGAAAAGCCATAATCTGGAAGAAGTATGGCTGCTACTTATTTGAAAATCATGTGAAACCAAATAAATAAAAAACATGCTTGTTTTTGAAATTACGCATTTCTTCATTATATAATTATTTAGTAGAGAAGGGTTTTGTGTGCAATGTAGTGTTCTATATATATAAAATCTTATGGATATGGTATTGCTTACAAATGCCATAAAATATATTTATAAATTTAATATATTATAAAATACTATATTAATTAGTCAATATCTAATATTAATTATTAGTCAATATCTAATATTTTAAATTTCAATAGAAAATATTGTGTCAATACTGAAAAAAAAATTGTATACTGCACAGATAAAACAAGATAGAGATATAGAGTAATATCATTGACTGCAGCTCACATATCAATAGTGTGATTACGGATAAAATATACCTCTTCTTCTTCTTCTTCCTTCCAAGTATTAGGCCAAGGCCTGTTACGATCCTATAGAAAATTTTCCCTCCAGCGTTTCATAGGACGGCCCAGTGATCTTCGTCCTCTTGGTATATAATTATAAACAGCTTTGGGGATCCGATTTGAACTCATTCTTTCAAGATGGTGTTTCCAATTTAGTTGGTACTGTTTAATATATTCCAAAATTGGCGTAGTCTTCAATTCTTTTAAGATATCGGTGTTCCTTTTCCGATCCCATCTGGTGTAACCCGCTGTTCTGCGCATGAATCTCATTTCACAAGCCGTTATTCTGCTTTCATGTTGTTTTTTTAGTGTCCATGCTTCACTACCATAGGTCAACACTGGTCTAGCCAAAGTGTTATATAAACGTAATCTGGTGTTTTTTTGTACAAGGGATGGTTTCATAACTTGATTAATAATTCCTAAACTTTTATTATAACTAGTAACTTTTTCAGGGATATCCTTTTCATCCCAGATAGAGAGATAATATCCAAGATATTTAAATTGATTAGATCTCTCTAAAATTTTATTCTGGAGACAGATTTTAATAAAATATACCTATTAAAATGTAATACATTTATTTACTTTATTTACTTGTTACATTCTCTATTTCATATATAAAGAATAAGCTCTCCCTTGTGCCCTTATAATTCTAATACAATATACACACACTCCATGGTGGGACAGGCATAGGTCCCTTGGGCTACCAGCCGAATGTTAGCCTCATATCCATATGTGTTAATTACAGAGGTAGTCTATCATCCAGCCAGTGTAGGGGTGACATGTGGTCAGTAAGTCGTGTTCCCTAGCTGTTACAGCTTTTTTCCCCCAATCTAGAGCCACTACTTATTGTAGCTACCCAAATTCCTCATAATGCTGGCCGAAATTCCATGAAAAAAAAATTCCCCCATGGAGCCTCGAATCAGCGCAAGTCCCTTAGCTCTGCATCATGGCATCTTGCCTTAAACTCTCAGCTACAGCACCGGACTTTTATACAATATACTGAATTTAAAAAAAAAATGAAATGTTCTATATTTAAAAGTAATTTGTTAGAATTTTGGGGTCAGATTAAATTTTTTTTGCAGTAATCATCAAATTAAAAATATTTTAAAATCTACTAATAAGTAAATAGGCCTACCTTAAAATTTTGAGAAATTTTCGTTGCGGAATAGTATAAAACATACTACAAAACATTAGAATTAAGTTAATGTTTAAAATTTTTTGTGTTTAATTTTAGCATTGAATCCTGCTGATGATGGGACTAGTCCCGAAATCTTTAAGTTGAGGAGACGGACCTTTTAGATAAATATTTCATAATTTTATATTTTTATGTTTAAAAGTAAATAAATATGAGAATGTAGAATATATTAGCATTCATAGTGTATAAACAATTGAATATTTTATTTACTAATTTTCCTGTCACCATTTTGTATCTAGGTGTTCTTCTCAATTTCACTATACATAATGTTCAATTTTTATATATACATAGTTAAAACGATATCAGCATACCTAACAATATCATTGGAGGACACATTTTGAATAAATAGTCATAACGTTCTTCCACTAATCTAGGTGTACAGTCATCATCGCTGCAATGGAGATACTGCAAATTTTTTTTTTTCAAATCGCGTGTCATATTTGTCTTATAATAGGACATACACAAAAATTATCTAGAAAATAGCCTCTAATTTTTGGAAGATTGAATATATCTAAGTAAAATTCACAATAGCTATGAGGTGGTATCTGTTACTATATTCAAACCACCAAATTAAAAACATAGATGTTAAATTTTGGGCAGACGAGGTTAGGAGAGAACTCCAAAAGATTGGGATGGGCTGGATATGGGAAAAAGGGACTGAAAATCGCAAGAACGTGTGGAGAAAAATAAGGAGGAGGTACTTAGATGTAAACCAACAAGATACCTTCGCCGAATGTACAGGAAAACGCTCACTGTGTTTACAAAGAGACCTAAAACACGTCTGGGGAAAAGAATCGTATATACTCAACCTAGGATTTAAGGAGAGATCAGGGCTTGCTTGGTTTAGGCTAGGGGCATGGAAATTTCTAAAAATTAGCGACGATCACGATATGCGAATATGTCCAATGTGCGGGAACTTTGAAGATGAGATACATATATTAGGAAAATGTAATGATTTAGAATATTGGAGACGTCAGTTATTACCGGAAAGATTTCTAAATTCAAATCGGGAAAGATTGGCATGCTACGAGTTATTGGTAAATCCAGAAAATTGGATAAACCTCGGTAAATTTCTGGACAAAACGCGAAAAATAAGGACAACACTCATTCATGAATAAATATATGTTATCAAAATGCAATACCATTAATTGTTAACAATTATATATAAATTAATTAATGTATAATGCTGTTGTGTTATTATTTAATTGTAATATTAATGTGTTTTCTTTATGTAATTGTAATGTTAATGTTTTTTTAGTGTATAATGCTATTGTGTTATTACTTAATTGTAATATTATTGTGTTTTCTTTATGTAATTGTAAGGTTAATGTTTTTAGTTTATAATGCTATTGTGTTATTATTTAATTGTAATATTATTATTGTGTTTTCTTTATGTAATTGTAATGTTATTGCTATTGTGTTATTACTTAATTGTAATATTATTGTGTTTTCTTTATGTAATTGTAATGTTAATGTTTTTAGTGTATAATGCTATTGTGTTATTATTTAATGGTAATATTTTTATTGTGTTTTCTTTATGTAATTGTAATGTTATTGCTGTTTTTGTTTATTTTTCTTTACACTAGTACCAATTATTACTTTATTGTAACGGACTGTCAACAGCACGTACGGCTTACTGCCCGTGCGACCCATATTTGTAAATAATATTGTAAATATCTTACTTTTTGTCTAATAAAGTCCTACTACTACTACTACTATATTCAATAGTCTTCCAGATGGTATAAAGAACTTCCTATTTCAAATTAAAAAAATAAACTATTATATTGGCATTGACTTTGAATCCTCTTTACAGTGTCCATGGATATTATAGCATTGACAGGTTGAGACACCACAGTAATTAATATAATAATCGATGTCATACATTATACTATGTTTATAACAATAAAAAATCTATCTATCCTATATATGAAAATTCCTATATAAACTTTAATTTCATTTGGATATACTTTCACCCTTTTTGGATGCAATTTTTTCATGGTAAACTATATTTGTTTCCTCTGAAATCAGGGTATTGAATATCTATAAATAGTGAAAAAATGTATTTTGATAGTTACAACCTACAAATTATGGAAAACACCAATTGACGATAAAAATAACATTCCAATTATTTAAAATTTATGTTCTGAGGACCAATTACTATAAAAAGAGTAATATTATTGTTTCCTTGGTCACCTGTGCGCTCAACAGTTGACACTTCGAAATCTTGTTCAGCATAACTTGCTCTATATCTCTGTCTTGCACTAAACTATCCATCCACATAGCATCAGAACTATCACTTTAATTATCAATATCTTCGTCAATCGTGACCACAAAGTCTTCACTGCACAGTGCATTCAAACTAGAAATAGTTTTACTAACACATGAACTTTTTTTCTCACTAAACATGTTTACAGATGTACTGATAGAGGCTTTAAAAAAAAAGGTTCAAATCACAAAACAAGTACCGTTAGAATTTTACGAAAATTTACAAAGTAAGCCTTGTTGCCGTATTTACTGCATTCCACAGATACAAAAGAATGAGAAAAATAGTGCAGTTTTCCAAGAAAATAAATATGTTGAAATACAGCTCTATTACTAACTGGTACATTTTAGTACGTTAAGCAGGGCACTGACAAAGCATATTCAGTACGCTTTACTACACTAGGCAGGGCAAAGGGTTAAAAGGAATTCACAAACTTTGTATACTAAAAATTAATATTTATAAAAAACATTCTACAAGAAAAATTCATAAATGACCCACCAAAGAGTCAAAGAATATATTTGAAGAGAAAAATATACACTCAGACTGGTGTTTGAACCCAGGACCTTTGGCTACCACTGAGTTACCTGAGCACTCCAATCTAAATGCAAATTTTCCTCTTATATACTGTTAATTCCCGAGCGCCAAATGCTACTAACCATTGCTCGATCATGCAAATGGTGGCTTCTTTATTAAGAAGACCTTTATTGGGAATTTTACATTAACTATAAAGCCAGTACAATCTCTTTCAATGTTTTCATTATCATAAGTAATGCCATGAGTGATTTCCAAATTATTGATAAATTCACGACTCACGAAGTGAGGAGTGAATTTATCTAGAGAATTTGGAAATCAAGAGTGGCATTTGTTAGGACTATTTAACGAATAAAATTAAGCTGTTTACTCACAAATCATTATTTAACTATAGTTATTTTAAAATATTTATATATTTAATGTAAACGGCGATGTTTGAAAACAAATGAGAAACGATAGGTACGCTTCTACTGCTTCTTTTGTTTATCACTGCAACCAGATCATACTATTTATTGCCAAAGGAACGCAATATTGTAAGGAGGAGCTTTCTTTAATATGGTAATTATAACACTGATAAATATTTGGTGAAACACGACTCTGATTGGTTGTAAAACAGAAATCATTGAAACGTGATTGGTCATTGACTCCCATTTGGGGCATGAGTTAAATAGTCCATTTAATACATCTAATAATTTTTCACATGTTTTATTACTTCATCCTTAATAATGGATAATAATAATGGACTCAAAGAGTCGTCCTGTCCGATTCCAGAATTTATCAGTATTGGATCTGTTGCTTAGAATAGCAAGGGCATATCAACAAAAATCACATTTTTTTATTATTGCAATATAAACTCTCAACCTTCTTCTTTCATCCCTGTGAATAAGAACTGTTGATACATCTTGGAAGAGAATGAAATATCCATTGCAATAATGCGTGGTGTTAGACCTGATGCATCGCAGCATAATAACAGATGAGTTTGAGAATAGCATGCGGTCGGCCTAGCTACCCACATGCTTATCTCATCCGGGGTATTTATATTTCTCGAGTTTGTTTAGGTCCGGATGTATCTTAAGTGCTTATTGTTGTCTTAATATTTCTACGAGGGTGATATGCAGATGTATAGGCTTTGCGTTCAGTTCTTTTGCTGTACACGCTAGGTATTACATACATTCTCAGTGTCTTGTAAACTTCTAGATAGTCTTGATTTAGTGACTAAGGTTTTAGTGTAATTATTGGGTGTTCAGAAGCGCATTATTAGTGTAAATAATTATTGTATTATTTCTTCACAAAATAATGAATGACACAGGCAGTGAGTCAAGTTCTGAACACATCAGATCCTACACTGCAATCATAGCATTTTCATGCTATGCTTGCAGCTTTACTAGGGAATTGTAGGTGTGATAGCTTTCCGTTGCTTTCCACATCGGTGAAGGATGATGATGATGATAAGGGATGATGATGGTGATGGCCATATGATTTTGGGGACCGTTTGGGCCTTAAAGTTTTCCTTAGATTTATCTTACAGGTGAAGAAAAACCCCAATAAAAACCTCACCCAGAAAAACTGCCCCGACCGGGGATCGAACCTGGGCCCGCTGCATGACAAGGCAGCATGCTACCTTGAGACCACAGCGGTGGACCATTAATATATGAGTTTGTAATATATCACGTGAATAATTACAGATTGTCTTTTCTGAAATAGCCTAATAAGTTTAACTTGCAATAGACCTAATTTTTACTGGAAAGTCGATAAATATTATTACGTTCATATCGGTCCGAATTAAAAACCACTATAGAACACAATACTTCACTTCTTCGCATTGATGGATATGTTATGTAATGCAATACTGAGAAAAAAGTTTGTGAAACTTTAAACGTGTTTATCTCAAAACTACTATTTTGCATATACGTCCTTGCTATTCTAAGCGCCTCAATTGTCCATTGATACGAGCTTGAATTTCGTTGTCTTCGATGATTTTAATAAGACTGATTGGAATTCCTCTTTGTTTGAGAAGGTATAGAATGTCGGGTAACTGAATACAATCCAAAGCTTTCTGTACATCTATGAAGCATACATATGCCGGTTTATTATATTCTATTAATTACAATCTGAGCATCTATAAATAATATAATATATACAACATTTGGATTCAAAATAAAAATCCATAACTGTTGCAATATTTCAAAGAGAACAAATTCTATGTCGTGAAGCTTATATATATATATATATATATATATATAGATATTATAAATATATTTTTGACATTTGGCAATGAAGGCAAATATGATATGAAAAGAAAAATGAATGCTTGAGTCGGGATTCGAACTCGAGTCTCTAAAGTCTGTAAAGGCACAGACTTTAGAGACTCGAGTTCGAATCCCGACTCAAGCATTCATTTTTCTTTTCATATCATATATATATATATATAATGGAGAGTATAACACATATATAAGAAAAATAAGTGTTTGAATTGGATTCGCCCGTAGCGTAATGGATATCACGCTGAGGTACAGACTCAGAGATCCGGGTTCGAATCCCGTCCAGGCATTTATTTTTCTTATCATACCATATATATATATATAAAAAAAAAAATAAGTGTTTGAATTGGATTCGCCTGGTAGTGTAATGGATATCACGCTGAGGTACAGACTCAGAGATCCGGGTTTGAATCCCGTCCAGGCATTTATTTTTCTTATCATACCATATTAAGCTTGCATTGCTCAATGTTAAAGATTTAATTATAACATCGATAAAGCGTCACTGCTATAAAGTAAAATAAATATTCTCTTTAATTTGCTTACTTGATATAGTCAGCTACTAGATGGCAGTGAAGACAGTGTTCTCGCGACATCTAGTAATAATGGAGAGTATAATACATATATAAGAAAAATAAGTGTTTGAATTGGATTCGCCTGGTAGTGTAATGGATATCACGCTGAGGTACAGACTCAGAGATCCGGGTTCGAATCCCGTCCAGGCATTTATATTTCTTATCATACCATATATATATATAGATACCGTCGCATAAGTAATGTCTTTTTTAAACATAATTTTATTTGGAATTTTTTTCTGACAAGAAATTGAACTACCCTTCAAAGTAGAGACCATCAGATTCTATGGTGTTGAGCCATCTTTCAGCGAGGTTTACCTGTGACGGTACCAGTCTCTGGTTTTTGATACAAAGAATTGATTGAGATTCCCTTCCACAGCTTCAACGTTTTCGAAATTGTATGCAATAAATATACTATCTATATAAAAGTTGAACATAATTATTTTGAATGGAAGTTAAATGGAGGACTGCAGTGTTTATGATTACAGTAGCACAGTACTGTTCTCCAAAATGTCTCCTCCTTTCAGTATTGTCTCATAAAAGTCAACAAGAAATATCAAAAGTCAATCTGATCACTAGTACTGCTTTTTCAGTCTTGATGCATGAAGTGTTATTTTTTAATATATAAAAAAGCATAAGATACATTCTCTCCAAAGGTATATTTGTTTCTGGGACTCTCAACTGACTATGTTATAATGAATCAAGATGTCTAAAAACATACAATATTAAGTCATGCTAAGAATTTAAGTAAAAGGGACAAAATAAAACAAAAGTATATAAAAAGGAGCAATGAGAATCCTAAGATTTATCTGGACAATGGAATCTGAGGGAAGATTAGAAAGAGATATCCTTTGTAATTTCTTAATCTATTTAACTGCTTTCTTCGTTTGATATTAATCTATTATATTTTATTTATCTCTCACTTTATATTGTTTTTGTTTTATATAATTTTCCTTTATATTAATTCTTTGTATGTCAGAGTGTGTTTTATATTCTGAACTTACAAAAATGCTATCTGACCACCAAATTGATGTATTCACAATTCAAGAAGCAAATCTCACACAGGAACAGTTACAATATTACCACTTCAAGGATTTTACTGTTCACATACTTCCTAAAGGACGACAAATAAGCAGTGGTATTTTAGTTGGAATTCGAACACATATGACTTCATCTGTTCAAATTATCAAAGAAATGGACAATGTAGACAAAATTGAAATAATTAAAATTAACATATGGATAAATAAATCTCAGTACAATATATATTCAATTTATAATCCACCAAATAACTCCCCTAATCTTGAACATATTACAATAAACCCAAACACAATTATAATGGGAGATTTTAATGCCCATTCACGACGATGGGGCTATACCAAATCTAATAATGCAGGGAAAAATTGTAGAAGACTTATTAAATTCAACACCCATAGAAATAATACACAACAAAGAGGATCCTCCAACATATATACATTACTCTGGTTCAGGAAACTAATCCTGACTTACTCTTTGTATCTTCTAATTATACTCCAAAACCAAAAAACAAATTGTAGAAGATCCTGGCTCAGGACATAGAGCCATCATTGCTACTATTCAACTGGGGAATAACAACTTACTTCCAATGCAACTTAAACCCAGGTGGAACTTCAAAAAAGCCAATTGGAAACTGTACACAGACGAACTGGAAACCAAATTTGAAAATCCTTTAAACGTATCACTTCAGTCAGATCAAATTAACAAATCTATATGCAAAATAATATTAAAAACAGCAAAAAAATATATACCACGAGGAATAGTTAAGAACTACAAAGCCTTCTGGAATTCAAAATTAGAAAGAATGAAAATAGACCGAGATCTCGCTAGAAATAAAGCAGAAAAAACAAAAAGACCCAAAAGATGTACAAAATTGGAGAAAACTGTGCGCACAACTCAAAAAGAAATTAACAGCAATAAAAGAGAAAATTTTAATAACTTCCTCCAAAAAATGGATTATAGGAAGATGGCCAGAAAGCATATAGATTTGTACACAATATACAAAATAAAAAAGAACGGCAAAAAAACACCATTTATCCACAACAACAAACAGATTACAAATGAAAGTGAAATAGCCAACAAATTCAACAAACACTATGCTAACACCTATACTTTGTCCTCAGAGAACAAAAAAGAACAAAAAACAATAAAAGAGAACCTAAAAAATTACATAAAATCAACAAGCAGTACAAAAGATAATATCTTTAATAAGAATTTCAACATTAAAGAGTTAAACATAGCCATTAATAGTTTAAAATCAAACAAATCTCCAGGAGCAGATAATATACATGCAGAATTTCTCAAACACCTTGGCAATAAAGCCAAAACTCAATTGCTCTCCCTTTATAATCTTTCTTGGAACACAAAAGTTCCTGATGATTGGAAAAAAGCTATTATAATACCTATTTTGAAAACAAAAAAATCAACAAATACTTTTTCAAATTATCGCCCAATAGCACTAACTAGTGTAATTGTTAAAACTATGGAAAAAATGATTTCAAATCGATTAAATTGGTATTTAGAAACCAATAATTTACTTTCACCCAATCAAGCTGGATTTAGAGAATTACAATCAACAAATCAACAAATTGTACACCTAAGTCAAGCTATTAAAGACAGTTTCAACAGAAAAGAAGACACTCTGGCAATTTTCGTTGATTTCCAAGGAACATATGACTCTATTTGGAGATATAAATTATTAGAAAAAATGCAGACTTTAGGCATTCAAGGGAATATGCTACTCTGGATCAGCAATTTTCTCATCCAACGGTTCATCGCTACAAAGTATAATAATCACCTCTCTAAATACCAACAAACACATCGAGGTTTACCACAGGGTTCTGTACTCAGTACCATTCTCTTCAATATCTACATTAATGATCTACCTAAGCATATAGAAAAGCTTGAAACGAAAACCCTACTTTTTGCTGATGATGTTGTAATATGGGTCTCCAAACCGAAAAACCAAAGTCAACAATTAATAACCATAGCCCAACAATCACTAATACAGTTAGAGAATTGGACATCCCAGAACTTAATGAAGATAAATATACAGAAAACAAATTATCAACTATTTACATTAAGAAAGAAACCACTACCATCACTCTGGAATTGGAGGGTGAATTATTAACTCAAACACATGAAGCAAAATATTTAGGAATAACTCTGGACACAAAATTAACATGGAAGAAACACATGGAGAATATATGTACAAAGATAGAAACAAGGTTACCATTATTAAAACGATTAGCAGGGAAAAAGTGGGGTTGCAACACACAAACCCTAAACACCTTCTACCAAATGTACATAAAACCTGTACTTCAATATTGTGAAGAAATCCTAGTAACTACTAAAGTGGAAAAACTTAATAAATTGCAGAACCAAATCCTCCGTCTGATAACAGGAGCCGTTAAAACAACACCAATCACTGCCATGCAAATCTTAACAAATAACCCAAACATAGCATCTGAAATTGAGAAAACAGCAGTCACACAGTATGAAAAATTTTTAAGGCTACCCCATAATAACTGGACCCAAAGAAAACCACAAGTATGTTTAAAATCTCAGCAAAGCTTCCTAAGCATTGTACAAGAAATCAAACAGAAATTGCAACTTCCACATTCAAAAGAAAATATGCAGATGAGAAACAACCCTCTAGAATTTTTGGAAATCGAATATAACCTTCATTTAACAGAAGACATCAAGAAATCTGAAACTCCTCCATATATTTTAAAACAAATGTCACTGGAAATGATAAATCTAAGATACCCAGCTCCTGAATGGATACATATTTTTACAGATGGCTCCAGCCTACCAATGATGGTGGCACTGGTGCTGGTGCAGTATGTCCACTTTTTTCCTTTTATCGTAAACTAAACACAAATTCAACAAACTTTGATGGCGAAATTCTAGCAATTTTCTTAAGTTTACAAAATCTTTTATATCACATCCAAAAATTTACAAAAGTTGTAATTCTATGTGACTCCAAAGCAGCCATTCTTGCTATAACACGAGACACAACACCCAAAAGCATCAAAATTTTCGAATGTCACAAAATGATAAACATTTATCCCGTCTACATAAAAAAGTTGTACTTCAATGGATTCCGGCCCATTGTGGAGTGACAGGCAATGAAATAGCCGATTTTCTAGCCAAGAAGGGTAGCAAAATTGTTTCAAACCCAACTTCTGCTCCAGTTTCCTTTCACTCTATCAAAAGAATTATCTCAAATAAATACATCAATAAACTTAGAGAAGAATACACCACCAAAACATCTGGAAAGGAATGGGAAAATCTACAAGCTTATGACATTACTACATTACAAAGAAAATCTGCAGTAGCAACATTCAGACTGCTAACGGGACATGACTGCTTGAATAAACACCTACACAGAATTGGCATAACAGATTCACCTAAATGCCCCTTTTGCAATTTAAATGAAGATATGGAAAGAAACCATCTCCTCCGTTGTCCAGCTTTTGTAGAAGAGACCAGCCTTTCTGCTAAATATTGGAGTGCAAGAGAGCGAATGATTTCATTATCAAGTGCTCGACATTAGATACCAACCATATTTTGAAATTTTCTCTTAAAGTTTATTTTACATTATTTCCCAATGTCTTTAATTACCATTTTAAGTTTGGTAATAATATATTCCAAATTGTTTTATTATATTCTCCCTTGTATTAATATTTAAGTGCCAGAATATATTTTATATTTTCAAACTGACTCCCTAAATTCATATTTTCTTTTGTTTTCTCCGTCCCTTTAAATAAAACTTTGTAATGTATATATTCCATACTTATTATTTCTGTAACTGAATTTGCACCTACGCACGAGCATTTGCTCATTTGGGTGTCAAAACCGTGTACAAAATTTATTATTAAAAGAAATCAGTAGAAATGAGAATAATATAAATGAAGGGTTTAGGGCAATAACATGATAAGCCACATATCATTCTTTCCAAGATATAAAGATTTTTAATGTTTCAAAAAATTATAAATACAAATTGTTAATACATTGTGTGTGTATATGTTTTAACTCATCACTGGCACACTTACAAATGATTTTATGGATATTTTAATACATATATTTGCTATCATTGTAATAAATGAGATTTCTTAACAGAATGTGGCTTATCATGTTACTGCCCTAAGCCCTTCAAAAGTAAAACATTGATTTTTTGTTGTATTTTATAGATTATCATGGATCGCTTTAAGAAAGATAAAATAAGAGAAATGATTTTCAACAAGAACATTATTTTGATCACTGTAATACACTCCATGTCACATGCATTTATAGTCCTAGGAACTAAATCCTAGGAGAAAAGGTTCCTTCTTTGATCCTTATTATACATGTACATACAGACACAGTTACAACAGATATTAAGGACTTTTTCCCCCCAAAACATAACCACAATAACAGAAAAACCATACACGAAAAGACATGAGGGCGAGAGTTACACCGAAAATAAAGCCAGCCAGGGTGCAGCTACATGGAACAGCAGGGCAACCTCCAGTCACATTAAAAACCCATTAACAAAACAGAATTAAGTGCCATAATAAACTATGATTCAAATTTTAATCAAGTTCCATATTTTATTATTTCTTAAGATGGGTTTATAGAGAAATCCTCCACCTTAATTATATTTCTTTACACAGCTAGAATCCCAAAATCGTAAACCATACCTCTTCCAAGCTAAGTCCTAGTTATAATGTAAACAAACATGTATGAGAGCATTTTCATTGGTCAAATAATAGTATTACTTTTAAGCATGTAAGAAAATATAGTTCACTCTCTAACACTGAAATAAAGGAAACAAAAACATGTATTTTTGGTACATGTCTATATAAGTTATATGTGAGAATCTTAAAATATATAATTGCAATTTTAATAGATTAAATAAGCATTGTTTTATTATTATGCATGCACAATGCAAAATATGTTGAGTTTTAATTGTTTCATAACAACAAAATGTCTGTAGAATTTCTTAAACATTTGATAAGTGGAGAGAAACAAATTAAAAAAAAAATTCAAATAGTTTAGTGAAAAATATCCCACATTAACCACTGAGGATATGGTAAATATAACAGCAGAATTTACAGGTGAATCAGCATGGAACAGAAATTCTGCTAATAATGAAATTATACCAGTATATAAAGTGCATGGAACAGAAATTCTGCTAATAATGAAATTATACCAGTATATAAAGTGCATGGAACATAAATTCTGCTAATAATGAAATTATACCAGTATATAAAGTGCATGGAACATAAATTCTGCTAATAATGAAATTATACCCAGTATATAAAGTGCATGGAACATAAATTCTGCTAATAATGAAAATTATACCATATATAAGTGCATGGAACATAAATTCTGCTAATAATGAAATTATACCAGTATATAAAGTGCATGGAACAGAAATTCTGCTAATAATGAAATTATACCAGTATATAAATTGCAGGAACAGAAATTCTGCTAAATAATGAAATTATACCAGTATATAAAGTGCATGGAACATAAATTCTGCTAATAATGAAATTATACCAGTATATAAAGTGCATGGAACATAAATTCTGCTAATAATGAAATTATACCAGTATATAAAGTGCATGGAACATAAATTCTGCTTATAATGAAATTATACCAGTATATAAAGGTTATCTATTGACATCATGGAAGAAGCGTAAACGTCTAATTAGGTAAGCCCATATATAATTTTTTTGTCATAAATAAATAAGAAATGGAGGATGTGCTCAGGTAGCTCAGTCGGTAGAGCATTGGCATAGAAAGCCAAAGATCCTGGGTTCAAACCCCAGTCAGAGCATATATTTTTCTCTTCAAATATAATGGAGGAAGTTCCTAATTATTGGTACCATCTTATATTGTATTCAGTTTTATTTCCTGTAAAATATGATGTTGGCTAAGAACAATGTTTCTGTCGTACACAATTCAGTCAGATGGTAGTTTAAAGTAATAGATGGAACCGTAAGAGTAATATCTTATGCAAGTTTGTTTACAATACAACTGGAACTTAGCTCAGAATTAGTATACCATAAAAATACACACTAAAGTATCTTCATCATCACTGACAGTATAAGCTGTACCTCTGCATTCCAATACCTTTATTCTTTCTTTATCTTGTAAGTACTTGTGTACGTCCCAGGCCTTACAGGGACGTATATGGGTATAATGGTAATTACTTATTTTAGGAATTCTCACTATGAGGTATATTCATTAAGGTAGAATATGTTTATCACTCACCTCATATTGTTCTTCTTATTTGATTATAAACTAGTTTCGGAACATAGTTTCTGTTCCATCCTCAGTATCATCACGACCGTTGTTCTGTCGTTGTTCTAGACGACAGAACAACGGTCGTGATGATACTGAGGATGGAACAGAAACTATGTTCCGAAACTAGTTTATAATCAAATAAGAAGAACAATATGAGGTGAGTGATAAACATATTCTACCTTATAATGGTAATGTTTACCCTTCTGTGCCTATAGCTATTGCTCATACTATTCACATGAGAGAAACATACAAGAATATGAATTTACTTTTAAAAACTGTTAACTACAAAAAATATGAATGGAAAGCATGTGAGATATTATAGTCATAGGGTTACTCCTTGGAATGCAGAGTGGTTTCACCAAGTTTTGTTGCTTTTTATGCGAGTGGGACTGTCGAAGTAAACAAAAAATTATTAAGTAAGAGAGTGACCTCTAATAGATTCTTTGCTACCAGGGAACAAAAGTGTTAAAGTTAAAAGTGTCATTAGTTAAGAAAGAAAACATATTAATTATATTATTTTTAGTCTGAACATCTTACCTCAATATTAATGTTGATTTGTTCTTGAACATGTTTCAAAACAATTCTTTTTCAGACTGGTTTTATTTATGTTGCATTATGTTGCACTACCTGGATGTCGATGTCAGCTTCATCCTGTGGTTGGCCAAAGAACCTCCAAACAAGGTCACGCTCCATCGGTATATCAAAATTCATAACTCTGTTTCTGTTCTTCTGAATATAAATGTTTTCCCAAATAGTCAGTTCTTTTGTATTTTCTAACTGTTTTAATAATTTAGTGTCTGAATTTATATTATGTTTTTCAGACCAAACATGAGCAGCAACTGCAGATTTTTCTATTTCCCCATTTTTAATATTTCTTATGTGTTCTTTGGTTCTAGTTTTTAGGTTTCTTTTTGTTTTTCCTATATATATCTTTTCACAATCCATGCATTCAATTTGATATATTCCTGACTTTATTTTTATCAGTTTTTTCATTTTTGTTGGTTTTTATTAGTTTATTTAAACTGTAGTTATTTTTTGGTGCTAATTTAATATTAAACTTCTCAAATATCTTTTGAAATTTATTATGTACCTAAGGGCGATATGTGAATTTCCTATATTTTTTCATAGGTGGTTCTTCTTTTTCAAGAGTACTTCTGTTTATATTTTTTTGTTTTTTATACTTTTCTATCCTTTTATGTACCATTTTTTCATCAAAACCCGTTTTCTCTTGCTACTTTGATTATGTGTTTTTTCTCATGTTTGAAATCTTCTTCGTTTAAGGGTAAGTATACCAATCTATGAGTTAAACTATTAAAGGCTGCTACGCGGAAGACCAAGACGACGATGGGCTGACATCTTCAAAGAACGAGCAGGGGCGCAATGGTCCAGAGTCGCCAGATGCAGGAAAAGCTGGAGAACGATGGAGAGCCAACTGTGCATTAACTAATCACAGAACAGACAGTGTATACAAACCAAGTGCTACATCCAAGTCAACTTCTCACCACGGAGTAGCTCACCGGGTGACAGTCACAATAGAGCTTAACCCCTGTACAGGGAGGCCTTTGCCCTAAAGGGACATATCGGGCTTTATTTATTTATTTATTTAATTTATGTCCAATTGGATTGAACCCTGTTGATTTTATAAAATTTTCCGTATGAGTTTCTTTCCTATGAATCCCGAATTCAATTTTTCTTTTTTCTTCGTTTCTGTTTTTTTTACAAAAGAGCTGACTATTTGGGAAAAAAATTATATTCAGAAGAACAGAAACAGAGTTATGAATTTTGATATACCGATGGAACGTGATATTATAATAATTACACACATATTCTAGGAACATTTTAAGTTACCTTCCCTACAGCTCCTTGTTTGGAGGTTCTTTGGCCAACCACAGGATGGAGCTGACATCGACATCCAGGTTGTGCAACATAATGAAACATAAATAAAACCAGTCTGGAAAAGCTGACGATAAAACAGAATTGTTTTGAAACATGTTCAAGAACAAATCAACATTAATATTGAGGTAAGATGTTCAGACTAAAAATAATATAATTAAAATAACCTCAAAATATAACTTCCTAAAATTGAATATTAAAAAAACACATTGCTGCCACCCCTTCACATTAAGCTAGGCTTAATGAAAAATTTTAAGGCTCTAAACAAAAAATGGTAAAAGTTTTCTGTATTTGAAAGAAAAATTTCCAAGAATTAGTGAAGGTAAATTGAAGAAAGGCATTTTTATTGGACCACAAATTCGTGAAGTGATGCAAGACAAGAAGTTTGATGACATGCTAGAGGACAGTGAGACAGCAGCATGGGTGGGATTCAAGACAGTGTGTGCTGATATTCTGGGAAATGTAAGGACCGAAAACTACCAAGAAATTATTGAGAACATGCTAAAGGCATATAATAACTTGGGGTGTAATATGTCATTGAAAATACATTTCCTACATTCCCACCTGGACTTCTTTCCTCCCAACCTGGGGGCCATCAGCGATGAACACGGAGAATGTTCCCATCAAGACATATTTGTCATGGAAAGAAGATACAGAGGGCAATGGTCATCCAGTATGTTAGCTGACTGTTGTTGGCAGCTAATTAGGGATGTTCCTGATGTTGTCCACAAGCGGAAATGTTCCAGAAAATCTTTTTAGAATCTCAAATCAATTTTTTTTTTCTATATTTCTATACTTTTTGCATGATAAATAAGAAAATTTGTGACCAAGTCATCCCGAAAGTTATTTAATCTATACACTTCTTTCTTAATAATCCTTGTATTTATAAAAATACATAAGGAATTACCAGAATATTGATATTAGATATGTTCGGTCACTTTTTTTTTTTATTTGTATGGAAATTTTCAATCAAGTTTCCTGCAGTAATGGTATGTGATAGAAAATTTTGGATTGCAGATCTGAATTCAGCATAGGTTTTACATATATAATCACATATTTTTAATCAAGTGCAAAAAAAAAAGTTTGTTGTCCATTGGTATAAGAGAGCAAGACTGCTATTGACTTTAGTGTTAGATGCAGCACATTAGACAACAACTTTAAACCATATGAAGAAAAGATTCTTTATATCTTTACAATCCAATTTATGTACTGGTATTTGGTTCCAAAGGAGAACATTTTCCCACCATAAATAGAACGATAAAGTTACCATTAAGTAAAGCAAATTATAATAAAAAGCTGAACTACATAAAAATGGCTATAATCATGAAACAATAAATTGTAAGTAAACAAAAAATATAATATGAATTAACAAATAAACCAATGTTTTTATTATTAATTTCATACATCTCAATGATGGATAAATCATATTTAAAGAGAAAAATTATACGCTCAGACCGGGACTTGAACCCGGGACCCTTTATAGAGAAAGATTTGCGTTTAGATCGGTACTTGCTCAGGTAGCTCAAATGGTAGAGCACTTGGACTAGAAAACCAAGGGTCCCGGGTTCAAGTCCCGGTCTGAGCGTATAATTTTTCTCTTTAAATATAAAATATAACCAAACTTAACTGTGTTGAGATGATGTAGCTAGGTGCAGTAAAGGAAAATGGAAATTGGAGGTTGAGAAGGAATGACGAATTATACCTCAAGAATAATAAAGAAAATATAGTTAGTTTCATCAAATCCAAAAGATTACAATGGTTTGGACATACACTAAGAATGCCAAAGGGAAGATTGCCGAATTATATTTTGAATTGGAAGCCACAAGGAACAAGACCAAGGGGAAGACCCAAGGATTGATGGGAAGATGACGTAATTGAAGATTTGAGAGAAATGGGGATTTTTGATTTGAAATCCACTGCACAAGATAGGAAGAAGTGCCGTAAACTGGTTGAGAAGGCCAAGACATTCCACTGGAAGTCGTAGAGCCTGACGAAGAAGAAGAACCAAACTTAACAAAGAAATTAATAAAAATAAACTAATCAAATGGCAAAGAGAAAAATTTATGCCTGAACCGGGAATCGAACCCCGAACCTTCAGCTTTCCGTGCTGATGCTCTAACCATTGAGCTAATCCAGGCTTCCTTCCCATCCAAGCATAAATCCTTCCTTTACCTTACTGTCTTGGTCCCACATTCAAATGCTATGAATCATCAATCACAAATACACAATGAATGGCTTCTACCTGAAGAAGACATGAAGGGACTCCACATAGCTATAGCATTATTTATTAAATTAATATTAAGAAGCTAAAGCTGTTACTATGATTGAAATAAGTATATTAAAGTACACCACTAAATTATTGTAATCAAATGGCAAAGAGAAAAATTTATGCCTGAACCGGGAATCGAACCCCGAACCTTCAGCTTTCCGTGCTGATGCTCTAACCATTGAGCTAATCCAGGCTTCCTTCCCATCCAAGCATAAATCCTTCCTTTACCTTACTGTCTTGGTCCCACATTCAAATGCTATGAATCATCAATCACAAATACACAATGAATGGCTTCTACCTGAAGAAGACATGAAGGGACTCCACATAGCTATAGCATTATTTATTAAATTAATATTAAGAAGCTAAAGCTGTTACTATGATTGAAATAAGTATATTAAAGTACACCACTAAATTATTGTAATCAAATGGCAAAGAGAAAAATTTATGCCTGAACCGGGAATCGAACCCCGAACCTTCAGCTTTCCGTGCTGATGCTCTAACCATTGAGCTAATCCAGGCTTCCTTCCCATCCAAGCATAAATCCTTCCTTTACCTTACTGTCTTGGTCCCACGGAAAGCTGAAGGTTCGGGGTTCGATTCCCGGTTCAGGCATAAATTTTTCTCTTTGCCATTTGATTACAATAATTTAGTGGTGTACTTTAATATACTTATTTCAATCATAGTAACAGCTTTAGCTTCTTAATATTAATTTAATAAATAATGCTATAGCTATGTGGAGTCCCTTCATGTCTTCTTCAGGTAGAAGCCATTCATTGTGTATTTGTGATTGATGATTCATAGCATTTGAATGTGGGACCAAGACAGTAAGGTAAAGGAAGGATTTATGCTTGGATGGGAAGGAAGCCTGGATTAGCTCAATGGTTAGAGCATCAGCACGGAAAGCTGAAGGTTCGGGGTTCGATTCCCGGTTCAGGCATAAAAAATGTTTTCTCTTTGCCATTTGATTACAATAATTTAGTGGTGTACTTTAATATACTTATTTCAATCATAGTAACAGCTTTAGCTTCTTAATATTAATTTAATAAATAATGCTATAGCTATGTGGAGTCCCTTCATGTCTTCTTCAGGTAGAAGCCATTCATTGTGTATTTGTGATTGATGATTCATAGCATTTGAATGTGGGACCAAGACAGTAAGGTAAAGGAAGGATTTATGCTTGGATGGGAAGGAAGCCTGGATTAGCTCAATGGTTAGAGCATCAGCACGGAAAGCTGAAGGTTCGGGGTTCGATTCCCGGTTCAGGCATAAATTTTTCTCTTTGCCATTTGATTACAATAATTTAGTGGTGTACTTTAATATACTTATTTCAATCATAGTAACAGCTTTAGCTTCTTAATATTATTCAAAGTTAAAATTGGGAAACACATTATGAGGTTCTTAATTAATAAATTAATGAGTCATTTTAACATCTTACCTCATATTTCATGTTTTTTCAAACACGGTAACTATAGTTTTCAAATGATCTTGTCATTCATTTTCAACCGCCATTATGACTACCGGATATTCGTTGGAATCTCCCTCTATAACGTTGCCATCTGGTGTTGATTTGACGAACTTCGAGATATCGTTGCCATCTGGTGTTGATTCGATGAACTTCGAGATGAGGTCACGTTCATCCGGAATGTCGAAATTCATAGATTTAAATTTGTTCTTCTGTATAAATATTTTCTCCCAAACTGTCAAATCCAAAGGTTTTTCCAAATGTTTTAGAAGTTTAGCTTCTTTTTCGATTCTATGACCTTCCAACAAACTATGTGCTGCAATAGCTGATTTTTCAATATCACCATTTTTAATATTTCTAAAGTGTTCCTTTGTGCGAGTGTCCAAATTTCTTTTTTTTTCCTATATATACTTTATTGCAATCTCGACAATCAATTTGATAAATTCCAGAAAAAACATGAAATATGAGGTAAGATGTTAAAATGACTCATTAATTTATTCTTAATATTAATTTAAAAAATAAACTAATTTGATAACCATCACATATACATACGATGGAACCATAAAACTGGCCAAAAAATTAGGAAACACGACAAAAGCATAAAAATAGCTTATAAAATCAACTATAAACTAAATAATATCATCTACAACAAAATAGAAGATACCAATATATGTGAAAATAAAGGAATTTACAAACTCAAATGCAGACAAATGAAGTTAGATGGAATTGTTAATGATACTTAATGTATTGAAAGTAGTCTTCAAGAAATCTACGAATATGAGGTGAGTTGTGAAAATTCTAACTCTCTATAGTCCCGTGCCATAGCTGAGTGGTTAAGGCAAGAAGCCTTGGCGCAGAGCTACACAGGATTTGCGCTGCTTCGAGTCCCCATGGAGGAAGAAATTTCGGTCAGTATGGGACCAGTGCCCACCCAACATCATGAGGCATTTGGGTAGCTACAATAAGTAGCGACTCCAGGTTGAGAAGACCAGTTGTAATGGCTGGGGGACCCGACACACTGACTACATGTCAACCCTACACTGGCTATATGATCGTCTACCTATCGTATTAACACATGTGGATGTGAGACCAGCAGGTGGATGGTAGGCCAAGGCCTGTCGTGCTTGGAGTTTGGAGTTTTTATTAATTCAAATGCAATAGCAGCAACACATTTTATATCGGCAGAACTACTAGTAATTTTAATATAAGATAGGAGCATTTCAGAGACATTAAATTTAATGAGAGAAAAATAAAGCTTTGCGAAACACGTCATAAATGCAGATCATCAATCTAACATAATTGACATCACACTCTCAATAGTACACAGAGTGTAGAACAACATAAAATAAATATCCTAGAAGTAGAAATACTGGAAGAAGTGAGAAACAAAAACCTGCTAAACGAGAAACACACCTAACCATCTCAACCCTCTATACAGTTTGATCATTGAAAATAATTAGTACCTAACCTGCTGCTCAAGATGAAATAAGAAGTTCTGAAAGCTCTGCACAATTTTAGTACATTTTAATTTGTTGAGGCCGACTGACATTTCAGGAACAAATTTTAATATTTTAACTTTTTACATTACATTTACATTAGATTCCAAAGAAAAGCCGGTAGTCATAATGTCAGTTGAAAATGAGAGATGATTCTCTCGAAAACTAGTTTCCGTGTTTAAAGAAACGTTAAATATGAGGTAAGATGTAAAAATGACTCATTAATTCACCTTATATTTCTTGATTTTTATGCAGACCGGTTTCGTCACTTTAACGTGATATTCTCGATGCCTTCCAACTGCCACCCTCCTGCAAGTCGACTTCCGCTCCCTCTGCTGGCTGACCAATGAACTTCCAAATCAATTTTTTTTACTCTTTCTCTGGGAATTTCAAAATTCATGGTTCACTTTTTATTTTTGCAGATGTAAATTTTCTCCCAAATTGTGAGCTCCTTAGATTTTTATGTTTTAGTAATTTGGCCTGAGTTTCAATTCTGTGTTTTTCTGACCATGCATGTGCCTATTGCAGATTTTTTTTATTTTTCCATTTTTAACATTTCTAAATGGAGAAATTGAAATAGCTACAATAGCAAAACACAGAATTGAAACTAAGGCCAAATTACTAAAAGAGTAAAATCTGAGGAACTCACAATTTGGGAGAAAATTTACATCTGCAAAAATAAAAAAAAACCTTGAATATTGAAATTACCGGAGAAAGAGAAAAAAATTTGATTTGGAAGTTCATTGGCCAGCCAGCAGAGGGAGTGGAAGTCGACTTGCAGGATGGATGGTGCAAACGACAGTTGGAAGGCATCGAGAATATCGCGTAGAAGCGACGAAACTGGTCTGCATAAAAATCAAGAAACATTAGGCAAATCAAAGTATCCAACTTAATAATAATTAAATATAATTAATTTATCTTATTACTAGTTGTAATACTATATTAACACAATAAAGTACACACTAATAACGTTCATGGTAAAATTTAAATGTCTTATCAGTTGAAGAAACTCCAATTACAATTTTATATTATAATTTTTGTATTGTAATAAAGTATATTATGTAGCATATGTACCATTTTCAAATGACGATGAACTGATGATAGTTCCCCATTCATTCTGTTGCAGGACATGGGTGCTTCCCTAGTGGGGAGTTTCTTAACAGACTATAGTGCGTTTGGTCTAGTGATGAACTAAGCCCGCGTCAAATTTTAAACCGTAATCACGTGATGCAGTACTAGTGGGAGAAGATCCACCCGGTGTTTTTAAATTATGACAACTTCTCAGTAAAGAGAATGCTTTGGCCTATCTTTTGAAGTGTGTACTAATAGGTTATAATTGTATTTCTAGGAATATTTGAGAACTTATTTATGGGCTACTGCAATTAAATGGCTTCGTTATTGTCTGCTTTGCAAACCATAACTATTTATAAGACTGTCATTAGGCATACAGTATACCTGTGAGCAATAAACCCAACCCCATCAATTATATTTACGAATATTTGAACGTGAACTTTTTTTCTTTTTTTCCACTGAAGACCCTTATACAAAGCATTACAAAATAAAACAGTCAAAACTATTTTAACAATGCGAATGCAATAATTTTTCATTAGGCTATTTATTCAAAATATACATGCTTACTATATTAATAATAAATAATATACTAACAATAGCTGCTGCACAATACCTTATTCTTCTTCACGGCTTCAAGAATGTCCTTCGAACTGGGAATAAAGCCCTCCTTATACAAACTTTACACTATCTGCCGCAATGCTTTTCGATCAAAATTGTCAATTTTAGTTTTTGTGCTTTTGCGAATTCTCTTTTTAATGGGGCTTTCTAAGATTCCATTTGATCGTACATCATGTTACATATTTCCTATTACAATCCTAGATAATCCTGTGGCTATCATTGTTCTTTCCCACACATTGGTTACAGAAATAAACAGCCTATCATATTTAGCATCTTCACATTCACTTTCAAAATATGCATGGATATGAAACATTAATTCTTTTGTTTACCCCTGTCTCCAAGCAAACAGACAATGACAATTAAAGGAAACAAAAAAAATCACTGCAATTAGCATGTCCATTTTATTACACATTATAGCTTACATATAGGCCCTATCTGTATTTAATAAACAAAAAAATTTTATATAGAAAATTATAAAAATTGCAGCCCATTGGCGCACTTATATTTTTACTCCGCCAGAGCACTAAAAGAAATGGGAGAAGAACTGAAGGTTTACACAGTAGGATAAGTGATTTTGTATCGTCCTATGATGGTATTGTAGGGGTCCTTCCTTGAAGGAGAAATTTCAAACTTTCGGCATCCAGAGTCCATCACTAGACCAAACGCACTATTATTTAGTTAAGTTTATTTCCCTACGGGGCACGCCGTAGCGTAGTGGTTAAGGCACTGAGCTACAAGCCGGAGGGTCGAGGGTTCAAGTCCCGTTGGGGTCAGGATTTTTAAAATGACCCAAACCCTCTGGTGGCACTATGGCCCTGGGGTCGACTCAGCCTCTAAAGGAAATGAGTACCAGACACTTGTTCTGGGGAAAGGCGGCCGTCACGCAGGGCTGACAACCCGGCTGACATAAAGTGCCGATTGTCTAGAAAAAGTGGGAGCCTTAACCTCCTACTACCCCAAGGGCCTCCGGGCCTGTTGTGGGATCACTTTACTTTACTTTATTTCCCTACAGAAGTCAGCAAGTGACTTGAGGTTAGCATATCGCTTGAAGCAACATCTAGTAGGAAACTATATAGTTGACCTTCAGATGAATGAAGGTCAGTTAAATTTTGCTCAGAGGTCTTTTTATTCTGACTTGAGATTCTTTTACGAGCCTGAAAATCTTTAAACTCGGCACACATGGTTTAAAGACCATCGTGGAGACTTTGTTCTTTGGATTTTTCCAACCTAAAAATCCATTGAGCCCAACCTTGTTTGAACTCACAATCTTGTAATGCAAGGACCAATCCCAATATTAAAAAAATTGTCGGCTCTTTCAATATGAGTTTGCATGATCTGGGTTGTTAAAATATCATCTTTAAATATATTAATATCAACTTTCCATATTTTAAAATTACATATTAATTACTTTCGTGGAATTCAATGACTCTTTTATTTAGTTAATTACTGTGTGTGGGGGTGTGAGAAATGTTAAGTTTGAGAATTCTTGCGAGAAGTGCTTGTTAGCATTAAGGAAATTACGGTAGACTATCTTAACCCACAAACTGTGTGATAATCCCAGAGACGTTTCTTGGTGATAAATTTCCAAGATGATGAATTATGTTCGAGAAGATTTGACAGGCTGACATTTACCCTCAGAGCTGACAGCCTAGATGTGGTGATATGTAATGTTTGTTTTGTTACTGACGCAATATTACAGCTTTAGTTTCTCGAGAAATTTTTCCGGAGAAGATGTTCAAGTGTTTATCACAGAACTACCTAATAAATAAGTTGAGTCTACCTCATATTGGTAGAAATACATATAAGATGAAACATAGACTCAACTTATTAATTAAGTAGAATATCAATTAAGGTAGAATATTTCTTTAAAACTTACTGTTTGGGAAAAGATCTACATTCAAAAGAGCGAAAAGAAGAAATTAATGAACTTTGAAATTCCCGGTGAGAATGACCTGGTTTCGAGGTTTTTCAGTCAGCCAATGGAAGGAGAGAAGGACAGCTCTTCAAGACGACAGAACAACGGTCGTGACGATACTGAGGATGGAACAGAAACTATGTTCCGAAACTAGTTTATAATCAAATAAGAAGAACAATATGAGGTGAGTGATAAAAATATTCTACCTTAATGAATATACCTCATAGTGAGAATTCCTAAAATAAGAATATCAATATTTACATAACAAAGCAAAATTCAATCTGTAATCACTGATGATGGGATTAAGAAGTCTTGAGAGAGAAACAACTATAGGAGACAAAAGTTTTAATTATTAAACAAACCTCTTAATGTTACTTCCTATTGTATTTTAACCTTTTCACTGCTAAGATATTTCCAGCCTTTAAAACCCTCCTTGCTCAATGCAGGGAGAAATATGGAAAAAGTTTATTTAGGTTCCTAGGAGATGGCAGTATATGCCTGCTTAGTTTGAAAGCAATGCAATACGTATTACATAACTAGCAAGCGTTTGGAGTTGAGAATGGATATACACACCCATAGCACAGCAAGCATTTTCTTTGCCAACTGATATACCCGTTCGTAGCAGTGTAAAGGTTAAAATAAAAAAAACTACCTGTTCAGAATCATGCAAATGAGAAAGAAAAATGCAATGAATTTTCAGAGGACCAAGAGAATGACAATACTACAGTGTATTGTGTTTACTTTGCAAGTAAAATACTGATTAACTTAATACTTTACAGTGTATTTATTCCTATGAATACAGAGAAAAAATGATCAGAAACCAGTCGGTATTTAATTAGTACTAATTACAAAGTAACTTACTCATGGTTATAATATTAATTTATATATATTAAAAATACATATTGCACAGTATTTAAAAAAAATTGTATACCTAAAAATCATTAAAGAATCGTAAATTAACACTTCACCTCATAATTTACAGTTTCTTGAGAACTGTTTCAGAAGGGTTCCCTTCTATCTTCAGCTTATACAGAGTGCTCTAAAATTCCCCTTACAAACTTCTAGGACTTGTAGATGGGACTGAGTTGATAATATTTAGAACTGGAAACCATGTCCGGAAACTTACCGTTTCCTTGCTACAGCCTTTTGAAAACATGTTTTTAACGTGACCATTTTTACAAGTAATTTATTATGAGGCGTGACACAGTACATCACTTGTTTTACAATTCAACCCATTAATAACCAGAGAAACAAAATGGAAACTGAATCATGACTTGCATTAATAATCCCGGATACACCCTCCACAATTAATTTTTTGCAGTTTTCAAAATTCCAAAAAAAAATTGATATTTAAAAAAACACCAAGTCTTGGAATACCCGATAGGAAAATGTTCGATTTAGACGAATCGAGAAGCTATTACTAGTTGAGACACGTGACGTATGTTCAGGCAATGCTTGTTTTCAAAGGCTGTAGCTCGGAAACGGTAGTTTTCGGACATGGTTTCTGATTATAAATATTATCAACTGAGTCCCCTCTACAAGTCCTACAAGTTTGTAAAGGGAATTTTAGAGCACCCTGTATTGACTACCTGAAGATAGAAACACATCAACACATTATGAGGAGAGGTGTTAATTTCTGATTCTTTCATGATTATTAAATAAAATCTAAAAATAATAATTATATACCTTACTTTTTTTAGAAATTAACACTATGAAGCATTATTTATGTAAGTAAAATTTTATTAATGTTTTTATTATTAATTTAACATTTCTCAATGAAAGATAAATTAAATTTGAAGAGAAAAATTTTCGCCTAGACCAGGACTCGAACCCGGGACCCTTGGCTTTCCGGGCCAAGTGCTCTACCAAAAATTTAATTTATCTTTCATTGAGAAATGTTAAATTAATAATAAAAACATCATTAGAGGCCTTACTGGCTTTTAAAGTAATGTTAAATTTCCAATAAATGTCTTCTTAACTAAGAAGCCGCCATTTGCAAAGATAGAAACAATGGTTTCAAAAGCATTTGGCGATAGGGAATTACAACGTATATAAGAGAAAAATTTGCGTCTAGATCGTAACTCGCCTCGGTAGCTCAGTTGGTAGAGCACTTGGCCCGGAAAGCCAAGGGTCCCGGGTTCGAGTCCTGGTCTAGGCGAAAATTTTTCTCTTCAAATTTAAAATTTTATTACCTCACCTCATAATCTTTCTTCTTCTTAGATGGGTTTTGGATCCATCCTCGGTTCCATCATCAGTATCTTCATGAAAAAACTGATGATGGAATTGAAGAAGGAACTGAAACTAGTCTAAGAAGAAGAAGATTATAATAATAAAGGAGAAATGCGCACAAACCGTGCAGAATTACATGTGAAGTGCTTAATTGTCTTTGCTATAAGCACTGATTGATTTAAGTCTTTTTTACAATTCAGAATATGGTACTTTTCACATTTTTGTGAACACAAAACACATATACACATGTCGTTAGGTTCATGAAATGTCTTGTTGCAGCATATATTGTGATGGAAGCCATGCACTGCCAGTCTGGTAGTGACATGAGGCATTTCACAGTTCGATTCTGTCCATTGTCTGTCTTGCATCGCACAGGTCGCATAGAATGATGATGGTATGTCCTTCTATGATATGGCTATCGCAACGGAAGACATAAACTCTCTACAGACAGCGATAGATATACTAAGCGGCTGGGCAGAGAGAAATGACATAAAGATAAATGAAGAGAAGACAGAAATGATAGTGTTTAGGAAAGGCGGCAGACTGACTGAAGGGGAAAAAAATTAAATGCAGTGGGAAAATCCTCAACAGAGTTAACAACTTTAAATATTTAGGCCTCACGATACAAACAACAGGGAAGAGCTTCAGGCTACATATCAGATCAAGAATGGTGGCAGCAATAAGGACAATGAATGAAATTAGGAACATCAGGTTACTGTCAATCAGCACCGCTATGGACTTGTTCAGATTGAAGGTACTACCCGTACTTGTGTATGGACTCGACTTGATACCTCACATATAAGCAACTGGAAGATATGGAGAAAGTGAAGTCAAGATACCTCAAGAGACTCTTAGGAGTATCACCGAGTACGAGATCGAGGCTGGTTTATGAACTCATCAGAGAGACGTTTTTAATAGAAGATCTGCAGACAACGCTACTCCTGCCATCTAGTAAGAAGAAGATTATGAGGCGAGGTAATAAAATTTTACTTAAATTATATACCTGTTTGTGAAGGTTAGTGTTCAAAATTTAAAATATTCTCCTGCACATTTTGCTTTATGCAACTAATTCATTCTTTCTCTGTATTCTTCATAATCACGTGGGCACCCCCCCCCATAAGGATAAAAATAATTTTCAGTGGAATAATGATTATACAATCAAACTGTGATCAACTATAATGCAAATTTTAATGTTATGGCATTGAAAGTAGCGATAGCTACCAGCTTTCTGATGAAAAAAATTATATAAGTTAAAAAAAATATATAATGCAAATATTTGACTGTTAGGATAATCATGTCACTATCAATAAGATGCCCTGTGACAAAATAACTAAGGGTAACCTAGTACGGAGAGCAGTGTGACCACCATGCTATTGATACTGTTACTACAGTTTTTTTCTCCTCCACATTACTCAAACAGTCGATACTACTCATTATGTTATTTCAATTCATACTGAAGGGCACTATGATAACTCAACATAAAAATGGCAAAGTGCATAAAATATATCATAAAGGGTTGTGTATCACTAAAAGTAAATTCCTTATATTGGAAATGAAAGTATTTATCTTCATTGATGGCAAACACAAAGTCGAAGAGGCTACATATCATTAATATGCCTGCATGAAAAGACTGCAAAGAAAAGCGGGATTTCCCACAAACGATAAACATTCCAAATGAGAAAGTTGTTAAACATTTATGAAATGTACAGTCTTTCTCAAGATTTAGCAGATGATTGACACTATCAATGCAAAAGGAATTTGGAGATGAATCTTGTAAGATAAAGATTTCCACTCTGTTAAAATGTAATTGCTAGTAGTAATAGTCCTGTCAGCTGCAAATCTTTGGGAATTCTACGCCACCAACATAAATTCAAATAAAAACAGAAGGAAAAAAAAACAATTTATTGTTGCGGTAGGTGAATAATTACCTGAGAGAAGTATATTTATATTTAAATTAATATTGGGAAGTAAACATTATGAGGTTATATCATTAATAGTGAGTGGAGAAAATTACTTACCATCCAATAGTACATAGGAAATTAAAAAAAATATTTGACAAACACAACATTACTTTGGCACCAATAAATAAATTTAGTCTGGAAATAAATTGTAATGATTGTAGCAAAGTATACATAGGAAAAACAAAAAGGAATTTGGAAACACGCACTAAAGAACATTTTAGAAACATTAAAAATTGTGAAATTAAAAAATCAGCAATTGCTGCACATAGTTTGCTAGAACATCATAAAATTGAAAAAGAGGCAAAACTTTTGAAACAATTAGATAAACCGTTGGAATTGACAATTTGGGAAATGATATTCATTCAGAAGAATAAATATCGATCTATGAACTTCGATATTCCGGTGGATAAAAATTTAATTACAAAGTTTATAATCCCAACGAAAGATGGCAGACAAGAGGTGATGTCCTTAGAGAAATCAACAACCACAGGATTTCATCAGTGGAAGCCATGACTGAAGAGGGACAAGATATTGTCTGAAACTGCCGGTATCAAAGAAATTTGAAATCATATGAGGTGAGTCATTAAAAATATATTCTCCACTCACTAGAAGGTATTTGTTTATTTCCCCAAAAAATGTGTGAAATACCTTAAAATAAGGTGAGAAGTTGCCAACATATCACAAAAACCCACTACCAAACAATCGAAAGCTACGAATATCCGGTAGTCATAATGGCGGTTGAAAATGAATGACAAGATCATTTGAAAACTATAGTTACCGTGTTTGATAAAACATGAAATATGAGGTAAGATGTTAAAATTACTCATTAATTTATTAAGCGAAAGCTAACTTAATCTGGTGTACTAACTTGCCCATCTAACACTAACCTGTCCATTTTCTAACCCTAATTTTACCACTAACGTAGGTGTACTCTTGGGATAGAATTCCCTTATACATGACCAAACATGTTGGCAATTGGATCTAGCAGGAACGAGTATTATCACAATGGCCAACAAGATGTTAAAGGTCACTTGTTCTACGATCAAATATTCACTTGTGGCTTCCATCCATCCATCCATAGTAATTCTGCCCAAAGACAGGTACTTCACTGCAATCATAGCATTTTCATGCTATGCTTGCAGCTTTACTAGGGAATTGTAGGTGTGGTAGCTTCCCGTTGCTTTCCACACCGGTGAAAGATGATGATGATTGGCCATATGATTTTGGGGACTGTTTGGGCCTTAAAGTTTTCCTGACATTTGTCTTACAGGTGAGGAAAAACCCTGATAAAAACCTCACCCAGAGAAACCCGACCGGGGATCGAACCCGGGTCCACTACCTCGAGACCACAGCAGCATGATGGCATAAAATAGAACAATCTTTTTCTCAAAGATATAAACTTCCACTATAACTCTAAATTTTAAAAAAAATATTCAAATGAGGAAAATAGATGATTCAGACATCTGGATAATTGATGTTCCACTGTATTTGGTAGTGATGCAATTGAAATAAAAATTAAAGTCACATTTACAACAGCACTTAATTCTTTTCCATTATATAATAAAGCTTCATATATATACCAAGCAAATTGCATACATTCAGGAGATTGCCCCACACATTGACAATAATGTCTACCTTCATTAAGAGGAGGTGACACACGTCCTCGGATGCGCCTTGACCCTTGACTAAACAGAGGCCGAGGTTTGTAGAGTTCATCACTGTTATAGCGTTGTGCCCGACCACCGGGAGTTCCAAGGCTTCCACTCCTGTCGGCAGTAATCAATCTTAAGCTTTTAACAAGCAATCAGTAAAATCTACATACGCCAGCAAAATTACAAGTTGTTAAAAAGCTCACAGTGATTACATGTGGATTGGAATTGATGTAAAAATGTAAAAGTATTTCTGTAATATGTAGTATCAACATTTTTAATTATTGCTTCAGCAACTATAATGAATATTATAGCAATTTATAGTTAAGGACATTTACACTGACGATGTCATGAATTTATATAATTCTCAAGGCTATAAAGATCTTATAAATGGAATTAAAAATTTTAAATGAGTCACTGACATCAGCTGATCTTTGTATCTCTGATGGAGGATGAATGAACTTTGAAATCAAATCTTGCTCATTGGGAATTCAGAAATTCATTATTCTCCTTTTGTTATTCTAAATGGAGACTTTTTTGCAAAATGAGTTCTAAGTTCCAAACTATTTCATCTACAGGGAAATTCCCAGAACTCATTTTAAAGAAGGCTTACTGAACACTAGAACTAGCCTGGACATGAACAAATGAATAAAAATATTTAATTAATGTTGGGAAGTAAACATTATGAGGTATAATCATTAAAATTCATCGGAGAACATATTGTTTAAACAACTCACCTCATAGGATTCATGCTTCCATGATATCGCGATTTCAAACATAATCATGTTCATCGTCAGACATAACTATGACTGATGAAATTCTTCGGCCGTCAACTATTCTATTGTTGCCATCTTCAGTGCTGCCATCTATGGTTGAATTTATGAACTTCGAAATCAATGTAATTTCGTTAGGGATATCAAAATTCATTGATCTATTTTTGTTTTTCTGAATGTATATTTTTTTCCCAAACTGTCAATTCCAAAGGTTTCTCTACTTGTTTTAAAAGTTTAGCTTCTCTTCCAATTTTATGATGTTCTAATAAACTATGTGCAGCAATTGCAGATTTTTCAATTTCACAATTTTTAATATTTCTGAAATGTTCTTTTGTCCGAATTTCCAAAAAAAAGTTTATATAGGAAAAACAAAAAGGAATTTGGAAATTCGGACAAAAGAACATTTCAGAAATATTAAAAATTGTGAAATTGAAAAATCTGCAATTGCTGCACATAGTTTATTAGAACATCATAAAATTGGAAGAGAAGATAAACTTTTAAAACAAGTAGAGAAACCTTTGGAATTGACAGTTTGGGAAAAAATATACATTCAGAAAAACAAAAATAGATCAATGAATTTTGATATCCCTAACGAAATTACATTGATTTCGAAGTTCATAAATTCAACCATAGATGGCAGCACTGAAGATGGCGACAATAGAATAGTTGATGGCCGAAGAATTTCATCAGTCGGAGTTATGGCTGACGATGAACATGATTATGTTTGAAATCGCGATATCATGGAAGCATGAATCCTATGGGGTGAGTTGTTTAAACAATATGTTCTCCGATGAATTTAAATGAATAAAAACTTCAATTTCTTCGCTATCCAGAATTGAATACATGCATTCCAAATCGATATTCACAGCCTTTCTGCCTGAGCTACCTGATTCACACAGGCATTTTAAACATTTTCTTTCAATGAATGTTTTCATTTCTTAGACTCTCAAACATCCTAGTTTTATCATGTCTAGAATTTTAGTATATACTGTTGTATGATTTATATTTTTAATGAATTATGAAATGATGATTAATGATAATGTGGATTGTTGTGATTACCTTCCAACCCAACATGTTTTGTGAGAAAAGAGAAAAAACCATGAATACTCCAAGTCAATTGATTATGCCTTTGATTAGAATCCAGGTCCATCAGAATATACAAACATTCAATCTGAGACAGATTTCTTTTCAACTAAAATTGAGTTATATATAACAAAGTATGCTATAAGCCGGAAGGTCGGAGGTTTGAGTCCCAGTGAGTAAAGATTTTAAACTGGCTTAAACCTTCTGGCAGCAATAAGACCTAGGGATCAACTCAGCCTCTAATAAAAATTAGTACCAGATGCCTGTTTGGGTGGGGGTAAAGGGGACGGTGATGCAGCCTATTAAGAAAAACGTGATAGTGGAGATGAGCAATGAACATATTAAAATTAAAATGAATAATAAAAATATTCTAAAATATGAGATTATTTACCTGAGACTCCTCCTAGTTTCTATATCACCCAATCGGCTATTTGACACATGTGCAGTCTTATCGTCAGAATTAGATGCTGATGGGTCGTTCTGACTCTCACCAACTGAAATTCCAGAAAACACAAATGCACAATCAGAGAAATACTATACTAAGTATAAGATAAACCTATAACAAAATATCCCAATTTTTTATATATTTAAATCAATGCTGGGAAGTAAACATGAGGTTATATCATTAACAGTGAGTAGAGAACATATTTTTAACGACTCACCTCATATTTGAAATTTGAAATTGTATGAGGTGACTCGTTAAAAATAGGTTCTCCACTCACTATTAAAGTATTTAATAGTTTAACACACAGACTTGTGTACGTTCCCACGAGCAAAGAAAATTTCAAGAAAGAGAAAAAACACATTATAAAAATTGCAAAAGATAATGAATTTCAATTAAAGATGATTCAAAAGAAAATAAATAAATTCAAGAAACAAAAAAGTAAAAAAATGAAAGTACTCTTCAGACAGATAAAAAAATTGGTAAAAAATTCAAGAAATTTACATACACCATTTAGTATTTAATAAGTTTGAAAAAAAAATTTCAACAAATTTAACATTAAATTAGCACAGAAAAATGATTACAGTTTGAACAAATTATCAAAACCAATAAGGATTGAAAAGACTGATGAGGGTAACAAATCAGGAATTTATCAAATTGAATGTAAGGATTGTGAAAAGATGTACACAGGGAAAGCAAAAAGGAATTTTTGACTGAAGGAACACCTTAAAAATGCTAAGAATAGAGAAATAATCTGCAATAGCTGCACATGCTTGGTCAGAAAAACACAGAATTGAAACCCAGGCAAAATTACTTAAACATTTGGAAAAATCAAAGGAACTCACAATTTTGTAGAAAATTTACATATGCAAGAACAAAAAGAAAACTATGAATTTTGAAATACCCGGTGAAAATGAGAGGAGATTGATTTGGAAGTTCATTGGTCAGCCGACAGAGAGTGCAGAATTCAATTTACAAGATAGACAACCGCAGGATGGCAGTTGTGATCGTGATGTTGCTTTGAAAATGTCACAAAGGCAGTGACAAAACTTAAGTCATCATCATCATCATCATCTGCATTCATGGATTAGGTCTGTTGACCCGTTCTGACATCAGCCCATCTCTTTCTAGGTCTGCCCACATCTCGGGTGCCTTTAGGTTTGTATTTTGTTATTTGTTTTGGATATCTATCTTCATTCATTCTGTCTATGTGTTGCTTCCATTTTTGTCTATATGTATCTATTTTATCAGTTAATGCAAATATTTCAAGTTCCTGTCTTATTTCTGTGTTCTTAATTCTGTCTTCCTTAGTGCACCCTTTAACAGATCTCAAAAATTTAATTTCTGCCGCCGTTATTCTACTTAGATCTTGTTTTTTATGTATCCAGGCTTCTGATCCATAGAGCAGTACTGGTACTGCCAATGTTTTATAAAATTTCAATTGGGTCTCTCTTGTTGTTTTATTATTTAGTGATCGTTTTATCGTACCACATATTCCCTGGAATTTTGCTATTTTATTAGTTATATCATTATCATAATTAAATGAAATGTCACATCCTAGATAATTGAGATGGTTCACCTGTTCTATGATTTTGTTTCCTATTACTATTTTGGATCTGATTTGATTTTTCCCTTGGAATGCCATTACCTTAGTTTTTTCTATGGATATTTTGAGATTATTGTTCACATATATTATGTAATTTAAAAATATTCCTTTGAAGCTCGTCTTCCGTATTTGCTATTATTACCTGGTCATCAGCATATAATAATGTTTTCAAGTAGTGTGTTTTATCTAATTTTATTCCTTTATTTGTTTCTTCGTTCCATTTTTTTATTATATCATTGATATATAGGTTAAACAAAACTGGAGAGATCCTTGTTTAACTCCTTGATTAGTATGAATTTTATTTTTACTTACTTCATTTCTAGTTTTTATAACAAAATTTGTGTTCCAGTACAAACTCTTTATAGCTGCTATTAAGTGTTTCGGAATTCCTTTTTCTTTTAAAATTGCCCAAAGTTTTCCTCTGTCTACTTTAACAAATGCTTTGACAAAATCAAAACTTAAGTATGCATAAAAATCAAGAAATACGAGGTGAGTCAAATTAAAGAGTTTAGTTACCAATCTTCTTGTCTTCACACTTAGGTCATGTTTATTTACCCACACTTTGGACCTGACTAGCCTGTCTGACTCTTGCATTTTCTTATATATACGAGGGTATCAACATTCTGGACATTAGTCTCAAATTCTCTTGTATAGAAAGTCTGAAAGATAATCATTCCAGAATCGATACATCTGGAAAATGATTACTCCAGAAAGCACGACTAGAGAGGTCATTTGCTGGATGCACATGACCTCAATCAAACTCCTATTGATTTATAAGGAGTCTTGCCGCTGTCCGCTAAATTCTAAGGTGATAATTTGAGCAACAGATCAATAATGCTTCACAACATATTGAGAAGACTTGCAGTACTGTTGTTGATAGCAATTGTTTGTTAGGTGGGGACATTAAGCCCGGAAGTCCTTTTGGTGCTTTTTGACAGAGTATGCTATATGCTGGCATTGGGTTTTATCTTCTCCCTTCTCATCACTTACATTACATAAACATTTAAGCATAATCTCATCCTATACTCCTCTCTGCACATAATCCCTTAATAGGATTAGAACTCTTGTAATTGAGAATTATATCTATTTATTTTGGAGGGCCAAGTTCAACCTATAAGATAAAAAAAAATGGGCACAAGTTACTCCATATTGCTTTGAATGAGAAGAACTAGACCTGATAAAAAAACTGAACTTATGATCAAACACGTCATTACAGAGCAGTACAATGGTATGTACCACCAAGATAGGCTATCTTTCCTGGTTTCATACTTAAATATGGGAAATCTTTCCTGGTTTAAACCAGGCAAGAGCTTTTTGCAACACATGCATAAAGATATCTTCTAAACAGTACTCAGAAATATTGATCAAGAATTGTCTCATTATTTCTATGGGAGATTATGCAGTGCATCATTAAATGTTGAAAAATCTAAACAGAAATGTTGTTATACAATGGATTCCAGCACATTGACATTGTGGCATGGAAGATAATGAGAAGGCTGATATGCTTGCAAAAAAAAAGTACAACTCATCCAACAGAGTAAGATAGATTATCTATCTTACAAATCAGTACAACTCTACACCAAACTGAAAATAAAATCCCATATAGCCGAACAAAACAAAATCCAATGTGAAACCAAGATATGGAAGACATTACTAGAACCAGATACAATACCAAACAGTCCCTGATCAATTGCAGTTGCATCATTTTGTCTTGAAACTGGTCATGATTGCTTGGCAGCACATCTACATAGAATTAAGCTACTAGACTCTCCACACTGCATAGTATGCAAGGACACAAATACGATAATGAACAAGGGTCACTTGATGTTCTGCGCTAATCTTCAGAAAATAGTTGGAACACCATTCCAAATTGCTGAATATTATTGGGAAGCCAGCAAGCGAATGATGACAAATCAAGAGCTTCAGAACATTTGAATACTACTACTACTACTACTACTACTCATTAAATGTGCAGTGCATTATTAAAGGAATAAAGTAAAGACACTCCATTAAAGCCCATAAGGGGGAGATAAAGTGGCTAACACTAGGCTCTGGCCAACTATATATCAGAAAAGTTTCTAGTATTAATTTTATTATGAGACAGATTAGGTATTAAGAAATAAGAACAGCGAGAATGAATAAAGGAAAATATTTTGAAGTTACAATTAAATTTCAAGATAAAGCTGACATATCAAAGAAAATCACAAATTTCACAAAAACAACGGGGATAATTAACAGTATAATGAAACCATCTTTAGTACAAAAAAAAACAAGATTATGGCTTTATAAAGTTCTCGCAAGATCAGTATTAAGATATGGTAGAGAAGCATGGGCTATACGAAGAAGAGACAAAAACTAAATAACAGCAAATGAGATGTGATATATGTGCCATACAGAAGGCTATATAAAGTGGGACCATAAAAGAAATGGAAATTATGGAAGAGTTGGAGGTAGAACCCATTCTCCACCATATACAAAACTACCAGAACAACTGGAAAGCCCATCTTCAACTAATGCCATCTCATAGAATCCCAAAAGCCATGCTTCGTTACTGCCGCCAAGGCAAAAGATCACTGGGACATAATAAAAGCACTGGATGGAAAATTCTTCTTTGAGAACATAACAGGCCACATGGACTAATACTTGCATGGATGATGATGATAATTAAATTTTAACATTCACTATGATTAATAAATAGTTAGATTTTTACGACTCACCTCATAATTGTAGATTTCTTGAAGACTGTAGTTTCGATATGCTATGTATCATTATCAATTCCATCTAACTGTTGAATTGGCGGTTGGCAATCCTGTAAGTTGATTCTTGATCCCTCTGTTAACTGACTGATGAACTTACAAATTAAATCTTTTTTCCCTGGGTTTTTCAAAATTCATGATTTTCCTTCTATATCTGTGGATGTGAATTTTCTCCCAAACTGTGAGTTCCTTAGATTTATCTAACTGTTTCAGTAACTTAGCCTTTGTTTTGATTCTGTCTTTTCTGACCATTTTACTGAAACAGAAGTCTAAGGAACTCACAGTTTGGGAGAAAATTCACATCCACAAAAATAAAAAGAAAATCATGAATTTTGAAATTCCCAGGAAAAATATATAATTTGGAAGTCCATCAGTCAACCAACAGAGGGAGCAAGATTCAACCAACAGGATCGCCAACTGCCTATTCAACAGTTAGATGGAATTGATAATGATATGTAGCATAGTGAAACCATAGTCTTCAAAAAATCTATTCAATTACATGGCGAATTGTAAAAATCTAACTATTTATTAATTAAAATAAACCTCATAGTGTCACTTCCTTTAAATATTAAATCACTATGGTAATATATTTGAAGAGAAAAATTTTCGCCTAGACCGAGACTCGAACCTGGGACCTTTGGCTTGCCGGGCCAAATGCTCTACCAACTGAGCTACCGAGGCGAGTTGCAAACTAGACGCAAATTTTTCTCTTATATACGTTGTAATTCCCTCTCGCCAAATGCTTTTGAAACCATTGTTTCTATCTTTGCAAATGGCAGCTTCTTAGTTAAGAAGACATTTATTGGAAATTTAACATTACTTTATAAAGCTAGTAAGGCTTCTAATGATGTTTTTATTATTGATTTAACATTTCTCAATGAAAGATAAATTATATTTGAAGAGAAAAATGTTCTCCTAGTTCGCAACTCACCTCGGTAGCTCAGTTGGTAGAGCATTTGGCCCGGCAAGCCAAAGGTCCCGGGTTCGAGTCTCGGTCTAGGCGAAAATTTTTCTCTTCAAATATAATTTATCTTTCATTGAGAAATGTTAAATCAATAATAAAAACATCACTATGGTATTATTAAAAAATAACAAAAATCTCCATTCTTCAATTGCCCAAAACTGAACCTGGACCATCAAGTTCATAGACGACTTGCTGCCTACACTATCTGACCTGAGCAACTAAATCAGTTATATTTGAAGAGAAAAATTATACTTTTTTTATAATTATAATTTTTCTCTTCAAATATGATTTATCCATCATTGAGATGTATGAAATTAATAATAGAAATATCGAAAAAAAAGCCGTACTGGCATTTATAATGTAATGTATAATTCCCAAATATGTCTTCTTAACATAGGAGCCGCCATTTGCAAAGATAGAAGCAAAGGCTTCATAGCATTTGGTGGGCAGGAATTACAACATATACGGAGAAAAATTTGCATTTAGATCGGTACTTGCTCAGGTAGCTCAGATAGTAGAACACTTGGTCTAGAGAACCAAGGGTCTCGGGTTCAAGTCCCGGTCTGAGCATGTAATTTTTCTCTTCAAATATGATTTATCCATCATTGAGATGTATGAAATTAATAATAAAAACATCAAAAAAAGCAGTACTGGCATTTATAATGTAATGTATAATTCCCAAATACGTCTTCTTAATATAGGAGCTGCCATTTGCAAAGATAGAAGCAAAGGCTTCATAGCATTTGGTGGGCAGGAATTACAACATATATAGAGAAAAATGTTCGTTTAGATCAGTAATTGCTCAGATGGTAGAGCACTTGGTCTAGAGAACCAAGGGTCCCGGGTTCAAGTCCTGATCTGAGCATATAATTTTTCTCTTCAAATATGATTTATCCATCATTAAGATGTATGAAATGAATAATAAAACATTGAAATAAATCAGTACTTTCTCCAATCCCCAAATTCTTGTAAACAGTGAAAAAAGTATGCTTGAATATCTCTATTGACACTGCTATATTGATGGCAGCTAGTGGTATAATAACCTTGCCAGACGAATTAAAGCATAGCAAAGTATGAATATATAATTAATAAGGTCACATGAAAGTTGTGTCAGATTCACTTTTGCATTTGATAAGGTAAAATGCTACTCACTCAGAAATCCAAAACCAAGCCTCAGAATGAATAGAAATATGGAATGCTATTATTAAGAATCAAACGAATCATGAATTCTTCTTACCTCATACATCTATATTTTTTTAAACAGAACTGCAGTATCGGAAAACATATTATTCCCTTCGTCAAGAGCTTGATGATGGGAATATGTTTTCTGATACTGTAGTTCTGTGTTAAAAAACATAGATGTATGAGGTAAGAAGAATTCATGATTCATTTGATTCTTATTAAGAAAATCTCATAATGTAAAAATTCCCAAATTTATCATAAGTAATGCCACGAGTGATTTCCAAGTTATCGATAAATTCACGACTCACGAAGTGAATTTATCTAGATAATTTGGAAATCAAGAGTGGCATTTGTTAGGACTATTTAACGAATAAAATTAAGCTGTTTACTCACAAATCATTATTTAACTATAGTTATTTTAAAATATTTATATATTTAATGTAAACGGCGATGTTTGAAAACAAATGGAAAACGATAGGTACGCTTCATCTGCTTCTTTTGTTTATCACTGCAACCAGATCATACTATTTATTGCCAAAGGAACACAATATTGTAAGAATGCTCTCTAGTGGAGAAAAAATGAAACATCAAACTATATTAAAATTCATCGGAGAACATATTGTTTAAACAACTCACCTCATAGGATTCATGCTTCCATGATTATGTTTGAAATCGCGATATCATGGAAGCATGAATCCTATGAGGTGAGTTGTTTAAACAATATGTTCTCCGATGAATTTTAATGATTATACCTCATAATGTTTACTTCCCAACATTAATTAAATATAATCAAACTATATATTAATTCATTTCTGATGTCGTATGATGTAAATATGACAATTATATTTTTCTGGATTATTATCTGGGAAAAAATACATTTAATAAAGTGCAAACAGTGGTTTCTTTTTTTGGTGGTATAATAAATTGGTACAAATGTTTTTTATATTAACTCCTGCAAGCGCTATGTGTTGACATCTATGCACTATATATACAATCTGTAGCCGTATTTCTTATATGGTCAGACCTGTTCAGAATATTAAAAAGGAGGAGCTTCCTTTAATATGGTAAATATAACACTGATAAATATTTCGTGAAACACGACTCTGATTGGTTGTAAAACAGAAATCATTGAAATGTGATTGGTCATTGTCTCCCATTTGGGGCATGAGTTAAATAGTCACATTAATGGAATGCTATACTCAACAGCTGTTGAAGTTAAGCAAATGGAGTAAAAAAAAAAGGCTAAGGGGAGAGAAGAATGCAGGCAGAGGTTGAAGAAGGACTAGGCTCATAGCTATAGTCCTTTTAATGATGATAATGATTATTTTTACAAAGACTGTTCCACAGGGACCGCGTGGTTATTTAATGTACATATTTTATTATTACGTAGATTACCACTGATTAATGAGTAGAAATTGCTTATGTATTTTGTAAGGGAGCATTACATTACCTTTATCAAGAAGGGCCTTTTTAGCTTCCACCGAAGAACCCGAAACATCACTCTCTGGGCTGAGAGGCATCACAAAGTCAGGTGTTGCAGTTCTGTTCCTGCCAACTTCGTTGTTCTTTTGTTCCATCACTTTTGGTCGAGGTTTACTTAAACCAACACGTCTGCTGCGTCCTAAATTTGTCCTATTAGAATTCACTTTATCACTTGAAATCTTCTCACTCTTTTCCTCACTGTGATCCTCAACATTTGCTAGAGTAGGAAGAATATCAGACTTGTCATCCTCTCTCCTAAAACCACTTTCAACCATCAAGTCCCTCAGAGTTGGAAGAATAAGATCTTGATTCAACATTGAACCATCACCACAACCTCTCTCATCTTCAGAACTACCTTTATCAATGTTATTATTGTCCTTAATGATGTCATAACCATCTTCCACACATTCTAATATCATTACCCTATCAGAACTGTCATCATCATCATCATTTGAAATTTCCACTGAACACTTTGAAGATTTAAAATCATTCAATACAACTATTTCAGGTTTTGGATCATGGTTTGAATCTTCATTCAGTGTTATTTCCTCTGGTGGGAATCCATCGAAACTGGCATCTTCATCAGTATATGAGGCAAATTCTTTATTAGAATAGCGTGTGCTAGGTTTACGACACCGTCTTAGCTCTCGTTTTTCGATAGGTTTAATTTCTAGATCCATTAAATCTTTCTTAGATCTCTTTCTTGAAAAAATCCTTTTTCGAGATTTCAGATTAGAATCTGAATGTTTTCCTGTATTCACAGTATTGGCAGAGGTTTCAATTTTATCAGACTTATTACTATTTGAGCTTGTGATAGATGAAGACCGTTCTCGTTTCCTCTTTACATTACTAACACTTGATTTCTCTGATGAGTTGCTCAATACTGAATTTGGTCTGGAATTCACGTTTAAAGTTACAACAGTGTCACCAATAATATTAAAATCAACCAACGATCCTGATACAGCTTCCACTGATTCCCTTCTCCTTTTTAATATTTCTCTGTCAGTTGATTCATCAAATATAACATTGATACCTTTATCTGTTTTTACAAATCTAGCACCTAACTCATTTGCAACTTGTTCGTCAAAATTAATATCAGACAAACAAATCATATCATCTTCTTCTTCCTCCTCGCTGTTTTCAGATTCCGAAGGAGTAGAAATATCAGACAAATTATCACTTTCTACAAGTCTTTTAACGTATGCCAAAAACTGAGAGTCAGATTCATTAAGGGCATTCGGAATAATTTCAGATTCAAAATATTTAAACTCTGAAATATCTTCCTTCTCAACATCAGGAATAGGTGTTTGCTTCTTTGACAAGGAAGTCTGAACTTCTTTTCGCAATGATTTTTCAACATCACCTAATTTTTTACGCCTTGTAACAACTGGTTTAGCAATTTTCTTATCACTTTTTACATTTGTAACTCTTTCCTTCATTTTTTGTGTTTTCTGGAGTTCCTTTTGTTGCCTACGCTCTTTTTTAGCCAATGATTTCCTCAGCATCATTATCTTCTTTACTTCAAATATATTTGCAGCAATTTTTGGTTTTTTAATTTTACTATGCAATAATTTTGGAGATTTTTGAGAATTTTCATCATCAGACTGTATGGATAGTGGACGTTTCTTGAAAGGTAGTGATGAAGGAGGTGATGAAGATTTTGAAGAAGAATAACTCTCATCTTTCATGGAAGACTCCATAGGTTGAGAATTCATGCAGGAGTCACTGTTTCCCCCGCTATCAGACTTACTGCTTGTACTGGTGCTGCCACTTTTGTCATGACGAGTCTGTGATGGCTGTGAATCATGTGATGCTGTGTTCCTTACAGAACGGTCTTGTGCTGTTCCATTACTGTCTCTATCAGCCGACCTCCTGTCTTCTGAATTCTTATCTCTGTGAATTCTATGATCATCTATTATAGATTTACCTTTGCTGTCTTTATTTTTCTTAACACTATCTTTACTCTTATGATCACTTCTCGATGATGATTTACTTTCCGACTTTTTTACACTCCCTTTATCTGAATATTTATTAGATTTTTCATCATGCTTTGATTTATCTTTGCTTTTTCTTTCTTCACTTTTTGATGATGATTCTTTTCCTCTATTTCTATCATCCTGTTTACATCTTTCTTTATTTTCTTTACTATTTGATCTGCTACTATCCTTACTTTTTTCATCATGCCTAGATGATTTTTCTCTATCAGATTTCTCTCTTCCTCTCTCTTTATGTTTATCATCATGTTTTGTTTTTCCTTTTTCATCTGTTTTCTGTTTCTCTTTCCCATCTCTTTCCTTTCTATCATCACTTCTTGATTTCTTTACTTCTTTATCATGTTTTACAATATCATTTTCTTCTTTTTTACTTTTATCCTTTTCACTTTTCCTATCTTTTTCTTCTGTTTTCTTATCATCTTTACTATCATATTTATATTTTTCTTTTGTTCCATCTCTCTCAGATTTTTCTTCACGTTTTCCTTTATCCTTTGTTTCTTTACTCTCATGTTTACTTGATTTTTCTGATCTGTTTCTATTCTCTCCATGATCTTTCTTATGTTTATCTTTATCACTCTTCCTCTTATCATTATCTGAAGAATGACTACTTTCGGTTTTCTTTAAATCTCTACTTTCACTATTAATTCTCTTCTTTTCGTCTTTCCTATCCTTTGATTTATCTCTTTCTTCTCTGTGTTTATCATGCTTCTTTTCATCTGATTTTTTATCAGTCTTTCTATCAGTTTTATCTTCACTTTTCTTATCACCTTTTTCATCTGACTTCTTTTCTGCAGTCTTCTTTTCTTCTATTTTTCTATCAGATTTATCATCTAATTTCTTGTCAGTATATTTCTTTTCATCTACTTTCCTCATAGATTTATCATCTAATTTTCTTGATGACTTTTCATCCATCTTCTTTTCAGTTTTATCACTGCTTCTTTTGTCTGCTTTTTCCTCTGATTGTTTTTCATGTTTCTTTTCACATTTCTTTTCTAGTTTTTCATCAACTTTTCTTTCATATTTTTCTTCTGGCTTCTTTTCTATTTTTTCTTCTGATTTCTTTTCTAGTTTTTCTTCTGACTTCTTTTCTATTTTTTCTTCTGACTTCTTCTCTATTTTTTCTTCTACCTTCTTTTCTATTTTTTCTTCTAACTTTTTTTCACTCTTATCAATGAATTTTCTATCAGTTCTATCATCAATCTTCTTTTCACATTTATCATGCTTATCTTCAGATTTCTTTTCAGTTGATTCTCCAGGCTTAATGAAACACTTCTCCTCAAACCTCTTCTCAATGTTTTCAAGATTCCTTTCCTTAACCAATTCAATATTTTGTTCTTGTTTGGCATCAAGAACTTGTAATTTTTTCATAGTATTCTCTTCTATATTTTCTAGATATTTCTCCTGAATCTCACTAAGCTTTTCTTCTGTTTTGATCTCAACTTTTTCTTCTCTTATTTCATCATTGATAAGTGTATCAGCAATAGGACTTTGAATTAATTCTTTATCTGATGTTCTTTCTTGCTTCTCATCAGATTTATTCTCAATTTTAACATAAAATAAAGATTTATCAAATTCATTATTAGTTTTGCTTTCTGATAATTCATTCAATTTTTTATCCAGGCCATCAATTTTATCCTCTTCATCTTCCTTTACATCAAGTGAATTATTTTCTGAATTTTCCTGTGTGTATATTTGTAATCTGTTAGAACTTGCATTAGATTCTTCTGATAAACCTATACTAACTTCATTGTTATCTATGTCTTTTGCTGCTACAATATCTTTCTTAATTACTTCTGTAAATCCTTCAGGACATGATGCATGATTTGACATTTTTGACTGCTCGCTTTCATCATTGCTCTCTCCTTCGTACTGTAACTTAAAATCCTGTTCACCCAGAGACACAATTGACAGTCTACTACCCGAAGATACTTTTGAAAGCTGACTATCATTATTAGATAAATCTAATGTTGGTTTAGATGGAGTAATGTTTGTAGGGGCTGACATATTGAGCACAGAATGGGAGTGTTGACTATCATGGCTGGTCAATTCTGATATTCCTGACAAATGGCTGTCCATTGAACTTTCTTCAACACGTGAATTAATTATCTCGATGGGTTCAAACGGAGGTGATGAATCTTCTTCTTTTTCATCAGCAAAACCAACTTCTCCATCTTCAAGAGAATTCTCTTCTTTGCCTTTTAAAGTATCACTCTCTGGTGAAATTGGTTCCAATTCCTTTGGTAATAAATCAGTTAGGGTAGGCAGTTTCTTTTGTTCTTTCTTTGCAAGATTTTCTACTGTTAATGGAGCCACATACACTGCAAATAAATAAATAAAATAATGAATACATGAACAATTATAAAGGTAACATTTTTAAGAATACCTTATTTTATAGAATATCTCATATCATTCAAGTAAGATGTGCAGCCCAAAACTTCAGTGTAAGAAATTAAAATTACAAAACATAACTATTCAATTTACACACAAATAATAATGTTACAGTCATATTGATAATGGTCTCTGTTCTTTCTTAATGATTTTTAACTTTTCACTCACTCCACAGAACACAATCTCACTTCCCTAATAGGCATAACAAGTATAGAGTATATATATTAGAGAAGAAAAGAATGACTTGATGTCTGACTGGATTTTCTAATGCCTAAAAGTGTAAAAATTAGCAGGGCACAAACAGCAAAAAAGCTTAAGCATAAATAATAAGATTAATATAAAATTATAGAATATTCACCTGAAAGGTCCGTCTCCTCAAATTAATTATCATTTAACTGTAGCGCTTTCGGGACTTGTCCCATCATCGGCAGGATTCAAAACTGGTGTTTCACTGAAGATCTGGTAGAGGGGGTTGCATGTATTGGGTTCGTTTTCGTTTATCAGGCTGTCGTTGTGAGCTGCTTTCATGATTTCCATCTCTTCGAGTAAAAAGCGCTACAGTTAAATGATAATTAAGTTGAGGAGACGGACCTTTCAGGTGAATATTCTATAATTTTATATTAATTTTGAATAAACCTCAACGGAACACATCATGAATCTTATAAATAATAAGACTAATTATTTGAAATGCATTTTGAAAATTCCTGTTACTTCCCACAATTCAAGAGGGGACTGAAAGAGTTTTAAAAAAAAAGAAAGTGAGATATGGAAAATATCTCAAGGATCATATACATATTTAATGATTTGAAATACAAAATTAACTTCAGAGATGACATAATTTCAAGTACAAAGTATAATTTAAAATAGGTAAATAAAAATATAATAATAAGAGTTAATGATTAAATAATAACGGTTAATTTCATAGTCTTTTAGCCTTGGTTTTAGACAAGGCTATTAACCTGACCCAACATGTACAAGTGGCAGAAGACATAACTGTATACAGTTGGGTAATTCTTGACGTGCATTTTTGTCGCGGGGGTGAACACTAAGAATCTTAGTGATAAGTTCTGTCAAGGACCCAATCTCTCGAGGTATAACGAGGCCCCTGCCCAGGGATATGGGTGAAGACCTAAACAGTTGGATCAGCAAAAAGAACAAGCTTCAATAAAGGCGAGACAAGCGGAAGAGGCAGTCCTCCACCTGGGGTTTGTATGGATGGAAGCATGTTCAAATGTTTTGAGGTGGCAGCCCCACCATCGGACTTACTTGGCAGCAGGCCGGTTACCTGCTATGAGGACAATTAAATAAACTCAAACTCCCCAAAGCAATATTCAGACAGAGAATTACAAATATATAATATAAATGAGAGAATATACAAAAATAAATGTAATTGGTTTGAACATGTACAAAGAATGCTAAATAACTGCTTATCAAAGAACAGATGCTTCATTATAAACCTCGAGGCTGAAGAAATGTAGGAAGACCAAAACAACAGAAGAATGACTTGTGGCATATTGTGCATCGGGGAGCAGAACGGGCCAACAGGCCCATACCTTGAAGATGATGATGATTATAATTTCATAGTTGTTCCAAGTATGATACAAATATGTATTCCTTCCTTCAAGGTATTCAGATAAAAGCTGTATGGGTTGAGTAAATACAGTACTGAAGACTGTCTTCATGTCTAATAGCAATTCACAGCACATCACCATTGCTGGGTCTGTTAAACAGTGCTTTCAACAATCATTAAATAAAATCAAATTTTACACCTTGTATCTCCAATTGAAGCTGTATTATTAAGAAGAAGAAGACGTTCAAATAGAACACAACAAGTTATGAGGTAAGGTGACTCTGGATTTATTTATTAAGGACCTCATAATGTTATTTCCTAATGTAATTTATTAACAACAAATTGACTCAATAATTTGTATGGAAAATCCTTTATGAAATTAAACAGTAATAAACTTATTATCCACATACCATTTTGATTTTCCTTTCCCTTCTTAGGTTTCTCAATTCCAAGAAATTTGTAGACTACATCTTCCACTTGTGGCATGAAAACTGTCATGATTTTTGGGTTGACAACTTGATCAACGATCCTTTCCACACCAATATCCAAGAAACCTGACCTATGCAAAACACAAAAACAATTATACAGGGATACTGGAAAAGAAATAAACAACTTTAATGTTATTTATCATTAAAGATCCGTGAAAGTGGTTTTATTTTTAGGAAAAATTTGTTTTAAAATTTCAAGATTTCGATGTTATTGGGAATTTGGCGGTGTTATTCTAAAAAAAATTTAATTTGAGTCTTTTTAATCCTAGTTTGGTATATTAAACACAATAAGAATGATATATCCAGTAGTTTAAGGTCAACTTTTAGCTTGTATAATTGATATCGATTTTATTACACTAAAATGCATAAAATTTTAATCATAGTGACTAATTTGTAAGCAAAATTTACCTTTTAAGAAAAAGCAACCATGGTGAGTATCTCTGTATTCTCATTCTTAAGAGTGGCTGACACACTTGGCTTTGGCATGACAATAGGTAGAAAATTAAGAACAAAAAACAAATTATGATGAAAATTACTTGAAACTTAAGTAAAACACGAACTGACCAAGGTATACATTTCACATTCACTGAATGTATCTGTTGATTGAAACAAAGTTTGAAGGGGGCAAGAGGGGGAATTAAAATTGCTCGTGACCATTGTTGTTTAAACTGTAAGTATTTGTTTTGTTATATTTTGTTAAAAATCCATGTTATAAATATGTAATCCAATAAAAAATTGTGTTTATGTAATTAAACTATGTTTTAATTAAATTGGCAATAATAATATTTATCAATATGATATAATTACTCATGGTCCAATGTTGGCTTTATTCAAATTTGGCAGTGCTTGTATTATTGTCAGGTTCAGAAAAACACCCCTGTACATCTGTCGGCACAGGCATGCCAAGGGATTTAATTTTCTCCAGCTTCAGTGTCACTTAAATGCCGTGGTACTAGTACCACTGCTGGACTCAAAGTGTTAAATGTTTTCTTCAGATTTGAACATACCATTACTTAATCCATCCATAGTTAATTCTGCCCGATTCAAATTTGGCAGTGCTTGTATTATTGTCAGGTTCAGAAAAACACCCCTGTACATCTGTCGGCACAGGCATGCCAAGGGATTTAATTTTCTCCAGCTTCAGTGTCACTTAAATGCCGTGGTACTAGTACCACCGCTGGACTCAAAGTGTTAAATGTTTTCTTCAGATTTGAACATACCATTACTTAATCCATCCATTCTGCCCGATTCAAATTTGGCAGTGCTTGTATTATTGTCAGGTTCAGAAAAATGCCCCTGTACATCTGTCGGCACAGGCATGCCAAGGGATTTAATTTTCTCCAGCTTCAGTGTCACTTAAATGCCGTGGTACTAGTACCACCACTGGACTCAAAGTGTTAAATGTTTTCTTCAGATTTGAACATACCATTACTTAATCCATCCATAGTTAATTCTGCCCGATTCAAATTTGGCAGTGCTTGAATTATTGTCAGGTTCAGAAAAACACCCCTGTACATCTGTCGGCACAGGCATGCCAAGGGATTTAATTTCCTCCAGCTTCAGTGTCACTTAAATGCCGTGGTATTAGTACCACCGCTGGACTCAAAGTGTTAAATGTTTTCTTCAGATTTGAACATACCATTACTTAATCCATCCATAGTTAATTCTGCCCGATTCAAATTTGGCAGTGCTTGTATTATTGTCAGGTTCAGAAAAACACCCCTGTACATCTGTCGGCACAGGCATGCCAAGGGATTTAATTTTCTCCAGCTTCAGTGTCACTTAAATGCCGTGGTACTAGTACCACCGCTGGACTCAAAGTGTTAAATGTTTCTTCAGATTTGAACATACCATTACTTAATCCATCCATTCTGCCCGATTCAAATTGGCAGTGTTGTATTATTGTCAGGTTCAGAAAAATGCCCCTGTACATCTGTCGGCACAGGCATGCCAAGGGATTTAATTTTCTCCAGGCTTCAGTGTCACTTAAATGCCGTGGTACTAGTACCACCGCTGGACTCAAAGTGTTAAATGTTTTCTTCATATTTGAACATACCATTACTTAATCCATCCATAGTTAATTCTGCCCGATTCAAATTTGGCAGTGCTTGTATTATTGTCAGGTTCAGAAAAACACCCCTGTACATCTGTCGGCACAGGCATGCCAAGGGATTTAATTTTCTCCAGCTTCAGTGTCACTTAAATGCCGTGGTATAGTACCACCGCTGGACTCAAAGTGTTAAATGTTTTCTTCAGATTTGAACATACCATTACTTAATCCATCCATAGTTAATTCTGCCCGATTCAAATTTGGCAGTGCTTGTATTATTGTCAGGTTCAGAAAAACACCCCTGTACATCTGTCGGCACAGGCATGCCAAGGGATTTAATTTTCTCCAGCTTCAGTGTCACTTAAATGCCGTGGTACTAGTACCACGCTGGGACTCAAAGTGTTAAATGTTTTCTTCAGATTTGAACATACCATTACTTAATCCATCCATTCTGCCCGATTCAAATTTGGCAGTGCTTGTATTATTGTCAGGTTCAGAAAAATGCCCCTGTACATCTGTCGGCACAGGCATGCCAAGGGATTTAATTTTCTCCAGCTTCAGTGTCACTTAAATGCCGTGGTACTAGTACCACCGCTGGACTCAAAGTGTTAAATGTTTTCTTCATATTTGAACATACCATTACTTAATCCATCCATAGTTAATTCTGCCCGATTCAAATTTGGCAGTGCTTGTATTATTGTCAGGTTCAGAAAAACACCCCTGTACATCTGTCGGCACAGGCATGCCAAGGGATTTAATTTTCTCCAGCTTCAGTGTCACTTAAATCCCGTGGTACTAGTACCACCGCTGGACTCAAAGTGTTAAATGTTTTCTTCAGATTTGAACATACCATTACTTAATCCATCCATTCTGCCCGATTCAAATTTGGCAGTGCTTGTATTATTGTCAGGTTCAGAAAAACACCCCTGTACATCTGTCGGCACAGGCATGCCAAGGGATTTAATTTTCTCCAGCTTCAGTGTCACTTAAATGCCGTGGTACTAGTACCACCGCTGGACTCAAAGTGTTAAATGTTTTCTTCAGATTTGAACATACCATTACTTAATCCATCCATAGTTAATTCTGCCCGAGGGTAGGTCCTTCACTGCAATCATAGCATTTTCATGCTATGCTAGCAGCTTTACTAGGGAATTGTAGGTGTGGTTGTTTCCTGTTGCTTTCCACAATTACTTAATAATGATTGATATAAAATAGATAATTATGTTTGCAAAAATTTAGGAGGAAAAAACTTACCTTATACGTTAATACAATTTGTATTTCTTGGAATTCATATTGAACATAGAACTTAAAATCTATGGAGAGACCATATTTGAGCATGAGAAGGACAGAAAATATTACCTCTATGTTGTGAACTGTGTTGCAACCACCCCAGGCCAACGCAAATGGAAGAGAGTGATGCCAGGCCTAGTTTTTTCTGCTAATGCTTGGAGTGCTGCAGTCACTATATCATCTGCAGGGATACTACAGCCAACTGACTCTCTGAATTATATATTTTTTTATTATTTAATATAAGCTGACTTCTTCTTAATTTCAGTAGAAAAATAATCATTATATAAATGTTTGTTTGAAGTATTCCAAGATAGCCTATATTAGTTTTGAATAATTTTCATCATCATCATCGTCATCCATGCAAGTATTAGGCCATGTGGCCTGTTACGGTCTCAAAGAGGAATTTTCCATCCAGTACTTTTTTGGACGTCCCAGGGATCTTTTGCCTTGGGGGCAGTAGCGAAGTATGGCTTTTGGAATTCTATGAGATGGCATTCGTTGAAGATGGGCTTTCCAGTTGTTCTGGTACTTTTGTATATGGTGAAGAATGGGTTCTACATCCAACTCTTCCATAATTTCCTCATTTCTTTTATGGTCCCACTTTGTGTAGCCTACTGTATGGCGCATAAATCACATCTCATTTGCTGTTATTTGGCTTTGATCTCTTCTTCGTATTGTACATGCTTCATTACCATATGTTAATACTGGTCTTGCGAAAACCTTATAAAGCTGTAATCTTGTGTTCTTCTGTACTAAAGATGGTTTCATTATACTGTTAATTATCGTTGTTTTTGTAAAATTTGTGATTTCCTTTGATATATCAGCTTCATCTTGAAATGTTAAATTATAACCCAAATAATTAAATTCGTTTACTCGTTCTAAAATGTCATCATCCAAAACAATTTTACTAGGTATAGGGTATTTCCCACAAAAGGCCATCACTTTAGTTTTCTTTGTATTGATTTCCATATTGTACCTTTTTGCAATTATATTAAAATTGTGTATAGAATACTGTAAATCTGTTTCTGTTGGAGCTATTAATACCAAATCATCTGCAAAAAGCAGAGAGTCTATTTTATGGTTTCTATTAATTTGGATAGAACCATGTCTCATCTGTTGCCAATCCTCAAGTATTCTATCCATGTATATGATAAAGAGCAAGGGCGAGAGGCCACATCCTTGTCTTACGCCCCTATTAATTTCGGTATATTCTGTTTGTGTGTTATTGATTCGAACTGAAATCAAATTTGTTTTATAGATATTGTATAAATTTAAAATATGCTGTTGTGGTAGATTCTTGTCAGCTAAAATTTCCAACAGTTTATTCCTATTGATTTTGTCGAAGGCTTTTTTGAAGTACACAAAAGCTAAATGTGTTTCTACACTGAACTCCCTGTATTTTTTTATTAATAATTTCATGGAGAAATAACCATCACAGCAGGATCGACCTTTATGAAAGCCATTCTGTTCTTTGCTGAGGAGGCTGTTAAGATATATTTAAATTAATATTGGGAAGTAAACATTATGAGGTTATATCATTAATAGTGAGTGGAGAAATTTGAAATCATATGAGGCGAGTCGATAAAAATATGTTCTCCACTCACTATTAGGCTGTTAAGATGTTTGTATAATTTGTTCTTAATTATATTGGCGTAAATTTTGTATCCAGTATTTAGTAAGCTGATGCCTCTATAATTTTCACAGTTTTTCTTCTCTCCTTTTTTAAATATTGGTATTACAATAGATTTTGTCCAACTTACAGGAATGTCTCTCCCTTCCCATAGTTTATTTAAGAATGTTAGAAATCTGTCTAAAAACAGATTTTCATAGTTTTATATTTATATCATAATAAACTGTATATTTTATTCTATTATGTTGGTTGCATATTTTAAAATGTTGCAGCAATCATGCATCCATTTTTGTTCCTATAATTATAATTAATTGTCTGTTAAAATAATATTTTGTAGTAAGTATTATTAATAAATTTTGCATAAAATATATGAATTGGTTCATGTTTCCATTAGGTCGTGGAATTTTTAAAATTGCTCAAATTACTTTTATGGAATTATTTGGGTTATGGTTTTGTTTTTACTAACATTTCCCACTTTATAAACATTTTCTAATGCTTGTTAAAACATTGTTTGCAATTCCTAATATTTTTCCTGTGCATAATACAAGATTCTTATACCACTCTTCCACTACTTACGTGATCCAATGGAAAATCTTCCTATGTATAATTTTTATTCTATATGTTGTGTACAGAAATTTTACTACAGTGTAGTGTTAAAAATAATACGATTTTATGTAACTTTTTTTTTCTAGGGACAAGTACATAGATGCCATATATGTGACGTAACTATATTGAATTATTATTCTTCACCTAGCCCCTCCCATCATTGTTCCGGGGGTCCAGTTTTAGATAAGATCCTCCATCTATCTTGGTCATTCCATGTCTACTCTTCCATAATTTCCATCCATTGAATTACCATTTTCTAGACATTCTCCTTAACTTGTTCTACAGACTTTGTCTATTTCTTGGTCAACCTCTGAAAAGACGGTGTTAATAAAGCCAGTAAAGTTACATCAAGCATAGCAAAGCCATAGCAGATAACTGTATGCTTTCGAAGGATAACCATATATTGAATTTATATATATATTGTAACTTGAACCCCTGAATGTGTACTTCAGACTGAAGATATATTACATTAATTAAACTTAAAAAAAGAATGACGGAATATTTAATTCTAAGTCCTTGTTTTGTAATTTTTTATTTCAGATAGAAGAATGTTTGTTTTCTACTATTTCTTTTATAGCTTACTTTATGGTTATTCTGTTGAAATAATATGCAGGATTTTTGTATTTTTTCATGTTCATATAACTGTAGTATGTTTATAAAGATTCAAAAAGATGTGTAGTGTCTATTACAGTATGTACTTTGTATACCTTTTTTTCTCATTCAGATGTGCAAATGTCGAATAATGCTGCTCTTGACCTCCATCTGGAAAGGTGACATTCATAACTGAATTCACCACCAATACAGTGGAATGAATGGTTTATTGTAATTTAATGCATTATTTGATTGAGATTATCTTATGTTAAGATCAGTAAGATAGTCAAATACCTGTAATTTTGAATGTACCTTTTTTTGTTAGGGACCAAATTCTGTTGGCAAAATATGTAGGGAGAGAAATTAAAAAAAAATGAAATATGCAGTAAATGAGTCTGGCTTACAAATTCTGAGGGCAGAATAAGCTTTTGATAACGTAAATCCTTGAATGCTCAATGATATACATGTACATTTCTCCATTTTTTCTTCCTTTACATGCTTAGGGAGGAAACCCCGAATAATAAACCCGCCATGAAAACGGGCTAGCAACCCACTTCAAGGTGTATCTTTATACATTGCTCGCAGTCCCAAGGATCAAGCCTCGGATCAAAGACATGCTTATTTGTATAATATAATTAGTAATCAGTTTATATTAAGTTATGTAGATAGGAAATAACACTATGAGGTTCTTTAATATTGTTTATTTTTTATTATTTCACTCACCTCATACTTCATTATGAAGTATGAGGTGAGTGAAATAATAAATAATAAACAATATCAGTTTATATATTAAATTTGGGAATTTTTAACATTATGAGGTTCAATTCATAAGAATTAAATTAATCGTGATTATTTCTTACCTCATACTTCTATATATCTTTAAATACCTGCAGTATCGGCAACTTCTTATCACCATCGTCAGCTGTTTTCACGATTGTCAATTTTTACTTTTGTTGATAATTATCCAAACTGCCATCTGATGTTCTTTTAATCCATCAGCGTGGACATTTAAACATGGCATTCCCTTCCCAGATGCAGAAGGACGTGTTAACACGCCTGGACTTTTAAATATCCAAATGCCGATTGCCATGTCATCACGCGTTGGTACATCTATGATTTTCAAGGCCTATAGGGAGTTTGTTAAACATTCTGGAGAACTTGTTTTTTGTTGCTGCTGTGGTAAGGAAATCTCCCTCCATGTTATGACATAATTTACGACAGGCATGTGGAGTGAGTTTGCTACTTATTAGTGAAAGGAGAACTTTTTGTATTTTTTTTTCTCTTCAGCTACGCCCATCATTCGAACTAGTGAATGTCCTATTTTGCCGAAAAGAAATATCTGTAAAGTGTCTCACTGTGTGGTCTCATAACTAACCTTTCCTTCAAAACCGACGTGGATCGTGTGTATACACAAAAACGTGTCTCAGACATTTCCAACTTCTATAAAAATTTACGTGGCGAATTTGATGTGTAGAATTATGAAAAAATAAATAAAAATTACATCATCATCATCATGAACAAATTCGTTTTAGGCCATGTGGCCTGTACGGTAAACCTAGCGAAGATGGTCTTGATCTTTCCACCGATGTTTTGGTCTTCCTTGGTCCCTATGTCCAGTTGGGGTATATTGGAATGCCAATTTTGGAAGTCTATTTCTTGCCATTCTTCTCAGATGATTTTTCCATTCTTGTTGGTATCTTTGGATATCTTCATTTAAACTTGCTACTCCAAGTTTTCCTCTGATAGTAGTGTTCCTTTGGTGATCCAGTCTATTAACTCCTAACAATGATCGTAAGAAGCGCATTTGGCTTACTTGAAGTTTATGAGAGTTTCTTTTATTTAAAATCCAAATTTCACTTCCGTATTTTAGAGCAGCTTTTGATGTGACGTTATGTAATCTTAGTTTTGTCTCTGTCCTCATCTGTTTACCAAAATGTCTTCGTATTACCCCATTCATTTTATTATATTTTTGTAATTTTGAATCAATTACAATAGAAGGATAATAGTAATAATAATAATAATGGTAATGATAATAAAAAAATAATAATAGCAATAATAGTAATGTATGTACTGCACACTTCCAACACAGGTGCTCCCTAGTGGGATTTTATTATCCAAGGTAATCCATTCTACACGAATAAATTTCTGTAATTATATAAATGAATTTATATCACAAATAAAATTTAGATTCTCCAACTTTTATAAATATTGTACATAGTGAATCTGATGTGTGGAATTATGAAAATCTTTAATTTAAAAATATGAATGAATGATAAATAGATGATGTTTAGAATTATGAATTATAAGTAAACCATTAGCATTAATTTAAAAAATGAATGCTTTTTAACTTATATCTTGATGAAAGTACAAGGAAAGCTCCATCTACAATTAAATATAACTTGTAATTAACCGATCAAAGACACCATTCTATATCATTCTATGTTTCGATACTATATTCTATAGTGTTCTGTTCTAGTACAGGTCTTTCACTGTAATCATAGAATTTTCATACTATGATTGCTACTTCATTAGGGAATTATAGGTGTGGTAGCTTCCCACCCAGGGGATGATAATGATGGTAAAAATGATATTAAAGCCAGATGATGTCCATGGATCGTTTGGGCCCAAAAGCCCACTGCATGACAAGACAGTATTCTACCTCGAGACCACATATATAATAATTGCTATTTTATTGACTCTTTCATTTTATTATTTTTTTATTTATTGACACTTACATTTATTTACCAACATGTCAACAAGATTCATGTGGTTAGCACATTGCCTCAACGAGAGATCTATTAGGAAATTAAGGTGTAACTTGGAAGAAAGACGAACATAACACAGAGCAACGTGATATCTATGAAATCTAGATGTAATAAAACATTGCAAGTCTCGTAGGCTGCTATGGGTAGGGCATATGGCACGAATAGGAAATTATATAGGAACTTCGTGTACGAAAACTAGAAGCAAAGTGTCCAGTACGGAGGGATAACCATAAAGTGCAAGAAAAATATTAACCAGGATTTGAAGGAGATAAATTATACAGGACCCTCACTGCTGGGTTCCCGAGATCGAGTCTCGGTCACTCCATGTTGGTTTCGTGGCGGAAAAAACGGAGCTTGGACAGGTTTTTCTCGGGGTTTTCTCCCGCCTTCCCCTGCCACAATTTCATTCCACCATTTCTCCATACTCATCTCATCACATTCTTTTCGTTTCATTTCGTTCATCTGCCTCTGTACTGGTGTGTCAGTCATGGTTGGCCACACCCTTGTCATTCACAGACCTCTATATATAGCGGCTTCTTCACATCTCATCCCTCGACCCTGACTTGGACACGAATTGAAGATATTATTATAAATTATACAGGAATAATTGGAAAACATTATTTGGGATAGCAATGTATGGAGATGTTATGTATGCATAATCATGACCTCCATGTTCGATGGTGCCATTAATTTCAAGTCAACACAAAACAATTTGGTTTCCAATGTCCTTCATTCTTTTTTCAAAATTGTCCCTTTCATTGAATATTTTAATAATAAATTCCAATCTCTCTACCTTCCAAATCAAGATATTGTAATTAATGAATCATTAAGGTTATGGAGGGGCAAACAATTCCCTCCACTTAAAACTGCCAAATTTGATTTTAAAACTTATGAATTGTGTGAATCTAGAACTGGGTATATGGTCTCGAGGTAGCGGGTCTGGTTTCGATTCCTGATCGGGACAGGCTCCTGGGTGAGGTTTTTTTCGGAGTTTTTCCTCACCTGTAAGACAAATGTCAAGACGTTTAGGGCCCAACGGTCCCCGAAAATCATCCGGCCATCATCATCATCATTATCATTCACCGGTGTGGAAGCAACAGGAAGCTACCACACCTATAATTCCCTAGTAAAGCTATAAAGCACAGAATGAAAATGCTATGATTGCAGTGAAAGACCTGCCCTTGGGCAGAACATTATAGAATAGAATAGAATAAAATGGTCATTCATTGTTTACATTCTATTAATCACAATTTCATATATATCTAAAATAAGTTACCGGGTGAGTAGAGTTTAAAAGTACTACCACACAGGGATACTGCATGGACTTTTAAATGACCGCACAGAAGGGAGGAAACCGGCCTCGTATATGTACGGCAAACCACGCTGAGGGGTTAAAGAATTATTTCCTAAACTGCCATCTGGTGTTCATTTTAATAAATCATTTTTCTAAACTGCCATCTGTTGTATTTTTGAAGAACTTTGTAATCAAGCTCAGTTCATCTGGAATTTCGAAGTTCATGGTTCTAGTATGGTTTTTTTGAATACATATTTTTTCCTAAACTGTTAAATCTAAAGGTTTAGATAGATGTTTCAAAAGTTTTGCTTCTTTTTCAATCCTATGACGCTCTAATAAACTATGTGCTGCTATAGCTGATTTTTCAATTACTCCATTCTTTATCTTTCTGAAGTGTTCTTTTTTACGAGTTTCCAAATTCCTTTTTGTTTTTCCTATATATATCCTGTTGCAATCAATTTGATGTATCATTTCATGTTGTGGCTGTGATGTAAATTGAAGGTATTTATTTAAGAATACTTACGTTTGTACTAAAAATATAGTTATTGGAAAAAATGAACTTGATTCCTTATGATATCAACAGGAATTGATTTTGTTTTAAATAACAATAAAGAACTACCAACATTGGGCTATCTTAAAGCAATAATCTCTTATGAAAAAAATATATATTTTTTTAATATTTGATGCAAACTGGAAAGTATTATTAAAACAAGCACCAGTTTCAATTAAGTAAAATTCTATCACCTCACCCCATATTCTTCTTTTCCTTAGGCCGGTTACAGGATCTTCTTCAGTTCCATCCTCAGTATTTTTCACGACAATGGTTATGTCGCCTTGAAGAGTCACCTCTTGCTCCTTCTGTTGGTAGAGTGAAGAACCTCAAATCAAATCATTTTCCCCAGGAATTTCAAAGTTAATTAATTTTCATTTCCATTTTTTACTGTAGATTTTTTCCCAACCCCATGAGTTCTTTGGGTTTTCTATTTGTTTTATTAACTTGGCCTTTCTTTCAACTGGATGCTTTTTTGACCATGCGTGGGCTGCTAATGCAGATTTTATACTTTCCATACATGGTCAGAAAACATCAAATTGAAAGAAAGGCTAAATTAATAAGACATATAGAAAAACTGAAAGAACTCACGGTTTGGGAAGAAATCTACATTCAAAAAAATGGAAAGAAGAAATTAATGAACTTTGAAATTCCTGGGGAAAATTATTTGATTTCGAGATTCTTCAGTCTATTAACACATTGGTGACCGACAGCTGTGCGTTCCACCCACCCCTGCTAGACCGGACATTTGTTGTCAGTGGGGTGGACTTTTAAATTTTAAACCATGCTAGTACAGTTGGTTTTTACATCAATATATTTACCGTCATCATCATCATCATCATCATCCTGCCAGGTATTAGTCCTAGAAGAACTGTTACGGCCTGAGAAAGCGGTTTTCGTGCCATCTTTTCATAGGTCGACCAAGTGACCGTTTCCCATTTGGACAGTAGTTCATTATTGTCTTGGGGATCCTGCATCTAGCCATTCTTGAGACATGTTCCTTCCAGTTTAGCTGATATCTGGAGATGTAGTCCAGTATTGGTGACACATTAAGTTCTTGAAGGACTTCTACATTTTTCTTTCGATCCCATTTGGTGTAGCCAGCTGTTCGGCGCATAAATTTTATCTCACAAGCTGTTAGTCTGCTTTCATCTCTCGTCCTTATAGTCCACGCTTCACTCCCATAATATAGGACTGGTCGAGCCATTATTTGATAAAGACGAGTACGAGTTGATTTTTGCACTAATGAAGGTTTTAAAACTCTATTAATGATTCCCATTGAATTGTTGAATTTCACAATTTTCTCTGGTAAATCCAAATTTTCAACAAAAGAGAGTTTATATCCTAAATAAGTAAACTCATTAACTCTCTCTAAAATTTTGTTATTTAAACAAATTTTGCTTGGTATTGGGGATTTTCCACAAAAGGTCATTATTTTAGTTTTATTTACAGTCAATAACAATAATATATAAGTAATTCTTTATTAGTGTTCTCACCAGACCTTCTAGTAGAAATTGAGTGTTGAAAACATTCTCCTTTATGTAAAGGCACAGTGCAAAAGGAGCATGTGTAGCAAGTTTCTTTTCTTGAGTTCACTGCAAATGCAGCAAGTTTTGGAGGGGTATTTTTTCTTTCCAGTCACAATTGGTGTTAATTTATGTTTCTTCATGTCTCCTGACAGTCTATCTGATGGGTCCTGACCTGGTGTCCTTTTCTCTATGCCTTTCTTCCTCTTCCCTGTCATCTGTTCCTAATTTCATGACTGCCAAACAAGAGGCTGTTTCAAGCAAAACATTTTTGTTTGACATTTTGTTGTAAGGGTTTTGAAATTTATAGACCCTGAAAGCATTATAGAGTGCACAATTCAGAAGCCACAGTACAATTTTCTTGCTCCATTTCACTGTTTTTCTAAGGTGAAACAAGAGTGGCATTTGTGATAGGTACTGGTCAGCCCTGTCTATGCCATTATATTGAAGTATTCAATAGAGCATTTTTATAACTTTACCCCTCCCACTCTCATGTTGCCTGATGCAATGTGCTATAGCCACACTTATAATAATTATCCTGGTAGACATGATGCCACAGATATAAATTCGGCTCCAGAATGCAAAATAGTGTTTTTTCTAATATTTTCCATTCTGTAACATATATTTACAGGTTACATATGTATCCCGTAATCGCCTAACTACCCGCACTAAAATTCTATATTTCACAAGCCGTCTGTCTTGAAACTGTAAACTGCTCTTTTTGTAAAGATGGAAATTTCATTAAAGAGAAGAGAGGGGTACAAAAACAACTAAAATTTATTTCACAATGAGAAAAAACAAAATTGCATATCTCCTTCAAAAGCAAAGAGGCAGGGAAACCATACAAAATGTAAAAACGGAAATCTCCGTGGCCGGTCATCTAGCGCTGGACATTTAAACACGGAGATCTCCGTGGCCTGTCACCAATGTGTTAACAGGAGGCAGCTATTCAAGAAGACGTAACAACAGTCATGAAAACACAGAGGATGGAAACCGGTCTAAGAAGAAGAATATGAGGTGAGGTGATACATTTTTTACTTAAATAAATAATACCTCATAGTGTTAATTCCTAAAAAGTCATTTTTTAATCCCACTACAGGCCATAGGAGACCCTTAGGAAGTTAAGGCTCCCACTTTTTCTAAACAATCAACATTTGATATCAGCCATGTTATCAACCCTGTATGACAACCACCTTTACCCCCAGAACAAGTGACTGGTACTCATTTCTGTTAAAATCTAAGTCAATTCCAGGATAATGGTGCCATCAGAAGGTTTGGGTCAGTTTAAAAATCCTGACCCCACTGGGACTCGAACCCTTGACCTTCTGATTTGTAGCTACGGCAAGTCCCCTAAAAAGTCAATAACTATATCAGTAAGGAATTTAAATGATGTTTTTATTATTAATTTAACATTTCTCAATGAAAGATAAATTAAATTTGAAGAGAAAAATTTTCGCCTAGACCGGGACTCGAACCCGGGACCCTTGGCTTTCCGGGCCAAGTGCTCTACCAACTGAGCTACCGAGGCGAGTTACGATCTAGACGCAAATTTTTCTCTTATATACGTTGTAATTCCCTATCGCCAAATGCTTTTGAAACCATTGTTTCTATCTTTGCAAATGGCGGCTTCTTAGTTAAGAAGACATTTATTGGAAATTTAACATTACTTTAAAAGCCAGTAAGGCCTCTAATGATGTTTTTATTATTAATTTATCTTTCATTGAGAAATGTTAAATTAATAATAAAAACATCATTAGAGGCCTTACTGGCTTTTAAAGTAATGTTAAATTTCCAATAAATGTCTTCTTAACTAAGAAGCCGCCATTTGCAAAGATAGAAACAATGGTTTCAAAAGCATTTGGCGATAGGGAATTACAACGTATATAAGAGAAAAATTTGCGTCTAGATCGTAACTCGCCTCGGTAGCTCAGTTGGTAGAGCACTTGGCCCGGAAAGCCAAGGGTCCCGGGTTCGAGTCCCGGTCTAGGCGAAAATTTTTCTCTTCAAATTTAAGGAATTTAAAACTTGTAAGAAAGCAATTACCAGTTTTAATTTCCTTAATGATTTAGTCTTTCAACGATAAATGACATAACAGGTAATTAAATATTTTAAAAAATCTCTTCTATTGGGTCATTTGAGATGAAATTACCTAAATGCTGATAAAGGCAGTATACAATATATATAATTTAACAATCACTCTTTAACATCTTTGGTTATTAGTATCGCAATACTAAGGTGAGAATGAAAAGGTCAATACGTTTTTCTCGAAGCTCTTAAAATGCCATAACTGTCAGAAATAGAACCAATCTTGCTATATGGGAGAAAAATTTGTCCAGTTAGAAACTAGGAAATAATATAATGAGAGTAGAAATGGAGAGATGCAGGAGATTATGGGTAAGAGAAGAAATGACAGAATTTGAAATACAAGAATAAGAGAACATTTAAACATATAGTCTTCTTCTTCTTCTTCGTCAGGCTCTACGACTTCCAGTGGAATGTCTTGGCCTTCTCAACCAGTTTACGCCACTTCTTCCTATCTTGTGCAGTAGATTTCAAATCAAAAATCCCCATCTCTCTCAAATCCTCAATTATGTCATCCTCCCATCGATCCTTGGGTCTTCCCCTTGGTCTTGTTCCCTGTGGCTTCCAATTTTAAACATATAGTACTGAATGAAAAAACCTACAGAATAACAGTTGAAATGGTATGGACATGTATTAAGGATGAAAGAAGGAAGGAAAACAAAACATATACGGATAATCCATATCAATCGGACAGTAAAAAAATCTTACAATTTATTTTTTTAATTTTATGTATCCCTAAATATAGTGAATACATTTATAAACGTATTAATATCGAAATTCAATTTTTATCATTTATAGGTTCATAGTTATGACAATCTAAAATTATTGTAAATATGATAAACTAAAACATTTACTAACTAGTATTTCTGAAACAGTAAACAGCAAAAATTTGTTTCAAACATATTTATATAGGTGATATCATGTAGTTTAAAGGTGTTATTTTTATAATTAGGATATTTTTATTTTTGGTGTCAATTTTCTATTTTATGGCGGTTTACTGCAGTACATATATAAATTGAAGACAAAAAAAAAATACAGGATATTATTCACGTAATAAGGTTAATTTCCAGCAATTACCTTTTTGGTGGGATGAATAGTTCAGAAAATATAATTTTTTTTATTCTGTTTTCGTTAAAAACTGGCAGATTCACAACACAGCTGGTTCATTTCACAACCAAGGTCACACGTGTAGTTAATTGAAACAGCTCACACAGCTTCATCAGTGACTTTTTTTAACTGTCATTAAATCTAATAGATTTTTATACGTTCTGCTTAATGGAACGGTACAGTTAATTTATAAAAGTGGCAATATTTTAATTCTTACGCAGTACATTTATGGAATTTAATTACTGAAGCGAGAAGTAAAGTTACTTATGTTTACTGTGAATTATTAAACAAATTATTTATAACTAACTCACTGGCTCTGTCGAACCTATAGGTTCATGGCCACGTGAACATAAGCTCTCCATACATCCCTATCCCGCGCTAACGTTTTCCAATCATCCCCTGTATAATCTACTTCCCTCAAATCATGCATAATGTTACTCTCCCACCTCATTCATGGTCTTTCAACTGGGCGTTTTCCCTCCGGTTTTCCTACCAGAAGTTTCCAAGCGCCTCTTTCATCCCCCATACGTGCCCTATGTCCTGCCCATCGCAGCCTATGACATTTAACTGTTATTATATCTGGCTTCCTATACATATCACGTAGCTCACTATTATGTAGTTTTCTCCGTTCACCTGTCCATCTCTTTTTGATCCAAACTTTTCCTAAGAACTTTATTCTCAAATACTCAATCTTCTTTCCTCCCTTAAAACAAATTATTTATTTTGTTACAAATTTTTCATTACAATTTAAACGTAATATTATAATAAAAACTCTTACACCATTAACTGAATAAACTGGTATAGATTTTTATTACGTTATAATTACTAATTTCAATCTTAAAATAACTTTTTATTGAGTGTACTGTATTATTACCCTGAAAACTATGACGAAAGTGTTGTTATAAGATATCACTTCCAAATAAAACAAATGTTTTAATACTTGTACCACTTCCTAACAAACAATAATAATGCTGAATCAGCGCATCTTCCTAAAACATCTACTCCGCCATCAACAATTCTCAAGTTCAGATTACTTACTAGATAGTTGATTTAATTCAGTGCGTGAGTTTAGTGTACCTCGTCATTTTAACACATTGGTGACCGACAGCTGTGCATTCCACCTACCCCTGCTAGACCAGACATTTCTGTCAGTGGGTGGACTTTTAAATTTTAAACCGCGCTAGCATAGTGTGGTTTTTACATCAATATGTTTACAGTCAATAACAATAATACGTAAGTAATTCTTTATTACGTGTTCTCACCAGACCTTCTAGTAGAAATAGTGTTGGAAACATTCCCCTTTATGTAAAGACACAGTGTAAAAGAGCATATGTAGTGAGTTTCTTTTCTTGTGTTCACTGCAAACGCGGCAAGGTTTGGAGGGGTATTTTTTCTTTCCAGTCACAATTGGTGTTAATTTAGGTTTCTTCATGCTTCAGTCTCCATGGTGTCCTAGAAGTGGTTTCCTTTTCTCTATGCCTTTCTTCCTCTTCCCTGTCATCTGTTCCTAATTTCATGACTGCCAAACAAGAGGTTGTTTCAAACAAAAAACTTCTGTTTGACATTTTGTTGTTAGGATTTTGAAATTTATAGACCCTGAAAGCATTAAAGAGTGCACAATTCAGAAGTCACAATACAACTTTCTTCCTCTGTTTCACTGTTTTTCTAAGGATGAAGTAATATATTAGGCACTGGTCAGCCCTGACTATGCCCTTCACATACTTGTTATATTGAAATATTCAATAGGGCATTTTAATAACTTTACCCCTCCCTCTCTCGTGTTGTCTGATGTAATGTGCTAACCATTCTTACGTCCCTCTTATCTTTCCATGCTTGAAACAAAACTCGACCCTTACTACAAAATACACTTTCTCCTGGTTTGAGTTTATTTCCATAAGTGATTTTGGAAACCCTCTGTTAATCCTTATTGTTCCACAAACTCTCGTCTTTCTTTCGAGCAAATATTCAGCTATAGCCACACTATTATAATAATTATCCTGGTAGACATGATGCCACAGATATAAATTCGGCTCCAGAATGCAAAATAGTGTTTCTTCTAATTTTCCCCCTCTGCAACATATATTTACAGGTTATATACGTATCCTGCAATCGCCTAACTACTGGCACTAAAATTCTATATTTCACCAGCCATCTGTCTTAAAACTGTAAACAACTCTTTCTGTAAAGATGGAAATTTCATAAAACTAAAATTTATATCACAATGAGAAAAAACAAAATTGCATGTCTCCTTTCAAAAGCAAAGAGGCAGGGAAACCATACAAAATGTAAAAACGGAAATCTCCGTGGCCCGTCACCAATGTGTTAAGTGTCACAGTCAAATTTAAAATAATCTTTTATTGCTTTAACTAACAAGTTTGCAGATTTAAGTGTTTTATTTTATTAGTGTACATATAATTATACTGGAGTTATGTGAATGGAAAGTGTTTCAATCCACTCGGATGACACCATAAGAATAGTTTAAACAATTTCAGATCTGTGAGGAATTCAGGGTACCCCAAGAACACTGGCTATCAGCAAAAATATGCAATATTCAAATGGTGTAGTGTACAAGTACAGAATATTAAAACACATTACAAAAGTACTCTCTAGAAAATAATTTTTAATAGGCTTACAAGCTTGAATTCGTAGGTGCTTAGTAATTTAAATTAAACTATACATTAGCCAAAATCAGCACAAAATTAACCACCTACTGAAGATATCAATAAAGATTGTTACATTTAATGACACTCACTAACATATGAGGTCATTATGTAGCAATTTATTTCAAGCGTGAAGTTCTCGTACGTACCGTAAATCTATGACACGAGACTCACGGATTTCCTTTCCTCTGGAGAAAGCTACATTCAGAATTGTTACATCTTTAAAATTCCATTGATCGAGTTTGAACCCGCAACCCTCGGAATTGGAGGAATGCAGAGTAACCACTAGTCCACAATGATGATGACGATGATGATGTAATAATAGTAATAATGATAATAAAAATAATATAATTATGATAATAACAATAAAAATGTTTGGAAGTCACAAAGGACTGCTACCAAGTAGCTCCATCATTATTTGTACGAGTGAACAATCTTTACTCACGCAAAAGGTATTGCTGGCAGTCTACACACAGATTTTAGGGAAAATAATTATTTCCTTTCATCCCACTACTTAAATATTAATTACAAACAATTAACTGGTCATTAGGTAATAATGTGATTTTTTATAAAATTTTTAGTGGGAAAGGGCAATTGCATATTAATTGCATTTAGACCGTTCTGAAAAACGTAAATATTAATATACTAATTTTCAAGTGATAGAGCATAAAATCATCTATAATGTGACTATCTTTTCAAGTTGAGGGAGTAGTTATACTTCGAGGAATTTATTTCATAAGAGACTATTTAAAACAATGCGATAAATTGACAGGTCTATTACTCTTTAATTACATCAAACGAAGACCTGAAATTCGGTTCAGATATTCAGTATATCATAAAGTTTCATAGTAAAAAAAATTGTAAACTTTTAAAGATGTGAGTTCTATTTTCACAATTTTTTTGCCGATTTCGTATTGAATGTCCCAAACTGGAAGCAAGAACTATAGGAAGAATAAGCAGGGGAAGACAAAGGAAAGTGTTTATATATTGAAAAAATAAGAGTGGCTAGACACTTGCCTCCCACTGCTAGGGTCTAAAGAAGAAGTGCTGGTCACTCCATGTGGGTTGTGATGGATGAAACAGAGCTTGGGCACGTTTTTTTAGAGTTTCTCCTGTTTTCTCCTGCCAGAAATTTCATTCTATCACTTCTCTATACCCATTTCATTCATCCACCCCTGTGATGGTATGTCAGGCATGGTTGTCCAGCACCATTATCATTTGCAGACTTCTCGAAATATATGGGTTTCATCTCATCTCATCCCTTGACACAACCCTGAGTTGGACTTGAGTTGAGGATATGATTGAGGAAATAACAAGGAAAAGAGGAAAGAGAATTGAAGAGAATGGCAAAAGACAGCTGTAATGGCAGCTGGGAAAGCAAAGAAGAAGACAAACTGTCAAAAAAATCCCTCTGTGGATTCTAGGCCATGATATCCCCCTACAGTGTTAAAGCCCCATGGCACAGCAGACCTAGAAGGTCCTTGGGGTCTACCTGTCTGTTGCTTGCCTCACATCTACTTGCGTCATTTAAAAAGATGGACAATCGTCCAGCCAGTATAGGGGTAATATCCGGTCAGAATGTCGAGTCCCCCAAGTTTTTTTTTAACCTGGAGCAGCTACTCATTACAGCTACCCAAATTCCTCAAAATGCTGGGTGGGCACTGGTCTCATACTGGGTCAATTTCCATTAGAACATTTATTCCCCAAGAGGACTCAAACCAGCACTATTTCCATAGCTCTGCACCAAGGTATTATGCCTAAATTGCTCAGCTATAGCACAGGATCCGATAGTTTTAGAGAAATTAACTTTATCACGCGACTATGCAGTATTAAATCTAAATTAACTGATACCTTAAGTTCCACACAATGAAAATACTATCTGCATAACAACTATATTCAGTATTTTGTATGTACCTACAAATATTCATCTATGAAGCTTTTCTTGATTTATTTTATCTTATTTTATTTATATTTCAGGTTTTGTTAGTGTTAGCTAATATTATACCACATCTGCATTGTGCTTTATTTAGGGTCGCATGTTTGGACGCATTAGACAGTAAAATGCCTTCTCTGCTGAGCAAGTTGTATGCTAATACGATTTTGCTTACTCAGAAATCTGTTCATGCGATAATAATTGGTTAAATTTGTAAGCTACCTGCGGAGGTACCTTACATGAGCAACTCAAATTAAAATCCCGAAGGGAACCGAACGGGAATCGATGGTAATCGATGTACTTTGCTGCTTTATCCAACATTTATCCAAGATGTCGGACCTTGAAGACTTCGATCATGTTTTCGGTATACACGGAGAAGAGGAATTTGATAGAGTCTACCAAAGAATTCAACTGGAAGAACAGGAGAATTGGCGTAATATTGTGTGTCGCAGACGTGTTTGTATACGGTATTATTTGCGGGATGCAAGCATAAATGCATTCCTCTATAGCAGACGAAAAATAACGGAAGTGGTTTTATCGCTGAGAATTCTGGGTAATTCGTTGCCAATATTACGAAAACGTCGACTCTCGTGCGTGACCGATAAGTCGGCCGTTAATTCGTTCTCAGCAATTGCTCACGGTGAATCAGCTCACTAGTGATTGGAAGTAATTTGAGTAGAGAGTAATGTTCTAACATACGACCCTTAGTCTATATTTTAATAGAATTTTAAAATTGTAAAATGTGCTTAATTTTTGTATGATTTTATTATTTGCTGATTATGTGGAAGAGAAGTCCTTATGGCCTTAATTCTGCTAGCTTAAATAAAGAATTATTATTATTATTATTAATATTATAATACAAACTGCAGTCAAAGCCATACCAATTTTTCAATAGGTAATATAAAGTAGAAATGGTGCCATTAATACATCATTTGTATGATACTTACTCATGGATATGTTTTCTTAGACTGTCTCGTAACTGGTTTTTGTTTAAATCTGGGCGCCACTCCTGGCTTGCAAGAAAACCTGTCACGCTTCCTTCTACTCTCTGGTGAAGATTTTGATATGCAGGCTGTCAACACATATGCACATACACCAAATTTATGGATATCCAAAAAATACAAATGCCTAAAATCATCTTAACATAGTAAGCGCAATGTTTACTTATATTTTTTTAAATTTAAATTCATCAGAGAAATTTTTCAAAAAAAATTTCTCCGATGAATTTTAATGATCATTATCTCAAAATGTTTACTTCCCAACATTAATTTCAATACCAATGTTTACTGTTGGAAAAAAAATCAAAATACCAAACTCCATTATAGTGCATTATATTAGCAACATTAATATTGAAGGAAGATACACAGACTCAAAAAATATAATTAAAAGAACCTCAAAATATTACTTCCTAAAATAATACAACCATTATAGTGTCCCATAAACTCTAGAATAAGTTGACTTGAGAAGATGACAAGATATAAAATAAATAATAGTTTTAAAAAACTAAAACAACACGCTTTATTAGAAAACCGAACTAAAAAATGAAAAATAATTTTAATTTCCAACACGCTTGGGATAAAATTAAAGTGGTCAACAAAAAAATCATCTCCAACACATCTAGAATAAAACTAGAGTTATCAACAAAAATAACATAATTTTACCATCAAAAGCGTGGGGTGTTCTATATCAATTAATATATTTGATAATAAACAAATATTGGTAAAAGTAAAGTCTCTAAGAAGAAAATGTAAAAATCATAAAAAGCACCCCACGCTTTTGATGGTAAAATTATTTTCTTTTTGTTGATAACTCTAGTTTTATTCTATATGTGTTGGAGATGATTTTTTTGTTGACCACTTTAATTTTATCCCAAGCGTGTTGGAAATTAAAATTATTTTTCATTTTTTAGTTTTCTAGTAAAGTGTGTTCTTTTAGTTTTTTAAAACTATTATTTATTTTTTATTTTTTACTTTTCATATTTTACAGAATAAGATAAAATATGTAAATATCTTTAAATTCGATACTATTGTAGTATGAGCTAAAAGTAATACTCTTCTAAAAAAAATCCTCCCCAGCCGGATTTGAACCAGCGAACTATGGTTTACTGAAATTATATACCACTAGTTCACCGCTCTAACCAACTGAGCTCTTACAACGATTGACTAAAAAGTCGACAAGTTTGCAACCTATTATACCAGTTTTAATTTTTTTTGATTTTCTGATGATTCTGGCCAGGATTTTAGAAACTAAATATGAAATTATTGTAGTGTCACGGGTCCTTTACAAGTATACAAAGTTTCAAGTCAATCCATTGTTTCTAAGTGGGTTAAAATCGTACTCAAAGATTCCGTTACATAAATATGAAGACACTTTTTTTTTATTTTCTGATGATTCTGGCCAGGATTTTAGAAACTAAATTTGATGATATTGTATTGTCACGGGTCCTTTACAAGTATACAAAGTTTCAAGTCGATCCTATGTTTCTAAGTGGGTGAAAATCGTGTTCAAAGATTCCGTTACATAAATACAAAGACACTTTTTTTGATTTTCTGATGATTCTGGCCAGGATTTTAGAAAATAAATATGAAATTATTTAATTGTTACAGGTCCTTTACAAGTATACAAAATTTCAAGTCGATCTAATTATTTTAAGTGGGTGAAAATCGCATTGAAAGATTCAGTTACATAGATAAATAGATACAGGTCAAGCTAATATAAAGCGTGTAAAAAGGGCAAGTTTTAGAGGTTAAGGGATAATTAATTTACCTACCTCTTATTTTTTCCAGTTTCCTTTCAATGTTTGGCAAACACCTAATTTTATTACAAATTTACTGATATCCACTTCTTTATTAAGTCTCTTCTTATATCATCATCATCATAGTACATTCACGAATTTAGGCCATTTGTTGACCTGTTTCGGCCTCAAGAGAAACACCATCCAGAAGTCTTTTGAGTGGACGTCCTGGTCTTCTTCTTCCTGCAGGTTGATATCTTAACATTAGTTTGGGTATTCTGTGATCTTCCATTCGATGAACATGTTGTATCCATCTTGACTTATAATCAGAAATTTTGTTTTCTAAAGATTCCATGTGTAATTCTTCTAAGATGTCTTCATTTTTTTTGTGATCTAGTAGTGTGTATCCTGCAGTCCTCCGAAGATATCTCATTTCAGCAGATCTAAGTCTCTGTATATCCTTCTGTTTCAACGTCCATACTTCGCTACCATACAAAAGAGTTGGAAGAGCCAGTGTTTTATACACTTTCAGTCTTGAATGCTTTTGGACTAACTGTGGCTTGAAGATAGAATTTATTAACCCTAAAATTCTTAAAAATTTAGATATTTTTGCATTTACATCCTTTTCTTCTTCATATGAGATATTGCATCCTAGATATGTAAAATTATTCACCTGCTCCAAAATTTTATTGTCCAGTACAATTTTACTTCTGACAGGATCTACACCTTGAAATGCCATAATTTTTGTTTTTTCTGTAGATATCTTTAATCCATATTCTTCTGTAATTTTGTTAAGTTCATACAGACCTTTCTGTAGATTATCTTCGGAATTTGCTATTATTATTTGGTCATCTGCAAACAATAGGGTGTTTAATTTTCTATTTTCTGATATTCTTATTCCAAATTTATATGTTTTGTTCCAGCAACATATTACTTCATTGATATAAATTGCAAAGAGTGTTGGGGATAGGGGGCAGCCTTGTCTCACACCACGATTTATAATTCATTCTTCAGAAAATCTGTTATTTAATTTAATCTTATATTTAATTCTAATTCTATAGTCACACTACAGTTTACCCATGTTCATTACTGCTTATTATTATTATTATTTTTTTTATTTTTATTTTCCACATGTGTCTACAGTGTGTTCTAATTACTTATATTTGACATTCATAAATGTTTCCACCTTCATTTATGAAATATCTCACTGTACAATATTTTGAAAACGAGTTTTTATTAATAAATTAAGTCAATTCTTATCTTACCTCATACATTATGTTTTTCTAACATGGGAACTACTGTTTTGAAGAGGCATCCCTCTCATCCTCAACCATGACTCAGGGATAAGAAGGATGCCTCTTGAAGACTGCAGTTCCCCTGTTAGAAAAACATGATATATGAGGTAAGATAAGAATCGACTCATTTTATTAATTGGAGAACCTCAATGTTATTTCTCGCAATTAACTTATGAAGAATTTTTATAACGAACTTTAGAGCTAAATAAATGCATATTTGGACTTCTGTCAGTTCAGCATTTAAAAATGTTAAGTCAGTATTGTCATACCAATGCACTGAACGTTGACAACAGCATTACCCTATATCATCCTGCCCAAAAATGTAAACTCCACTCAATGGCACAACAGGCCTAGAAGGCCCTTGTCCATCAGCTGGCTGCTGGCCTCACATCCACAGATTATCTAGCCAGTATAGGGATGACATATGGTCAGGATGTTGGGTTCCCAGCCATTATTGCTGGTTTTCTCAACATGGAACCACTTTTTATTGCAGCTACCCAAATTCCTCATGAAGATGGGTGGACACCGGTCCCAAACTGACCAAAATTCCATGAGAAAATTTTCTTCCCCACATAGGGACCCGAACCAGCATAAGTCCTATACCTCTGTGCCAAGGCATTTTGTCTTAACCAACTTGGCTATGGCATGGGACTCAACAAACATAAACACTCACATAAAATACTGCACATTCTTCAAAATACATATACGGTTTTAGTACAGATTTTGTTCATTGTGCTTGGTTTACATTTTTACTGTAATGCCTATACAACATTCAGTTAATTAGGTTTCATTTAGTTTTTAAGGATCATTTACATACAAATAATAGCGAAATGAGTGACTTCATAAACTGTAAAAATCGTGAGACTCAATATTATTTCAATCATAATCGATAAAAAACTGAGGAACACAATAGTAGTCAATGATAAAATACATTATTTGGAAATATATTAAAATTCTTAGAACATGTTTCTGAAGATGGGAGGAAGCCCTCCCAAAACATGTTTTAAGGTAAATAACTACAAAGTGGAGTTTTAGTGTATATCCAACTACTAACATTTCATCTTTTTTCATAAATTTCTCATTACTTTGATAACATAACAAACATCTAAGTTATAAAAATTGCTAGTTAAGTTTAAAGCTAAGTTAACACATGCATTAGTACTATCTTAATGGCCACTTACGTTGTTCTATCTTTCAAACATTTATTTTGTGATATTGTCAAGTTATGCACATTTTACTGTTCATGGTGAGTTATTGCCATGTCTATAACCCCAGCAATAGTTCCTGAACAATGAAATTTGTAATGGGAGCTTAGATGCGAGTTCTGTACTAACCAGATGTAGGTCTCAGCCAATAGGAAGTATGACCACACGTCATTGCTACTCCCTCGCTTAGCGAATATCAAATACAGTCACTGCTAAACATTTTTAAAATCTCACTACAAAGATTAATTAATATAGGTAATCTTTATCATAGACTGCAATGGGCAGGGCATGTGGCACGAATGGGAAATGAAAGACGTGCATGGAAGCTTTTTGTAGGAAAACCAGAGGGAAAACGTCCAGTTGGTAGACCAAGAATGAGGTGGGAGAATAACATTAACTATGATTTGAGGGCAAACAGTTTTCAGACACTTTTGAAATCCAGAATGGGTTGAAGCAAGGAGATGCACTATCTCCTCTACTATTTAATTTTGTACTAGAGCATGCCATTAAATCTTTAGAGAATGAGGAAGGCTTACAACTGAATGGTATTAATAAGCTGTTAGTTTATGCTGATGATGTAGTACTACTGGCCGATAGCGAGGAGATACTAAAGGCCAACACGCACACACTATTGAGTAACACTAAGAAATTAGGACTGGAAGTAAATATCAGTAAAACTAAATATATGGTCACACGTAGAAATACATTATATAATGCAAATGGACAGCTAATGACAAATGAGGGAAATTTTGAGGAATTGGCTGAATTCAAATACCTAGGAACAATAATCACAAATAGGAATGAGATGCACAAAGAAATTAAACATATGCTCAATTCTGGAAATGCATGCTATTATGCATTGCAGAGACTTTTGATGTCCCAACTCCTTTCAAAAAACGTTAAGCTGAAAATATATAAAACTATTATTCTACCAGTTATATTATATGGGTGCGAAACATGGACTCTCTTACTTTAAGGGAGGAAAGGAGATTACGAGTATTTGAGAATAAAGTTCTTAGGAAAATTTTTGGACCAAAGAGAGATGAACAGACAGGTGAATGGAGAAGACTACATAACAATGAACTACATGGTCTTTATAGGAAGCCAGATATAATAAGAACAGTTAAGTCCCGTAGACTGCGATGGGCAGGACATGTTGCGCGTATGGGGAATGAAAGACGTGCATGGAAACTTCTTGTAGGAAAGCCAGAAGGAAAACGCCCAGTTGGTAGACCAAGAATGAGGTGGGAGAACAACATTAACTCTGATTTGAGGGAAGTGGATTATACAGGGAATGATTGGAAAGCATTAGCTCAGGATAGGGATGTATGGAGAGCTTATGTCCGCGCGGCCATGAACCTACGGGTTCGATAGTGCCAGTGAGTAAGTAAGTAAGTAAGTAAGTAAGTAAGTATGATTTGAGGGAAGTAGATTATACAGGGGATGATTGGAAGGATGGGGATATATGGAGAGCTTATGTCCGTGCAACCATGAACCTATGGGTTCGATAGTGTCAGTGAGTTAGTTAGTTGAGGCATTGTGTAAATAAAAAAAAATCACAACTGTTAAGTAATTAACTAAATACACATTCACATTGCATTATAGTTTTAAGACTTCAGGCAGCAAGTGTACAAAATATTATAATTAAAGTCTACGGTTTTAAATCTAAAATCAACACATCCGCGTCTCACTATAATTCTCTATGGACTGTACATAGGAACTGTTTTGTATGTTCACGTGGCAGACAGGGAATTCACAGATCAGCAGTCTGGATAGGCTCTCCCATTGGATTTACGGTCAAGGACATTGTTCAAAATCCCTTGTGCGACCTATACATTGCATTCTGGCACACTGGTGAATGCCCTCTCCCTCCTTCCTCCCCAACCATCACATGTATGTGCAGCAACACTAGTTGTAATTGTTAGAAGTCCAACAAACAAGCCGCCATCTCTGATTCTATGCATCAGTACAATGCCAGTTACACTATTCATATCGATATGAATGTCAACAATTTCCATTTATACAATTTTCTTTGATCTGATGGCCAATAGCCATTGCTACTAACAACGCCATCTGACAACTTCCATTCAAACTACTTTTTATTTAGAATTTATACAATACTTTTAAGTGGTAAAGCTTCATATTTTGAAGTTATATTTTAAATTTCCACCGCTGTGGTCTCGAGGTAGCATGCTGCCTTGTCATGCAGTGGGCCCGGGTTTGATTCCCGGTGGGGCAGGCTTCTGGGTGAGGTTTCTTTCAGGATTTTTCCTCACCTGTAAGACAAATGTCTGGAAGCTTAGGACCCAAAGGTCCCCAAAAATCATCCGGCCATCATCATCATCATCCTTCACCAGTGTGGAAAGCGACGGGAAGCTACCACACCTATAATTCACTAGTAAAGCTGCAAAGCATAGCATAGAAATGCTATGATAGCAGTGAAAGACCTGCCTTCAGGCAGAATTACAATGGATGGATTTTAAATTAACACTTTCCAGATTGGACATAGTTTTAATTATTTTTTTATATTTTATTTTTGTTTCTAAAATAAAATTATGTCTGATTCTGGAAAGTATAAATTATAAATTAAACATATAAAATCAATTGTATAATTAAATTATTCTCACTCATCTAATTATTTTTTTATAAATGAATTGTTTTCACTGGACATAATTTAATTTTTAAAACCGAATATTTATCCCCATATAATAATATAAGGGTTTTTCTTTTGTTTATTTAATATTTAAATATAATTATATTTATTTCTATTAAGAATGGACATAAGATTGATTTAGAGATTTCAAAATTTGTTATAAGTATATACAAAAAAATTCAAATTGGTCAATATAAACTGTTAATACAGTTAGATGTTTTTCTAACTGATTTAATATATGTAAAAATACTTTAAATATTTGAATTGATATTTTTATAAACAAATAAATGGGATTGGACGAATTGGATGGGAGTCAGCCAGTAGTACTCCTTCCTTTTCAGTTGGTCCAATCAGAACTTCCAGGTTATAAAAAACAGATATGAAATGGGATTTTTCCCAGAACAACAAGATGGCTACAATACTTGAAAGAAGTCAGACATGTTAAACAACGGCTCATCAAGAAATAAGAGAATTATAGTACATTTCTTGATATTAGTTGACAAAATGGTGTCAAAGTTATGGAAAATAATATTGAAGTATAAATTCCATTAATCTTGAATATAAATAATCCATAAGTGGAAATAAAGTGTTAGTGAAAAGTTGACCATTGGAAATCGTCATCCATTACATATATGAAGTAATAATCTTCTAGACGTGAAATTTATTAACCTAAGCCGGAATCTTAAATTATTGATCTACAAGATTCATCTAAACAGAAGTGAAAACTTTAATAAAATAACATTTAGTTTAACTGTTAACAAAGTGTTGTTATTTGTTTATGTAAGAAACTTTCCCTCATTTCCCTGACTGGAGTCATCAGTGCCGTGGCAAATTACAGTGATCCAAATTATTACAATCATATATCTACAACGTGGGACATCACATTCAACAACCCACCTTTATTTTATACATTTTAAAAATGGTTAACAGTATCTCATTTTTTATTCTACAACATTAAGATCCAAATTAGTTTAATCATCATTTTAAAATGCTAAAAAAAAACTCATTCCAACTTCATTTTTGCTGTTTTTGCCAAGCACAGGTTCACATTCTGGATAGGTTTAAGATTTGCTTAGCAATAAACTTAAAAACGAACACAACCTTGTTTTAAAGACTGCTACAGGAATAATTTAGTGATAGGGAATAAAAGAAATCGTCCACCGCTGTGGTCTCGAGGTAGTGTGTGCTGCCCTGTCACGCAGCCGGCCCGGGTTCGATCCCTGTTTGGGACAAGTTTCCTGGGTGATGGTTCTTTTTGGGGTTTTACCTCACCTGGTTCAAGTGATTAATACTTAGGCCAATCTTTCTTTTTATAATGTGCTATGGTGCGGCTATCCCAGAGGCACTGGAAGCAACAGAACTTGGTATAGCCCTGTTGTAGCCCAAGTAGTATGCATATGATTTTCAGATCCCCGGAAATCTGCCATTTAAACTTGTCATAGTTCAATCGCAATAACAATTGTTTCATGTTAACATATGTTTCTTACATGTAAGGTGCATACCCAACGGAACTGATGGTAACACATTACCATTATGCAGTAGGACACATTTGAGACTTATTTTGGAGGAGTTGATGAACAACCTCCACTCAACACTTTTATAGTTAATGCCAATAGCTGCCATTAGTCCCAAAAGAGAGTAATGTAAGTATTGGCTTTAAAATTTTCTAGTAAAGCTTTTTATTTTATTTTTTCAAGCGTGGATGCATTGTGAAACATGTTACGTATACACTCTTCTGCGTCGAGACATAGAGGGTAATGACGTCATCACATTGGCCTTACTTTTGCACAGAGAATACTGAAATTTTGCACACACATTGCATGCATCTCGTAGTATGTTTCAGTGTTGATTTCGAGATCTGTGCATCAACACAGGGGGTGCAGGGGGCCCGAACTTAGAAACAAGGGATTATCAGAAAAAATCCCAATTTCTCTCAATTTTTCCTGCCTCGGTACATGATAGAGGCATATGAATGGTACCATTTAAAGACTGTTCTTTTCTGAAGAGAATGAGGTTCGAAGAATGATTCAAGGATAAATAGTGATATTGCTGTAGGTGCTTGTCTGAAATTAACCTAAACAAAATCACAATTTAAAGGGGTTAAATGCACCCCCTTTAACTTGGAAATGAGAGCTAATTCGAGCTTTTCATTGTCTTTTTCGTTATCTGTAGAGGGCAGATTTCTGCATATTTGCATGTTTTATTCCTTCAAAGATAAACATATGCATGGAAGAGGAAAATGTGTTTCATGTCATTTGGAATCAATTGGCAAAAATTTATAGCGCATATAAATGCATATTCAAGGGATTAGTGCATAGTTCACTAATATATGCATATATTATATATTTTTCTCTATTTAATATTAAAATATAAGTTTGTAACCCCATAAAATGACAAGTTTCTGCTTTATTGTCATGTTTTTGCAAATGAAGACAATCTTGTTTTCATAGAAAGGCAGAATCCCATTTTGCATTTTCACACAACAGGACACTGGCAAGCAGGGGGTCTGCAGTTTTAAATCTCAACAGGTCAATAAAGCAATCTTGCCTAAACCATTTCCTGAAAGGAAGATTTCGAAAGAGATGAATGTGTTTGCCAACAATGGACAGTTTATTGGTAGTAATTTCCTTGTTTTCAATTTCAACCAGTGATATTCTTTGAAGTTTGAACATCAGCTTTATTGAGACTGTCGGCATACACGACAATGACTCAAAAATAATTCCTGAAATATACTTCCATGTGTGCAAAATATACTTCATTTCACACAAAGGAAGCCTCTTGTACATTATTGACCACGGAGACAAAATAAATTGGGAATCGAAGTTTAAATTCTTTTCTCAAATATCATTTTGTGTGTGGACCAAGACAAGTGTTTTCAATGCCAAAGGAAAAATCCAGTAAAATATCTTTGATTTAACAATGCATTGGTGAGAATCCTACATTAACAACAAATGGAAAAATCGTCTGCGACAAACATGTATTTTAAATAACAATTGAATTGGTGTTTACTTGATGAAAATCCATAACTTATTTAATTAAATAAAAATAAAACTTACAGTTTTATTTGATTTTCATATTTATTAAGATATAATTTAGTTACACTGTACCTTCTTATTATCGGTTTATCACATTATTAAATCAATATAATTCTGATTCTTATTCTGTGAGTGACAACTTCTTTGCAATACTGCCCCGTGACCTCAAGTGAAGTGGAGAGATCATTCTCTTCGTACAAATACATTTTAAATAACAGAAGGAAGGGCTTTCTACCAGAAAATTTAGAAAAATATTTGGTTATTTATTGTATCAAAAACTGATGTGATCGTTCAATGATTGTTGATTTATATTTCAATATTACAGACGAGATTAATAAGAATGACACTATAAAATGTTACAATTTTTGCTTCATAAAAAAATAAATAAAATGATGCGAAAAAATGGTGTATTTTACTATAAGAACAAAATTAATTTTTGTGCATATTTTTTAACTGTAAGAGCATATTTTCAACTTTTTTGCTGCATAGTTGCATGCATGTATTTATGGTTTTAGTGCATATAAATCCGCCCTCTAGTTATCAGTGTGGTCGATATACTTCATTCCAGTTACATTTTCACTGTTGGCTAGTGTAATTATATAAAAGCAACAGGATTTAACCAGATTTCATACAAACAAGTAGTATTTAACAGTTTAACACACAGACTTGTGAACGTTCCCATGAGCAAAGAAAATTTCAATAAAGAGGGAAAAAAAACATTATAAAAATTGCAAAGGATAATGGATTTCAAGAAAAGATAATTCACAAGAAAATAAATAAATTCAAGGAACAAAAAAATGATAAATGAAGTACTCTTCAAACAGATAAAAGAAATGGTAAAAAATTCAAGAAATTCACATACCACCCCTTAGTATTTAACAAGTTTCAAAACATTTTCAACAAATTCAACATTAAATTAGCACCGAAAAATGATTACAGTTTGGGTAATTTAATAAAAACCAACAAAAATGAAAAGATTGAAGACTGCAACAAATCAGGAATTTATCAAATTGATTGTAAAGATTGCGAAAGGATATACATAGGAAAAACAAAAAGGAATTTAAATACAAGATGATGGTAAAAATTACAACTAGCGGTAGACAACAGCCAAACCCACAGAGTACTATATTACATCCATTAAACAACCCTTATAGTTATATTTTAGTCTATCTATTATTAACAAGACGAGTGTTATCGTTGAAATACGTGTTTAATATCTTTATCTACATACAGGTAAAAATCTAAGGTACATAGATACCCGAGTATAAAATAGCTTATACGTAAAAACAGAGAGGTTAAAGGAAGATAACCACGTGGCGACCACAAACTGGAAGTGACGTAAAACAAAGATGGCACCTGGAAAGGAAAACCAAAACCAACGAGAAGAGAAATGCGGGTCATGCTATCAGGATTTCGAAAACGGAACTCCTGCAATCCAATGTGAAGGAGCATGCGACCTCTGGTACCACAAAGGCTGCGCAGGACTCAAGCAAGGAGAGTTCAACATCATGGGGAAAAGTAACTGCAACCTAACATGGATATGCAGAAGCTGTACAGCAACCATACACCAAGGAGATTTAATCCAGCAGTTGATGACAAAAATAGAAACCATCATGACGAAGAATCCAAAAATAGAAGAACTAGCACAAAAGGTAGATCTCATGACGGACTAATTCACACACAAGCTCGATGCAGCCATAGAAGAGAAAATCTACAAGACCATTAACCAAAGCACAACCCAAAGACAAAAAGTGATACAAACCAAAGACAGCGCAACCACATGAGAAGAATTTCCACCACTACCAAAAACAGGAGACACCGATCGGACCCAAGAAGACCGTACAATAAAACACACAGGAATTAATATGGAGGAAGATGAAACAAACTGACTACGGGGAACAGACAGACAACACACACAACATATAAACAAAAACCTTATCGGCACAAAAAAGGACGAAACCGATCTATAGGCAGCGGAAAAATCAGCGTGGCTATTTGTAGGTAGACTACAACAAGGAACCGCAGCAGAAAAAGTAATAAATTACTTAAATAAAAATGGAATCCAAGGGGACGTCACATGTGAAGAAATCGTCACAAGAGGGAAGAGAAAAGCGTTCAAAGTTTTCCTTCCTTTCGGATATAAAGAATTGACATCCAACCCAAACTTCTGGCCTATAGGGGTAATCGTGAGGCGATTTCGCTTTCCTGTCTAAGGAAGAAGAAATTACAAGGGCGCTCCCTCGAATAATCTCATTAAAATACTCTTATGGAACATCGAAGGCTTAAAAGTACTAATTAAACTAACCCCAACAAAAATATTAGACAACCCAGACATCCTAATACTCACGGAAACTTTTCTAACAGAAAGCATCGACATACCAGGGTATTACACTATCCACACACTAGCAAGAAAAACAGAAGGAAGACCAGCATATTCTACAAACCATGGATAGGACCAATGAAAACTATATACAAAGAAGAAAATCTGTTAATCGCGAAAACAAACAGATTCACAGTAACAGGCACATATACGCCCCAACATGCAGGTAGAAGACATAATGGAGGTACTAACTAACTCACTCCGAAAGAAAATATATTATTAGTGGGAGACATGACTTGCAGAATTGATAAACCAGACATGAAATGCAGAACCACTCTCACATTCCTGGAGGAAGAAAATTTCAGCCTAGTGAATGACCCGAAACAAAAAACCTACCTCGCTCCAAATGGAAGCAGCACCATCGACCTGGTGTTCTACAAAGGAGACAACATACATATCATAAAACAAGAAGGTGTATGGACATCATCAACAACCACACTGAGGAAACACATCCCCATCCTGACAAAACTATCAATGCAAACACAAAAAACCACATTACAAAGATATCCAGAAAACTAAATGTAACACAATTAGAAAAAGAAACACAGAGAATGACAGAAGCAGAAACAGCGATAGAAGAAAACAACCTAAGTCTACCTTAACCTAAGTCTAACTCTGACAACAATAAATAAAATGATAAACTCAGGTATAACCCAATTACATAACAAAAGGAAAGCGAAACTCTGGTTTGACAAAGAGAACGACAGGCCACATTAAGTGCATTACACACAGCCAGAAGATCAATACAACAAGAGGATCTAAGAACATATGGAAGACAAAGAAGAAAATACAAAAACCTCCTAAAATAAAAAAAAGCTGAATACTTAGAAAGAGAAGCTGAAAGAATGGCTGAAGATGCACAAAATGATCCTTTTATAGCCACTAGACCGAGGAAATCAACACGAACTAACAATGTGACAATGGAAAACTCACTTCACCAACACCCTCAACAATACCAAACAACATAAAGCATTTGACATAGAAGACAACCAAACGGACACAATTTCCCCCCATCACGGAAGAGGAAGTGCTTGAAGTCATCAACTCAACCAAACGTAACAAGGCAGCCAGCCCTGATGGGCTATTCAATGAGCATCTAAAAGACTCAGCGAGGTTCGACGGGAACCTGGACCAAACTGTACAACAAATGCCTACAATTGTGAAACATTCCAGATGAATGGAGGAAATCAACGTTAAAGACATTATACAAGGGAAAGGGCGAAACAGAAGACTCCAACAACAGTTTCAAAATATTGACCAAAATCTTACAAGAGATTAACAAATGAAGTCGACTCAAAGATACCAGATGAACAATTCAGTTTCTGAACAGGTAGAGGAACCTTACATGCCATAGAGCATCTGCTGAAAGACATTGATGAAGCACTATGTCGGCTTCACCAAGACCTTTGACCTAATAGATAGGCACATGCTGACAAACAAACTCCAATCCATGATAAACGAAAACCCCCTATCTGGAATTATAAAAAAAACATTCTGGCATATAACACCATAAATATAGATGATACAAAAAGCAAATCAAAATAAATAATCCAGACCAATGACGTATCACAAGGAGATCCCATCAGCTCCATACTCTTCAACATCGCAACGGCAGAAGTCATAACGGCAATAAGACAACAGTCAACAGCAACCATAATCTATATATACGCAGATGACATGGTCTTAGGATCCCCGAAAAAAAAAAAAACTTCAAAACGCTTTCAATGCTTTAACAAACTGGGTAGAAGAAAACGGACTCAAATAAACAAAACCAAAACTCTACAAATGGTCTTCAGGAAAGGTGGACGAGTAGCAGCAGATGACAACCTACAATATGAGGAAGGTAGAGTCGAAATTGTAAACTCTTTCAAATACCTCGGAGTTACTCTGCAAACAACGCTAACTTTCAGACTCCACATAAAAGAGAGAACAGTGGCCGGCATAAAAGCAATATAAGACATACAGAACATCCAAAAATTATCACTAAAAACAGTGATGTGCCTATTTAGAGCCAAAAATCTTACCAGCAATAACATATGGACTCCACCTTAACTGGGAAAAACTATCAAAAAAGTTCTTTACATCATAGAAGGAATCAAAGTGAAATTTCTAAAGACCACAATGGACATCTCAAAATACACACGTTCGTGCCTGACTTACAAACTAGCAAGACAGATTTTTCTCATAGAAGATCTGAGGACAGCACTAACATTACCATCAACAGATAATACAAAAAAAAACACATTCTAGAGAGGCGAAAGAAGAGGGAAGAAATTCCATCGGACATCTACAGCACCGACGCCATGATAGACCAGACCTGGACAAATGTCAATCAGAAACTGAGACATGTGGTGATCAAGCTAGCGATATATGGCTACCATCACAAAATATGCAGAAACACGTCCTACCACGAAGCCAATGACCACTGCATATGCTCACTATGCGGAGAACGCTGTGAAAAATACCATATCAACAAATGTAGAAACAATAAATCGCTTTGTGACTAAAGCAAAAAACTAATGAATTAAACTCCTTTGCACGTTAGTGCGCTTTCCAGTTATTATATTAAAAGAACACCTTAGAAATGTTAAAAATCCATCCATCCATAGTAATTCTGCTCGAAGGCAGGTCCTTCACTGCAAACATAGCATTTTCATGCCAAGCTTGCAGCTTTACTAGGGAATTGTAGGCGTGGTAGCTTCCCGTTGCTTTCCACACCGGTGAAGGATGATGATGATCCATATGATTTCGGGGACCGTTTGGGCCATAAAATTTTCCTGACATTTGTCTTAAAGGTGAGGAAAAACCCCGATAAAAACCTCACCCAGAAAAACTGCCCTGACCGGGGATCAAACCCGGGCCCGCTGCGTGACAAGGCAGCATGCTACCTGGAGACCACAACGGTATGTTAAAAATGGAGAAACAGAAAAATCTGCAATAGCTGCACATGCAAAATTGCTTAAACAGTTGGAAAAACCGAAGGAACTCACAATTTGGGAGAAAATTTACATATGCAGGAATAAAAACATAACTATGTATTTTGAAATACCCAGTGAAAACGAGATGGGATTGATTTGGAGGTTCATTGGTCAGCCATCAGAGGGCACAGAAATCAATCTACAGGAGACAAAACTGTTGGATGTCAGTTGTGATCGTGATGTAGCATTGAGAATGTCACAAATGCAGTGACGAAACTCTAGTCTGCGAGGGAGTCAAGAAGTATGAGGTGAGTCAAATATAACTCAACATAAATTAAAAAACTTTATTACTTACTATGTCCACCGCTGTGGTCTCGAGGTAGCGTGCTGCCTTGTCATGCAGCGGGCCCAGGTTCGATCATCGGTCGGGACAGTTTTTCTGGGTGAGGTTTTTATCGGGGTTTTTCCTCACCTGGAAGACAAATGTCAGGAAAACTTTAAGGCCCAAACGGTCCCCGAAATCATATAGTCATCATCAACATCATCATCCTTATCACCACCATCATCCTTCATCGGTGTGGAAAGCAACGGGATGCTACCACACCTACAATTCCCTAGTAAAGCTGCAAGCATAGCATGAAAGTGCTATGATTGCAGTGAAGGACCTGCCTTTGGGCAAAATTACTATAGATGGAATACTTACTATGGATTTTGGCGAGATTCGAACCTCGGACCTTCAGATCTATAGTATGATGCCTTAACGACCTTGGCTAATTACCCATGTTGAGAAAATAATGTTTTTTTATAAGCCTTATTTGTTATTATCTAGATTTTGGAAAATCATAATTCAATTTTAATATTTCCTACGAATTGTAAATTACTTATCACATCCAAAAATAATGAAATTACTTGATTTTAAGTAAGAAAACATAGAAATATGAGCAGAAAATAAAATAAGATTAAATGGTTTTGATAAAGAATTAATTATAAATAAGTTGAAGAAATTCAAACACAATAAAAGACTTAATGAATATACTACTTTACAAAATTGCAAAGAAAAGAAAAAATACAAGAAAATTACTTACCATCCTGAAATGCATAGGAAATTTCAAAAAATTTTTGACAAATACAACATTTTTTTTGGCACCAATAAATAAATTTAGTCTGGGTAATCTTCTAAGTACCAATAAAAAAGTCAAAGTTCCAGACAGTAAGAAATCTGGAATTTATCAAATAAATTGTGAAGATTGCAATAAAGTTTATATAGGAAAAACAAAAGGAATTTGGAAATTCGGACAAAAGAACATTTCAGAAATATTAAAAATTGTGAAATTGAAAAAATCTGCAATTGCTGCACATAGTTTATTAGAACATCATAAAATTGGAAGAGAAGCTAAACTTTTAAAACAAGTAGAGAAACCTTTGGAATTGACAGTTTGGGAAAAAATATACATTCAGAAAAACAAAAATATATCAATGAATTTTGATATCCCTAACGAAATTACATTGATTTCGAAGTTCATAAATTCAACCATAGATAGCAGCACTGAAGATGGCGACAATAGAATAGTTGACGGCCGAAGAAATTCAACAGTTGGAGTTATGGCTGACGATGAACATGATTATGTTTGAAATCGCGATATCATGGAAGCATGAATCCTATGAGGTGAGTTATTTAAACAATATGTTCTCCGATGATTTTTAAGAAAATAAAATATTTACAATTGTGATGTCATTCCCATTGTTTACCTTCACAATTCATGTTTTATTATTACAGATGGCACGCCAATTTTATATAAGTTTAATTTCTAATTGAAGCAATATAAAAATCTAACCAAAATGTGATCTAACAACCAAAGCTATACAGAATGGATTAATGTAATATTAGTGTGAGTTATGTTTATTCATGTGAAGAAAACTGAAATATTATTTGAAAGAAATGTGTGATATTAAAACCTAATCAAAATGTGATCTTAATAATAATGCTTAATAAAAAAAACAACAAAGGTTAGTGTGAATTTATTTTGATTAGTATGAATTTATTTTTGTTAGCTTTTAAATTGAAGACAGACATGTTTAAAAGTGTTATATAACTCAAATATTAGGCTGTGGTGTATAAACCGTCGCACACAATTTTCCATCTGATATTCTTATGCCACTGATGCACTAAACACTTTTCAACCATTTATAATAATGTTTGGTATTATTTTAAACATTTTTGGAACCATTTTATAAACATTTCTTACGATTTTTAAATATTTCTAAATTACACGAATATTGTACATCGAGTTCTACAGGCACGGAAATGCTTCATGTAACATCCGCTAGGCGACTCCTACATCACAGTTACCAACATTTGAAGATAATTAGAAACCATATTAGTGTTAGTGTACGTAAAATTAGTTTATACTTTGTTAAATAATATGCATATAAATTGTTTTGTTAGGTTAGGAAATGGGAAGTTAGTTTACGTCCATTTTTTTTTTGTATTTGGAAGTAAACAATATGCATGTAAAATGTTTTGTTAGATTAGGAAATGGGAAGTTAGTTTATGTCCATTTTTTTAGCGTTTGGGAATTTATTCCCAAAGTTGGTAATGCCGACTTTAGAGCCATCTACCGGAAACTACATTAACCATTACAGCAACTCCTGCAACTCGTGTGTGTGCACTGCAATTCTATAGAACTTAGAAGAATTCATGTGCGATGGTTTATACACCTTATCCAAATATTATTCTTTGAATATCGGAAATGGATTGACGTGTATTAACTATTAAGTTCGCTTTCTGAAAACCTGCAAATTGCTTAACAAACCATAAAAATGCATGTAAATATTAAGTAAAATATAGTTTGCCGCCATATTGAAAATTAATGTGACCAATAGTTCGTTTTATGAATATCAATCATCGTTCATTAATTCAAATGAACAGATTCGGCTCAACTGTACTTCTACTGGCGCTTGATTTTTGAGTTATATTGTTGTAATTATATTATTTTTGGTCTGGACATCTTACCTCAATATTAATGTTGATTTGTTCTTGGACATGTTTCAAAACAATTCTCTGTTTTATCTTCAGCTTTCCCAGACTGGTTTTATTTATGTTGCATTATGTTGCACCACCTGGATGTCGATGTCAGCTCCATCCTGTGGTTGGCCAAAGAACCTCCAAACAAGGTCACCCTCCATCGGAATATCAAAATTCATAACTCTGAGTTATGAATTTTGATATTCCGATGGAGGGTGACCTTGTTTGGAGGTTCTTTGGCCAACCACAGGATGGAGCTGACATCGACATCCAGGTGGTGCAACATAATGCAACATAAATAAAACCAGTCTGGGAAAGCTGAAGATAAAACAGAGAATTGTTTTGAAACATGTCCAAGAACAAATCAACATTAATATTGAGGTAAGATGTCCAGACCAAAAATAATATAATTAAAATAACCTCAAAATATAACTTCCTAAAATTAAATATATTATATTGTTGTAAACTATAGCTCTTCTTCAATATTTACTAACATTATTTAATATTTTAAACTTTTTTAAACAATTTTTATAACATTATTAAACAATTTTGAAGTATTTATTTAAATATGCAAATACTATATTATTACACTGTAAGACAATATTGTGATGCTAATTGCTATTTTCTCCACAGAGTATATTACTTAGTCTATGATTTTTCTATCACTGTTTTGGGTTATCGCTGCTTGGATCAGCATTAGGGAGTGATAAGTAAATGTACACCCATTTTTAATAAACGTTTGGTAATTTCAATGTTATTAATATATTTTTTAAACATAGATTTGGGGATTTATTGCAAATATTGGTCATTTATATTTCACAGCAACGGATAGTAATCAAGGATGATAATCGATAAATGGTTCGATTGTGGGTTATTGCTGGCTATATAAACTCTGGCGCAAGCGCACTATTGTTCTATAGGACTTCGAAAATATTTCACGCTAGTTTAAGTGCAGTTTTTCCAACAGATACTTATATCGTTCATTTCATGGTAATTACCCAAGATTCATAAGTGATCATCAACACTAGTTGAACCTTTCTTGGAAATTGTGATAGCAAATCATTTCCCTAACAAGGGTGTGCTATACAAACCGTCGCACAAAATTTTCAATCTTATATCTTATGCCACTGATGCACTAAACACTTTTAAACACGTTTAAAACATTTTGCAACACTTTTAAACATCTTCCAATGTTGCACAATCTTTTTTTTATATTTATATATTTTCGTAAAACATGGTCGTGCTACATTGCTTACTTGCTACTTTCTGCTATTTTCCCTCCTCTTCCTATGTTGTTCCAATGTTGCCACCATCAACAACCCAAAATACTCCAGATGTTGCAAACATCAATTCCACGTTCCCTGGATTTCACCTACGTTAGAGTAATTGATTTAGGTTTGATTAGCTTTTAGGTTCCTTGCTTTTTAAATGTGATTCCACGTTCCCTGGATTTCACCTACGTTAGAGTAATTGATTTGTGTTACAGTAATTGATTTAGGTTTGGTTAGCTTTTAGGTTCCTTGCTTTTTAAATGTGATTTGATATGTAAAATAAATTACCTCTTCATATCTGTTATTCTATGAAAAATTCAAAATGTCACGTAAAATCATATATCCACAAGTTCATTTTGTGTTAATTATACGTTTTTAGACATGTTCTGGGAATTTTGTGTCAATGTTGGTCACACTGATTTCACATACATATACTGCCAACAGCTGGAGGTTGCATTTATCTTTCTGGGATTACATGAAGCACTAGCGCATGCGCACTGGGATTCCATAGAACTTAGAAGAATTTATGTGCGACGGTAAGTATAGCTTATCCCCCTAACAATCCACAAAATGATTATAATGTAGAGTAATATACTGGATACTCCGTGAAATCTCATTTACTATTGTTAGAGGTTAGGTTACTTACAGTACTTATGTTTATACTAAACGTGACAGTTCTATCAAATTATTATTTTTCTGACATTCATTCTGCTGAAATACTTTTATTGACAGAAGCTGTTGTTTTATTATGCATACAGTGCTGCACAATAAAAATAATAAAATAACGTTAATGAAAATGCGAAAAATCTTAAATGTAAAACTGCATTCTGCAATAATAATGATTTTAAAATAGCTATGAAAAATACAATACGGATGCAAATACGACAGTTTCCCTAAGGTTAATTTTAATAATTGCTTTGTCAATGGCATGTATGAAATCTGTGTTGCTAACAATAATTAACCTGCCTTTAACTTACCTTTGTATCCACATCAGCTAGACACTCCTTTCTAAATTGGTCAAATATCCCTTGAGATTTTAACTGATGTACTATTTTATCAATCATTCGAGAATCTCCAGGTGGATATTGCATCATTCCATCCATTGTGCTTGCCATGTCTGTATTGTCAAAACAAAAATGTACACTTCTCCACAAAAACAAATGTTATTTATCTAAATCACAACCATTTCTATAAATCTTTCCCAGGCGTCAACTCTCTAGCATAGAGAACCGAAGGAAAGGTTACCACCACAGAGTATAATTTAATCCAGTCTGTGTCGCGCCCAACGTGACGCGAATTCGCGTTTCGCTCGGCGTGATGCTGGTTCAGCATGGAGCGCATACGTAACAGCGCATATGTTTATGGAATTGTCGCCAGAAGGCACCACATATATGGAAAATCAAAATGACCAACGTTCATAATAAATTTCCAAATGTGTTTACAAAAACTAATGTATACAAACCTGTCCCTGCATAACCTAATAAAATAAATTACTTACATACTATTTTGTAAACTATAAATTAATCTGATGTACACTAAACTGACCCATCGGAATCTAACAAAATGAAGTGATTGAACATTTATTTCTTAAAATATGGTTTGGAATTAAATGCAAATGTTGGTCAATCACACATATGCCCTGCCATCTGGTGGATTTAATTTTATGAGCGTTCACGTATGCCAACTTCAATTCTAATAAAGAACTTTGAAAATAAATTGAGAGGAAAAATCATAATTTGTGTACATAGATAAACATATTCAAATTCTTCATTTAAAAAGTTTCAAGTGTCGTTGCAAAACGATTAAAATAATTCGAAATATTAGTAAAGACAGAAAAAGTAGCTAGAGCAACAGAATCATATGAATGTTGTATGGAAAATTATAGAATAAATTATTCTTTAGTTCTTAAATAAACATATGGTTGATGAATATACCAAATTTTAGAATAGTTCAGATTTTCGCCTGAGCAGTTTTATCAGGTTTTGAATTTAATAGAAGACGAGATACAATATTTACAGCTTTTATTTATCTCTTGACTAAGTTCAAGCCACAATAACTTTTTTCTATACATCTCTGTACTCCTTCGTGCTCATATTGTATAAAACATGTATAGAACTCAATGATTTGCAACAAAATCATCTAACTTTCGTCGTTAAAATTGGAAAGTTATAAAACAAGTACTGTATTTCCGACATTTTGTTATAAAATCTTAGTTTGTTTTTAGCAATTACACCAATGAGTACGGGTAATATCTTCTATATTCTTTGTTTGCGCTGGCAAATTGCGTCCTGGATTCAAGAGATTCCAAAACACGACGCGACATGTCAGCGCAAATTTGTTTGCGCCATCAATTTGTGTTGTAGACTATTTAACTCATGCCCCAAATGGGAGTCAATGACCAATCACGTTTCAATGATTCCTGTTTTACAACCAATCAGAGTCGTGTTTCACGAAATATTTATCAGTGTTAGGATTATCATATATTAAACAAAGCTCCTCCTTTTTAATATTCTGAACAGGTCTGACCGTTATTTTGCAGTGACTGAGCCTATAACAAATACGGCTACCAGATTGTATATAATAGTGCTTACATGTCAACATTTGTAGCAATTGATTATACCACCAAAAAAAGAAACCACTGTTTGCACTTTCTTAAATGTATTTTTTCCCAGGTAATAATCGAGAAAAATATAATTGTCATATTTACATCATACGACATCAAAAATGAATTAATATACAGATTTTTTCTCCACTAGAGAGCATTCTTACAATATTGCGTTCCTTTGGCAATAAATAGTATGATCTGGTTGCAGTGATAAACAAAAGAAGCAGTAGAAGCGTACCTATCGTTTCTCATTTGTTTTCAAACATCGCCGTTTACATTAAATATATAAATATTTTAAAATAACTATAGTTAAATAATGATTTGTGAGTAAACAGCTTAATTTTATTCGTTAAATAGTCCTAACAAATGCCACTCTTGATTTCCAAATTCTCTAGATAAATTCACTCCTCACTTCGTGAGTCGTGAATTTATCGATAATTTGGAAATCACTCGTGGCATTACTTATGATAAACCACTTCCATTTAAATACAGAGATAACCCAATTATGCTGTGGTTTATCTACGACGCAACGCGCCAGCGCAAAAATTGCTCCCCATGTATTTAAATGGAGGTGGTTTATCTACAACGCAAATTGCTGGCGCAAAAAAAATTGCGCTGACATGTCGCGTCGTGTTTTGGAATCTCTTGAATCCAGGACGCTATTTGCCAGCGCAAACAAAGAATATAGAAGATATTACCCATACTCATTGGTGTAATTGCTAAAAACAAACTAATGCTACGGTTTATTATACAGCGTGTCGCGCCCGACGTGACGCGAATTCGCGTTTCGCTCGGCGTGATGCTGGTTCAGCATGGAGCGCATACGTTACAGAGCATATGTTTATGGAATTGTCGCCAGATGGCACCACATATATGGAAAATCAAAATGACCAACGTTTATAATAAATTTCCAAATGTGTTTACAAAAACTAATGTATACAAACCTGTCCCTGCATAACCTAATAAAATAAATTACATACATGCTATTTAGTAAACTATAAATTAATCTGATGTACACTAAACTGACCCATCGGAATCTAACAAAATGAACATTTATTTCTTAATATATGGTTTGGAATTAAATGCAAATGTTGGTCATTCACACATATGTCCTGCCATCTGGTGGATTTAATTTTATGAGCGTTCATGTATGCCAACTTCAATTCTAATAAAGAACTTTGAAAATAAATTGAGAGGAAAAATCATAATTTGTGTAAATAGATAAACATATTAAAATTCTTCATTAAAAAAGTTTCAAGTGTCGTTGCAAAATGATTAAAATAGTTCGAAATATTAGTAAAGACAGAAAAAGTAACAGCTTTTATTTATTTCTTGACTAAGTTCAAGCCACAATAACTTTTTTCTGTACATCTCTGTACTCCTTCATGCTCATATTGTATAAAACATATATAGAACTCGATGATTTGCAACAAAACTATCTAACTTTCGTCGTTAAAATTGGAAAGTTATAAAACAAGTACTGTATTTCCGACATTTTGTTATAAAATCTTAGTTTGTTTTTAGCAATTACACCAATGAGTACGGGTAATATCTTCTATATTCTTTGTTTGCGCTGGCAAATTGCGTCCTGGATTCAAGAGATTCCAAAACACGACGCGACATGTCAGCGCAAATTTTTTTGCGCCAGCAATTTGCGTTGTAGATAAACCATCTCCATTTAAATACATGGGGAGCAATTTTTGCGCTGGCGCGTTGCGTCGTAGATAAACCACAGCATAAGATTTGTTAACAAAATGTCGGAAATACAGTACTTGTTTTATAACTTTCCAATTTTAACGACGAAAGTTAGACAGTTTTGTTTGCAAATCATCGAGATCTATACATGTTTTTTACAATATGAGCATGAAGGAGTACAGAGATGTACAGAAAAAAATTATTGTGGCTTGAACTTAGTCAAGAGAGGTCAAGAGATAAATAAAAGCTGTAAATATTGTATCTCGGGGATATTATGGATGTGCATAAATTTCGTCTTCTATTAAATTCAAAACCTGATAAAAACTGCTCAGGCGAAAATCTGAAGTATTCTAAAATTTGGTATATTCATCAACCATATGTTTATTTAAGAACTAAAGAATAATTTATTCTATGATTTTCCATACAACATTCATATGATGCTGTTGCTCTAGGTACTTTTTCTGTCTTTACTAATATTTCGAACTATTTTAATCGTTTTGCAACGACACTTGAAACTTTTTTTATGAAGAATTTTAATATGTTTATCAATGTACACAAATTATGACTTTTCCTCTCAATTTATTTTCAAAGTTCTTTATTAGAATTGAAGTTGGCATACGTGAACGCTCATAAAATTAAATCCACCAGATGGCAGGACAGATGTGTGAATTACCAACATTTGCATTTAATTCCAAACCATATTTTAAGAAATAAATATTCAATCACTTCATTTTGTTAGATTCCGATGGGCCAGTTTAGTGTACATCAGATTAGTTTACAGTTTACTAAATAGTATGTAAGTAATTTATTTTATTAGGTTATGCAGGGACAGGTTTGTATACATTAGTTTTTGTAAACACATTTGGAAATTTATTATGAACGTTGGTCATTTTGATTTTCCATATATGTGGTGCCATCTGGCGACAATTCCATAAACATATGCGCTGTAGCGTATGCGCTCCATGTGGAACCAGCATCACGCCGAGCGAAACGCGAATTCGCGTCACGTCGGGCGCGACACGCTGTATAATAAACCGTAGCATAAATGTAATATTACAGTGAAAGCCTGCATTCAACTATTACAGTATAGTTATTTAGGTTGGCAATACCGAAATGTAGGAAGTTAGTTGGTACAGTTGGTCATTGAACTAAGTTGTAGTGGCTCCCATAGATCAATCCCTGGTGGCGCCTTTGGGCCGTTGTAGCAGAATTTTAAAGTAAAAAAACAAACGCAAGTTGCGAGGCGCACGGCATGCATCCACTAGTTGCAACTGGTAAAAAGGTTTGATGTAGCATTGTTCACGAGTGTCCAAAAAGAAGAAACTTTAAAATATTTGAAAAATTGGCTAATTGGAAACAACATCGACAAAGAAAGCATTGAGGAATAATTAAAATTAATTAAACTGTGCACCAATGAAATGTTTTTTTTTACATATAAAGGAAATTTCTACAAACAAAAGTCTGGACTATCAATGGGTAACCCATTATCTCTTTTTTTTGGTTAATTTATTTATGAGTGATTTTGAAAGTAAAATAACTAAAGCACATCCGCTGATGTTCAAATATTTTGGAGTAGATATGTTGATGTTATTGCTATAGTTAAAGAAAAACACATAAAAGATGCTTTAAAACTCTTAAATTTGCAGAAGAAAACAATATAATTCACACTTGAAATAGAGGTGAACAAACAATTACCATTTTTATATCTAAAATTACACAAATGAAGAAGAAGAAGAAAAAAAGGAAATAGAATTCAGCATTTATAGGAAAGAAACACACACAGATAACTACATCAAAATAACAGGTTTCAACCATAATTCACACAAAATGGCTGTCTTCAACAGCCTAGTACATAGATTGGTAAATGTACCTATGAACGATGAAAACTGTGAAATAGAAAAAGAACACATAATTGAGGTAGCAAAAGAAAATTATTTTGAGGAAAAAATTATACACAAAAAAAATTGATAAATACAAAAAAACAGAAATTGAAAAATGAAAACACTCTTCAGATAGAAAAGCCAAAGGAAAGGAAATACAAGAAATTTACGTATCACCCTTCGGCACACAATAAATTTAAAAAAAATTGAGAAATTCAACATCAAATTAGCACCAAAGAATGATTATAGTTAAAAAAACTTATGAAAACCAAACAAATAAAAAAAATTGACGATAATAAAAAATCAGGAATATATCAAATAAAATGTGCAGATTGTGATAAAGTATACATAGGGAAAGCAAAGAGAAATTTAAACAATAGAACTAAAGAACACATAAGGAATGTAAAAAAGGGAGAAGTGGAAAAATCTGCAGTAGCAGCTCATGTTTGGACAGAGGAACACAAAATAGATATAAACAAAATTATTAAAACATGTAGAAATTACCAATGAACTCACAATATGGGAAAAAATCTATATACAGATGAACAGACTGGAATCATTATTCAAGACTCCTTTCACAGTGGATTAATCCTCGATTAAGGGTAAACTCCACTGAAGAACTTGAGACTTCTATAAATTACTTCCAGGCTTCTATTCAAACAGCCCTCGACCTAACTACAACAAGAAACAACATTACACGTCCAAATCAAACATTTCTTGATTACCTAGAGCATAAGCGACGAGCCCTCAAACAGTACAGACTCTATGGACACCCACAAATGAAACAGGAGTACAATTACTATGCTCGACTGGTCAAAGAAAGGCTACGAGATCACAAAATTACGCAATGGGAAAATTCCCTATCCAATTTCAATGCTCAAAAAACTCCGCATTAGGAGATTATAAAAATAATTAAATCAAACCGCAGACCTTCTAAACCGACTGCAATTGAGAACAATGGAACTTGGGCTTAATCATCCTTATGATCAAGCACAAGTTCTCGCAGAAAATCTCGCAAATCGATTCAGACCACAAGAGTTAACGTCACCAGTTCATGAAGCTGAAGCCAATAATAGAGTAGACACCTTCCTAGCTGCACCCTACCCAAATGAAATACCTGACATCCACCTCGCTGACCTACGCACTCACGTCCGGGCCCTTCGCACTTGAAGTGCAACTGGACATGATCGTATAAGTAACCTAGCCTTAAAGCATCTCCCGCGCAAAGCGCTACTTCGACTCCTTACTATCCTTAAAAACTGTATCCAATTTAATCGCTTCCCTGCAACTTGGAAGATGGCTAAAGTTATTGTGCTACCGAAACCAGGAAAAAATCCAACTAATCCAGACAATTTGCGTCCAATAAGCCTTCCACCTAGAAAAACTTATTTTGGCCAATTGAAGTCTCAAACAAAGAACTATTACCCAACCATCAATTTGGATTTCGAAATTCACACAGCACACCGCTGCAATTGGCGAGGCTTATAGACCAAATTGTCACTGGTTTCAACGCCAAGCGTAGTACAATGGCAGTCTTCCTCGACACTGATTCTCGATTCTCATTTTCTGGATGGATGGCAGAATAATCATCTTGGAAGTGCCAGGAAGATTCTTGAAAACAGCTTTCTTCTCAACGTTGTCCGGCGGTGCTTCTAGCCAACGCGACTGTGACTGCTGACGGGTACACTGGTTGCTCGTCTTCTACTAGAACTTCAATTTGAAACTTTCTAAAAGAGCATACAAACTAGATTTTTCAAGCTAATATCAATGAGGTCTACAGACAATACGGCTACTCTTCCTTACTTATACCTCCCTTAACACGGTACACGGCATCTCCTCCTCCTCATTCCCGTCAATCTCCAGGCCTTACTCGAACCCGGAGTAAGGACAGGGAACCTCCGGCCCTGTCTTCCCGTCATCGAAAGATGACGTAGTACCAACCCAAGGACGACCTGGGAAACCTAAAAGATCCTCCCCACGGACCAGACATCACACAAATGAATTCTGAACCAGAAATAGAAAACACAGAAACATCTGACTCTGAAACAGATCATGAAAACATGGAACAAGACACACAAGAAACAATAAATAGCACACATGATACAGACTTTATAATGCCTAAGCGCACAAATAAATTAACTACACTAAAAGAAAATATCACCCCAACTGACAGATTTAAATACTTAAAAGGAAGATACTATTAATAACACAGAAATAAACAAAAGGCCCAGATTCAGAAAACCTCCACCCACAATTGCAGACGTAAAAATCACAAATGCACTTATACTGGAAAAAATCGCAGGAAAAAACTATAAGTGTATCCATGACTTACTCAAATAACACCCTAAAATACAAACTAAAGATGATGAAACATATGAACAAGTCATAGACAGACTCCATTCAAATAATTTCAAATATTACACATATGCTAAAGGAGATAACCCATCGCTTAAAGTAACTCTTAAAGGACTGCCTGCAGACTTCCCTGCCAGCGACATAATTACATACTTACAAAATGAAGACTTCCCAATAATTGCAATAAGACAACTCACAAAACAAGCCTTTCAATGTGGGAAAAGAACAAAGACCCCCCTCCCAGTCTGGATACTGACTTTTAAACGGACAGAACATCTTGACGAAAAATTAGACCAACTAAGTCACATCTGTTACATCAAGATAAGACTAGAAAAATACATAGGCCAAACTGGAGTCACGCAATGCTATAGATGCCAGGGCTTCGGGCACATAGCTCAGTTCTGTTCTAGGAATGAGAGATGTGTCCGTTTCTCAGGACAGCATTGACTATATGCTTGCACAAATAACAACATAGTTAAATGTACAAATTGCAAAGGTGAACATGCTGCAAGCTACAGAGACTGCCCTGTATACAAAAGACATATAGCAAGACCACAACAATCCTCTAATACACAAACAGCAAATGCATCAACACCTCAACAAGTTACAAAAAGTACATCCAGACCATTACAAGACAACTTAAGACCAACTGTAATCAGCAGATCTACTCAGAACACGTCAACTGTAAGTCCTGCAATAGACAGAATAAATTTCCCCCCACTAACTAGAAATAACACTTTAGTAGATGCAGTAAGAAACTCAAGTAATAATAATAACTCAATAGAAGCCTTAATAACACTAATTAAAAAAGTTATAGAAAACCCTCAATTACTTAATACCATAATTTCTCTTCTTACTGCACTAACCCAAAATGGACCTTAAACCAAAAAACATAATAAAACCTTTGCTAATTTTAGAATGGAATGCCAACGGAATAAGAAACGAAACCCTTGAATTCACTAACTTACTAACAAGACTAAACATAGACGTTGCCTTAATGTCCGAGACAAAACTAAAGAAACACATCACTTGGAGAATCCCAAACGACGATATCTACAGAACTGACAAAGGCAACAAACAAGGCGGTACAGCGGTAGTAGTTAAATCTACTATTCATCATTCTCCAACTACTATACTAGCACTAAGTAACATACAAATAACAGCAATAGACATATACTCACATAATATTACAACAACCATAGGAGCTGTATACATTCCATCAGGAAATATTTTAACCAGAGAACTAGACACACTTACAAAACATACTAACAACTTTATATTTGGAGGTGACTTTAATGCAAAAAGCCCAACATGGAACTCACGAATTACAAATGCGAAAGGTAGAACTCTTTTACAACATTCACTAGACAACTACTATCAAGTCACAGGACCTTTACAGCCTACATTCTACAGCTATCAGGGACATAGACCTGACGTACTAGATATTTTCATTACAAAACCTAGATAAACTATATAGACGTTCTAGATGAATTAAATTCTGACCACAGCCCAGTATTAATGGAAATTAACATACATCCCATTAGATCTGAGACTAGAAATTACATAACTAGAACAACTAACTGGGCTTCATACAGACAAAAATTGAATGACAGTCTAACTAATATTACGATAAATACTACTACAGAATTAGACATAGTCGCTAAAACTTTTCAAGATACGCTCCTACAAACCTACAATAACTCTACTACCACTATTTTGACGACACACTTAACATTCCAGGACTAACTGCACTATTATTACACAAAAGACAAATCAGAAGACGATGGCAACGTCTAAGAACACACGAAGACAAGCATCAACTAAATATAATCTCTAAAAGAATTAAATTATTAATACAGAATCATAAAATAGAACTAAATAAAGAACTAAAGACTGCAGTTGAAACTGACACTATCTGGAAAATAATAAAAAAATTCACACATAGACAAACAACCAGAAACAGACCATTACATGGAAGAAATGGACTACTATACGACGACCAAGACAAAGCAAATGCTTTCGCAGAGACTTTAGAAAACCAATCCAGATCTAGAACAAGAAACAACAATTATGAACATTTCCAAGGAAAAATCAGAAAACAAAGACATACTTAAACGCATCTACGACATTTCACATACCAATTGCTACTACTAACGAAATTAAGAAAATTATCAATTCTCTAAATAATAACAAAGCCCCAGGACAAGACAGACTAACTACAACTTCACTTAAACAACTTCCCAGGAAAGGTCTGGTACATTTGACTAAAATTCTTAATACTGCGCTAAAATTACAATATTTCCCAGCTCCTTTCAAACAAGCTCATATCACTACCATTCTCAAATCCGGAAAAAAGTTCACTATTTCCTCAAAACTACAGACCAATTAGCTTACTTGATCATATACGTAAAATACTAGAAAGACTAATACTTAAAAGACTACAACCATACGTAACTCAAATACTACCTTTGACACAATTTGCTTTCAGATCTGAACACTCAACTACATTACAACTTACTAGACTCATGGACGACATCACGACTGGATTTTTACAAAGAAAATACACAACTGCAGTCTTTTTTGACATAGAAAAAGATTTTGACTCCGTTTGGCACACAGATCTAATTCATAAATTAATACAGTATAAAATTCCAGACAGCTATATTAAATTAATTCATTCCTTCTTTAACAAACGTTCATTTAGAATCATCTGCAACAGACAGAAATCAAACTGGCGCCCTATCAAAGCTGGTGTTCCCCAAGGATCTGTACTGGCACCTACACTATACAACATATACACAGCAGACCTTCCAACTTCATTACACACAAAAATAGCACAGTATGCAGACGACACAGCTATATACTGTACACGTAATGACATTCATCACACCACAAGAAAAATTCAGACACACATAAACAAGATCAGCAACTGGTTCTCCAACTGGAGAATCAGACTAAACGCTGAGAAAACACAAGAAATCATATTCACAAGAAGAAGACCAAATCCACTACACATAAATAACACAAACTTAGAATACAAAGATTCAGTAAAATATTTAGGAACCATTTTAGACAAAAAAAACTAACATTCAATCAACACATCAAAAAACTGAAAACTAAAGCATTAACTAGAATATCTCACATCTTTCCTATACTTACATCACACACACTTACAATAAAACATAAAACAAACCTATACAAAGCACTCATCAGATCAATCATGACATACGCCAGTCCAGCCTGGGGACACGCAGCTGGTACACACATCAAGAATCTTCAAATTGTCCAGAATAAAGCTTTAAGAATTATATTACACGCAGATCGTCGAATCCCAGATTTCTCTACTACATGACATTACAGAATTATCTTACATAATAGATCATATTAAACACTTAGCACGTAAACAGAAAGACACATTTGTAACACATAACAACAGATTAGTACAAGCCATAGGTAACACACAAGTTCACACTACACTACACTTTCGAACACCAATGCACATCACACTTTAATTTTACAATCCACTAAAGTACACTTCAAGATTTTAAGACCGAGATATATAAGCTTTTCATTTGCGATTTAAAATTTCACGCCGTAAATAAATTAACACATAAAAATAACTTAAATACAAGTAAATGCAGAGAGAGGATTACTCCCTTTTGCTAAAAATTCAATTAAAAACACTTCATTATAAGCACTTTAAAAAATTGGGTCAAGACCTTCAAAAAGATCGGTACCATACATTAACACATAAATTATTTGCAAGTGGCTTCCTCTACATTGAGAAAGCTTTTGCACAACTTGGATAAACGGATTGATTTATAAGCTGATACAATTCCAAATTAATCCAAATTTAGTCAAAATAATCTCCACTTATCTGAGAAATAGAACCTTCTATGTCTCAGTGAGTGGAAACAAATCTAACACGAAGCCCATACGGGCGGGAGTTCCCCAAGGAGCTGTCCTTTCACCCTTATTGTACTCCCTATATGTCTCTGACCTACCTTCACCTCCATCACTGCAAATAGCTTCCTTTGCTGATGACACTTGTCTATTCATGCAATCCAAACTTAAATCCATTCCTCAAAGACTTGCAACATTCCAGCGAGCAATAATCATAATATATTAATGGTTTTGCTCCTGGAACATTAAACTAAATGCTGGGAAAACGCAAGTCCTATTTTCCAAATCGAACTTTCCATGTCCAATCCAGCTCACTATGGGTGTACAACCTCTGCCAGAAGAAACTTCTGTCAGATATTTAGGCCTAATATTGGATAAAAGGCTTACATTTAGAGCCCATATTGATCATATAATAACCAGAGCCCATCAAGGCATAGCGATATTATATCCGTTTTCCAAGTCGCCGTCACTGTCCCGTAGGATCAAGCTCACATTATATGTGGCTGTGATCCGTAGTATGCTATTGCACGGCTGTGAATCTCTGAGTATCCTTGCGAAATGCCACAAAAAGAAACTACAGATACTGCAAAACAAGTGTCTAAAAATCATACTTTCGGCCCCGCGTTACACAAGGATAATAGAGATATACGAGGCCGCGAAGGTACCATATATTGATGCTATCATATCAGAAAGGGTCACCACCATGTTTCAAAACAAAAATGATCATGGAAACCCAATAGGACGCAATATAGGACACCTTCCACAATGGCGTACTACACATAGAAACATATTCGACCAAATAAATAATCCATAGTACTTAGCATGTGGCAACCAAGGTCAGAATGATCAGCGCAGAGTGGCGTGGCTCATTCCGGTCCTGAATCGAGCCGAGCTCTTCAGCGACACGGTTTCCGACGCCCCAATCAAGCGAGATCTATTCTCCTTGGCAACAATATCCATATAAATCTCACATTACTCCAAACAATAAAATAAATCCCCATAAAATCGCCGTGTAGGCTAGGGTATATCAGCTGAATCCAATACCGAATACACACGCGAATTCACCGACAAGGGGCAAACTCAAGTCCCAGGAAAGGCACACTGGACAGCACCAATAGCTGTCACCAAGTGATGATGATGATGATGATGATGATGGTATATACAGAAGAACAAGGAGAAAATTATGAACTTTGAAATTCCAGGAGAAAGGAGCCTCATTACCAAGTTCTTTGGAACGCAGATCCAGGGCAGACAACTTGAAGAAAAAAAAACAGTTTGTGACAATTGACAAGCTGAAGATGGAGCAATAGCTTTGAAACGATCGTCCAACAAAATAAATATATGAGGTAAGAATGTTAAAAATACAAACTCAAATATGTTTATGTATGTTTGTATATCCCCTCCATGGTATCTTTACCTTGTCGTGGTGGAGTGGCTTGCGTGCTTAAATGATCCTGAGAGCTATGCCGGCGGTAGCATTGCTGCCGATAGGGTTACCCATGTCGGACTGGTCGACGGTGATAAGCCAGACGAAAAAAGTACCTTGGTCGAAAGAGTGACGATCTTTCACCGTAAAAATACAACCGTCAAGAAATGTGGACATGGGTTCTACTGGGGTAAAATTTTCCGGAGGTCAAATAGTCCCCCATTCTGTTCTCCGGGCGGGGACTACTTCATGGAACCCATGCCAAAGGCTCAAACATAGGGACATGTTCCTAGGAATATGGAATGTTAGGACTTTATACAATAGCGGGGCACTAGAGATATTAACGCGGGATTTAGATAAATCGCTCTTGGATATAGTCGCTTTACAGGAAGTTAGGTGGCCAGGAGAAGGTAGTCAGGAATCAGGAAGCTTTGCATTATACTACGGGGGGTGCAGAAAGACCTGCATTTGGAACGGGTTTTTTAGTCAGAAGGAGGATGCTATCCGAGATATTAAGTTTGTTAGTGATAGGATATCATACATAATTCTAAAGGGTAAACGACATGATTTTATAATTGTAAATGTACATGCCCCCACAGAATATAAAGATGACAAGATCAAGGATGAGTTCTATAGAATTAGAATGCTTATTTGATAGCCTTTCACGATATCATATGAAAATTGTCTTGGGAGATTTTAATGCAAAAGTGGGGCGGGAAGATATATTCAAACCAATAGGCAAATTCAGTCTTCATGAAGATAGTAACGACAACGGGGTTAGATTAGTCACATTTGCCACATCAAAGAATCTCATTGTTAAGAGCACAACATTTCAGCATAAGGATATTCATAAATACACCTGGACGTCCCCAGATGGAGAACTCGGAACCAGATAGATCATGTATTAGTGGATAAACGCTGGCACAGCAGCATCATCGATGTTAGATCAGTTAGAGGGACAGACTGCAATTCGGATCATCATCTGGTCAGAGTGAAAATCAGACAACGGCTATCGCTTATGAGAGGAACAATCGCTAAAGATGATTCTGTAAAATTTGAATTAAAAAACTTGAAAAATGATGAAATGCGGCAAGAATACCAAATCAAAATTGCTAATAGATTTGAAGTACTGGAATCTTCAGATGACAATGTGGCAAACGAAGAAGAAACTTATATAAATAAAGAATGGGAGGCTATAAGAGATACTATTAAATTGTCAGCATCAGAAAGCATTGGGTGTTTAAAAAAGAGGCAAAACAAGAAATGGTTTGATGAGGAATGTGCCGACATTGTGAAGAAAAGAAAGCTAGCAAAATTGAAATGGTTACACGAGCCAAATGAGGTAAATTTAGAGCAATTGGGTAGTATTAGATGGGAAACCACCAAGTTACTAAAGAGTAAAAAGAGGGAATATTTGAGAGAGAAGATTAATGATCTTTAAATGAATGCAAAAAATAGGAACATTAGAGAATTATATCAGGGAATTAGTATAGAGAAGAAAGGGTTTCAGGCTAGAACAAACATAATTCGGAATGAAAATGGGGATATGATTGCAGATTCCAGGAGTATATTAAATAGATGGAAAAGTTACTTTAATCAGCTATTAAATGTACATACAGAACAGGACATTGAGGATAATTTACAGACAGCAGAAATGCTAGTCGCAGAGCCAAGTGCATTAGAGGTTGAAATGGCGATTGAAGAATTGAAGATGTATAAAGCATCAGGTCCGGATGAGATACCTGCAGAACTGATAAAATCAGGGGGAGAAAAATTGATGGACAAGATATGCTGGTTGCTTAGTATGATTTGGGAAAAAGAAGCTCTTCCAGATGAATGGAAGGAATCAATTATCATACCAATTTATAAGAAAGGGGATAAAACTGATTGCAACAACTACAGGGGCATCTCATTACTTTCAACTTCGTACAAAATTCTAACAAATATATTAGTAAGCAGACTTACTCCCTATATTGATGACATTCTAGGAGATCATCAATGTGCATTTAGAAGAAACAGGTCTACAACAGATCAGATTTTTAGTGTAAGACAGATTTTAGAAAAGAAATGGGAATATAATGGTACTGTACATCAACTATATGTAGACTTCAAAAAAGCATATGATTCAATTAAGAGGGAGAAGTTATATAGTATCCTGCTGGAGTTCGGAATTCCTAAAAAGTTAGTTAGACTTATACGAATGTGTCTAAATGGCACAAAGAGTAGGGTGCGTGTAGGCAAATAGTTTTCGGACACTTTTGAAATCCAGAATGGGTTGAAGCAAGGAGATGCACTATCTCCTCTACTATTTAATTTTGTACTAGAGCATGCCATTAAATCTTTAGAGAATGAGGAAGGCTTACAACTCAATGGTATTAATAAGCTGTTAGTTTATGCTGATGATGTAAGTATTATTGGCCGATAGCGAGGAGACACTAAAGGACAACACGCACACACTATTGAGTAACACTAAGAAATTAGGACTGGAAGTAAATATCAATAAAACTAAATATATGGTCACATGTAGAAATTCATTATATAATGGAAATGGACAGCTAATGAAAAATGAGGGAAATTTTGAGGAATTGGCTGAATTCAAATACCTAGGAACAATAATCACAAATAGGAATGAGATGCACAAAGAAATTAAACATAGGCTCAATTCTGGAAATGCGTGCTATTATACATCGCAGAGACTCTTGATATCCCAACTCCTTTCAAAAAACGTTAAACTGAAAATATATAAAACTATTATTCTACCAGTTATATTATATGGGTGCGAAACATGGACTCTTACTTTAAGGGAGGAAAGGAGATTACAAGTATTTGAGAATAAAGTACTTAGGAAAGTTTTTGGACCAAAGAGAGATGAACAGACAGGTGAATGGAGAGGACTACATAACAATGAACTACATGGTCTTCATAGGAAGCCAGATATAATAAGAACAGTTAAGTCTCGTGGACTGCGATGGGCGGGACATGTTGCACGTATGGGGAATGAAAGACTTGCATGGAAGCTTCTTGTAGGAAAGCCAGAGGAAAAACGCCCAGTTGGTAGACCAAGAATGAGGTGGGAGAATAACATTAACTATGATTTGAGGGAAGTAGAATATACAGGGAATGATTGGAAAGCATTAGCTCAGGATAGGGATGTATGGAGAGCTTATGTCCGCGCGGCTATGAACCTACGGGTTCGATAGTGCCAGTGAGTAAGTATGTTTGTATATCAGCGGCGTGTATTGGATATTTTTTTAGTGTAAGCAATTTGGGAGTAGATTTAAGGAACTTTTTGGATTTTGGCACTTACTCCGTTGTCAATTTAATTCCCTCTAAAATTTTAATTACCTTATATGTATTACATTCACAGACAGGAATGAGATGCAAGATGTACAAGGCTCAATTCTGGAAATGCATGTTATTATGCATTATGCATTACAGAGACTCTTGACTTCCTAAATCCTTTCAAAAAACGTTAAACTGAAAATATATAAAACTATTATTCTACCAGTTATATTATATGGATGCGAAACATGGACTCTTACTTTAAAGCAGGAAAGGAGATTACGAATATTTGAGAATAAAGTTCTTAGGATTTTTTTTGGACCAAAGAGAGATGAACAGACAGGTGAATGGAGAAGATTGCATAACAGTGGATTACATGGTCTTTATAGGAAGCCAGATATAATGAGAACAGTTAAATCTCGTAGACTGCGATGGGCAAGACATGTGGCACGAATGGGAAATGAAAGACGTGCATGGAAGATTCTTGTAGGAAAAACAAAGGGAAAACGCCCAGTTGGTAGACCAAGAATGAGGTGGGAAAATAACATTAACTATGATTTGAGGGAAGTGGATTATACAGGGAATGATTGGAAAACATTGGCTCAGGATAGGGATATATGGAGAGCTTATGTCCGCGCGGCCATGAACCTACGGGTTCGATAGTGCCAGTGAGTTAGTTAGTTATATGTATTACATAGCTGTCTTCTAGTGACTAAAATGGAATTACCGAAAAACAGACAGTATACTTGTCGAAATTTTTCACATTGAAATATTCTAAAAATAATAATCATAAGTAATGCCACGAGTGATTTCCAATTTATCTAGAGAATTTGGAAATCAAGAGTGGCATTTAATAGGACTATTTAACGAATAAAATTAAGCTGTTTACTCACAAATCATTATTTAACTATAGTTATTTTAAAATATTTATATATTTAATGTAAACGGCGATGTTTGAAAACAAATGAGAAACGATAGGTACGCTTCATCTGCTTCTTTTGTTTATCACTGCAACCAGATCATACTATTTATTGCCAAAGGAACGCAATATTGTAAGAATGCTCTCTAGTGGAGAAAAAAATAAAACATCAAACTGTATATTAATTCATTTCTGATGTCATATGATGTAAATATGACAATTATATTTTTCTGGATTGTTTCCTGGGAAAAAAATACATTTAAGAAAGTGCAAACAGTGGTTTCTTTTTTTGGTGGTATAATCAATTGCTACAAATGTTTTTATATTAACTCCCGCATGCGGCATGTGTTGACATTCATACACTATATATACAATCTGGTAGCCGTATTTCTCACAGGCTCAGTCACTGCAAAATAATGGTCAGACCTGTTCAGATATTAAAAAGGAGTAGCTTTCTTTAATATGGTAATTATAACACTGATAAATATTTCGTGAAACTCGGCTCTGATTGGTTGTAAAACAGAAATCATTGAAACGTGATTGGTCATTGACTAACATTTGGGGCATGAGTTAAATAGTCAGTCTAAATCACTGAATCTGTAATTTATTTGACCCTGTGTAGTGTCAAACATTTGTACGCACATTTGTCTGTATGTTGTTTTGGTGTCAAAAGTTTCACCTGATGTTCGTTTAGTTTTTTTTTAATATTTGTTCAAAATTTCAAATTCTTCCCGTTTGTTTTCTAGGATTTTTTTTCAATTATTTTACTTTATTTATGCAGTAATCAATATCGTGAATTTTTGCTTGCAGTATATCAAATAAACGTCAGTTGGAAGGAATATATTTACAAATGTATTTAATATAAAATTGAAATCAAAATCTTGCATTGTGATTAAAAATCCATGGACAACCATATAGACTTCCTGATCCCAATGTTCTCATCTGGATCCGTAATTTTTCCTAAGACAGAAATTAGCACATCCCGATGCTCATGTACTGTTCCAACGAAAAGAGAACTGTAATTTTACCGCGTCAAAGATACTCTTGTAAACTGTTTGTTTATTTCTTCATCAAGGACCCATGTTCTTTTGTTTGATTTTGAAAAGGTAGCAGCTAGTCCATTCAAAGTACGAAAAAATGCATTCTTTAATGACGGTCACAGATTAGAATAATACTAAATTCTGTCGATGGGCATAGCAATGAACGAAAATTGCATTTGGAAAAGTGTTTTTCACCTTCTATTGCAGTCCATTTAACTGACTTGCCATGACAGATACTCCATCATAACTTTGTGCAATAAGTTCCTTCTCACATCCGAAATAATGAATCAATCGAACCATTATCTTGTATAATGCTCGGCTGTTCTATCATCAGAAACGTTAATGGATCCTAATAATCATTTATGTACTTGGCCACCGTCGATGACGTGCCGAAACACAGGAGACAGCTGACAGAAATTACTTATGTCTGTTGCCTCATCTAGAACAATGTAACTAAAGTCTGATTCATTGAACTCCCTCTTTGAACTGCCCATTAATACGTTGGTATGGACGGATGAGACCATTCTGGATTAAATTTGACTTTCCTGTAAATGTCGTAGAATGTTCTAAATGGTGCTTCAGTTTCTCGTCACATTCACTGAGTAATTTCACGAGTTCAACGTAACTGTATTTATTGATAGAGTCGCGTCATGATATATCTTATGCTGTGGTTTATCTACGACGCAACGCGCCAGCGCAAAAATTGCTCCCCATGTATTTAAATGGAGGTGGTTTATCTACAACGCAAATTGCTGGCGCAAAAAAAAATTTGCGCTGACATGTCGCGTCGTGTTTTGGAATCTCTTGAATCCAGGACGCAATTTTCCAGCGCAAACAAAGAATATAGAAGATATTACCCGTACTCATTGGTGTAATTGCTAAAAACAAACTAAGATTTTATAACAAAATGTCGGAAATACAGTACTTGTTTTATAACTTTCCAATTTTAATGACGAAAGTTAGATAGTTTTGTTGCAAATCATCGAGTTCTATATATGTTTTATACAATATGAGCATGAAGGAGTACAGAGATGTACAGAAAAAAGTTATTGTGGCTTGAACTTAGTCAAGAGATAAATAAAAGCTGTTACTTTTTCTGTCTTTACTAATATTTCGAACTATTTTAATCGTTTTGCAACGACACTTGAAACTTTTTAATGAAGAATTTTAATATGTTTATCTATGTACACAAATTATGATTTTTTTCCTCTCAATTTATTTCCAAAGTTCTTTATTAGAATTGAAGTTGGCATACGTGAACGCTCATAAAATTAAATCCACCAGATGGCAGGACATATGTGTGAATGACCAACATTTGCATTTAATTCCAAACCATATTTTAAGAAATAAATGTTCAATCACTTCATTTTGTTAGATTCCGATGGGTCAAGTTTAGTGTACATCAGATTAATTTATAGTTTACTAAATAGTATGTATGTAATTTATTTTATTAGGTTATGCAGGGACAGGTTTGTATACATTAGTTTTTGTAAACACATTTGGAAATTTATTATCAATGTTGGTCATTTTGATTTTCTATATATGTGGTGGCATCTGGCGACAATTCCATAAACATATGCACTGTAGCGTATGCGCTCCATGCTGAACCAGCATCACGCCGAGCGAAACGCGAATTCGCGTCACGTCGGGCGCGACACGCTGTATAATAAACCGTAGCATTACTCTGACAAGAAAACATATATCTTACTCTGACAAGAAAACAAACTACATCGATGAAGCGTTTCATTATGTCTCTATTTTTTCTTCCAAGATTATTGAGTTTGCAAATCCCGATTTTTTTTTCTGATTGTTCAACATATGTTCAATTCTCGACTTAACCGAAGGTTTTTTCATTTATAATGGACAGCAAATGATTTTTAGATAGACTATGCTTTTTAATGGCTTTATGTATGTTTTCCACGTAACAATAACCCGGACTGTTCCATAGAGATATTTTGTTATTAAACAGAAAACATGTCTAATATACAGCTTTTGCGCACGAGAACATCCTGTTAATCACTCGTTGCTATTGTAAAGTTGCCACTTGAAACGCCTTATTTAATTCAGGATTACCACTTTGTATTACTCGTTTATCTTCGAACGCGTGCCAGGCAAAGTTACGTATTACACAGTCACATGCTCTTTGTCCACTGTCTTGCCCAGACTGATTGTGAGCTTCCATATTTTCAACACTGCTGTACGCAAGAAGCTGAAGTGTTTACCTTCCAGCCATATCACATATGTAATTCCCATTATTAAAATAATGTTCATATATTTATACTATCATCATCATCATCATCATCATAGTACATTCACGAATTTAGGCCATTTGTTGACCTGTTTCGGCCTCAAGAGAAACACCATCCAGAAGTCTTTTGAGTGGACGTCCTGGTCTTCTTCTTCCTGCAGGTTGATATCTTAACATTAGTTTGGGTATTCTGTGATCTTCCATTCGATGAACATGTTGTATCCATCTTGACTTATAATCAGAAATTTTGTTTTCTAAAGATTCCATGTGTAATTCTTCTAAGATGTCTTCATTTTTTTTGTGATCTAGTAGTATTTATACTATCATAATATTATCATCATCATCATAGTACATTCACGAATTTAGGCCATTTGTTGACCTGTTTCGGCCTCAAGAGAAACACCATCCAGAAGTCTTTTGAGTGGACGTCCTGGTCTTCTTCTTCCTGCAGGTTGATATCTTAACATTAGTTTGGGTATTCTGTGATCTTCCATTCGATGAACATGTTGTATCCATCTTGACTTATAATCAGAAATTTTGTTTTCTAAAGATTCCATAATATTATCTTAACTATAATAACACTTCAATATATATACGACAACACTGTTTGAGAATTGTAGGACCACAAGCTTAATTTAAAATGTAAAAACTATGATTTAAAATAAGTTTCCACTACCCGTCAAGTCCACAAATTTGAAACTGCGGAACCTCAGACAACTCAACGAAAACTTACGACAACACACAAACACATCCGAGCGGCTCCTAGCGTATCGTGTGGAGCAAGAGTGGTTTATAGCTAGGGAGCTAGATGCAACAAATTGCCTACACAAATAATGACCACGTCACTAATATTGTTTTTAAATTGCATTGAAATTTTATGTTAATCAATACTGATTATTTCAATGACGTTTCTATTTTTTTAGTCCTGGGTAAGCAATGCGTACCTTGCGTCTATTGAATACACGCCAATGTATATATATTGTATCAGGCTATGGGGGGGGGGGTCGTTCTCACGTTGTTTTCCCGTAATAAAACACAATAGATGATCGTGAGAAGATCCACAATAATTTTATTTGATTCTACAAATTTTCAACGACATTTCACTCACAAATTGCTGTAATAATTAATCTTCCTTTAAAGTTTAGCACATTTATTGCCACAGTTTAACTAATGCCTTTCACACCCCAGGCGCCCTGGCACGCCGCGTAGCGTAGTGGTTAAGGCACTGCGCTACAAGTCGGAAGGCCGAGGGTTCAAGTCCCGGTGGGGGCCAGGATTTTTAAACTGACCAAAACCTTCTGGCGGCACTATGGCCCTGGGGTCGACTCAGCCTCTAACGGAAATGAGTACCAGACGCTTGTTATGGGGTAAAGGCGGCCGTCACGCAGGGCTGACATCAAGTGCCGATTGTCTAGAAAAAGTGGGAGCCTTAACCTCCTACTGCCCCAAGGGCCTACCGAGGCCTGTAGTGGGATTACTTTACTTTTATAATGCTTTCACAACAGTTTATTCCGGTCACAATCCACTGTATCACCGCGACGTTACTAGCATATTTTTTTTTGTAAATTAATGCTTAATTTGCTTTATACATAGGTCTGCCATTCTATGTGAATTTATTTTCAACTATTTCCTGGAAAAAACCTAATGGAACATTTTTGTTAGGAAGTCGTTGAGGTAGTTTACTCGCTGTATGATGAACAGATTCCTTAAAAAAAATTATAAATTGTTTATATAACATATTTAAGGAATGAGTGGAAAATGCTGAGTTTACAGTGAAAGACTTGATCTTGGGCGGAACACTATCTATGTATGTATATAACATACGTTATACGTTAGGATGTCCCAAAAAAATCAAAGTATTTTATTTTTAACGCATTCCCTTTTAATTTATTTGTATAACGTTAAAACAATTGAATCAGTCATTTCGAAAAGGGATCATCTACGATTTTTGTGAAATTCACTTTTTTCGTTATTCCATCTTTACATACGTCCTTACATCGATTCCGCGTGAGAAATGATCAAATACACAATTCTTTTACCACTTTCTGACTTTACCTTTCATGTAGTCATTTCGAAAAAGGATCAACTCGCCGAGTTGTTCCCTTTTGGAACGGACTGACGCACGAATGTGATCTTGAATTCAGCTGCATATCTATCCTCTTGCATTCTTTCTGTGTTATCAGAGTAAACAACATTAAAACCATGCTACAATCGTTATTTATGTATTATTTATTTAATGCAAGGCACTCCGTATATAGAGTATGGGTAAAGGTGTTCCAAAAGAACAAAAACATTATTTTGCAATAAATACATTTTACGAATTTGAGTGTAATAGTGACAAGCCTAGAACCGTAATCGGCCGGAAATTCATTGACACCATTTTCGGTGAACAAGAGTTCAACTTGCTCAAACCAAAGCCCCCAGAAATACTGCAAATACCAGATGTGAAAACACACCCTACCTACATCAGCAAAGTACAAATCAATCACAAAAAAATGGATGATGTAAAGAAACGTCATCAGTACATTCCTGATATCCATCGACATTTTTATGATGATTTATTCAAATGGCCTATACAGCTGAAGTAGTAGAGAACGCCGAAGATGTTCAATGATGAAATTTTTCGGATGTACCTTTTTTTTATATTCACTTCCAAATGATGAAATGTAATAAAATGTATACAGTATTATTGCAGGTATGTACTTATTTCGCAATAATTTTTTCAAATAAATGTGTTTAATTTTGTAAACGTTTCTTCGTTCATTTCGAAAAGGGATCATCTCCGGAAAATTGTAATTAGTTTTTTGGGAAAACCAACAACAAGAAAGTCATGTAAATCGGTAAGTGAACGTGAATGGGCATAAAAATTGTTCAGTAGAAATTTCAGATTCATAGCTTTATCCTGGACAAACTGAATCAGTTTTTTTCCCCTCTCCTGTAAAATTTGCTCAGCTGTAGATGATCCCTTTTCGAAATGACTCATTCAATTGTAAGTACAATTTGGTGTACGTAGACCTACGGCACTTGCTCTGAAACATGTCAATATTTGCTAACTAAGGCGAACGAAATTTGAACAATATTTTTTATTGCAAAATAATAAATAGTCGCTTGTTTTGGACACATTGATGTTTTATTTACTAAATAAGCTAAATGATTGGTGTTGTTTTAACAGCTCCTGTTATCAGGCGGGTGATTTGATATTGTAATCTATCAAGTTTTTCCACTTTCGTAGTTATTAGGAGTATTTCACAATAATAAAGTATATTTGTTTAGTTTGTGAATCTCACTTTTTCCTGCTAACCTTTTAATAATGGTAACATTCTTTCTATATTTGTATATATGTTCCTTCCATATGTCAAATGTTATTCCTAGATACTTTGCTCCATGTCTTTCAGTTAATAATTCTCATTCTTAATGAAAATAATTGATACTTTGTCTTCAGTCTGTCTTCATTACGCTGGGATGTCCAAATCTCTAATTGTATTAGTGATTCTTGGACTGTTGTAACTAATTGTTTGCTTTGATTGTTTTGGTTTGGAGACCCATATTCATCAGCAAGAAGTAGTTTTATTTTTTGCAGGGATTCTATGTGCCTAAGCAGGTCATTGATATGAAGAAAACTTATTAATATTGTCATATTTTAAAACATCAAATATTACCCTCTGCGTTACCCTCGACGCTTCCTACAAGGACGTCGCCGACACACAGACCATGAACTGGTCGCAGCCAACAACACAGGATCTTTGGCTTTCTAGCCAATGTTCTACTGACTGAGCCATCTGGGAAAGTTCCAATCTAAATGCAAATTTTTCTCTTATATACATTGTCAATTCCTAATATAAGAGAATAATTTGCGTTTAGATTGGAACTTGCCCAGATGACTCAGTCGGTAGAGCATTGGCCTAGAAAGCCAAAGATCCTGGGTTCGAGTCCTAGTCTGAGAGTATAATTTTTCTCTTCAAATATGATGTATCCATCATTGAGATGCATGAAACGAGTAATAAAAACATCGAAAGAAGCCGTACTGGCTTTATAATGTAACGTAAAAATTCCCAAATAAATGTCTTACTAATAAAGAAGTCGCCATTTGCAAAGGTTTCATAGCATATGATGCGCGGAATTGGCAACGTATATAAGAGAAAAATGTGCGTTTAGATTGAACTCGCCCAAATAGTCAGTCGGTAGAGCATTGGCCTAGGAAGCTAAATGTTCTGGGATCGAGTCGCATTCTGAGCGTATAATTTTTCTCTTCAGATAAGCAAAAACTGTGCTGTAACACCAGTACGCGGAATAGCTAGAGTAATTTAAGGCTGTTTTAAAGATCTTATAGGGTCATTCCATGTCAAGTGACCAAATCACCTTTTTGGTAACACCTTGGATCTTGATGAAATTTAGTGTTAGTGTTGAACAAAGCTTCAACCGATGTTGTGCAAAAACTACGTTTCACTAGTAGTATGGAGGAGGCACCAGGGCCTCCTGAAAAAAGGTCACCTGCGCAATGCAACCGTGCGCGTGCATAGGATGCGAAGTTTCAAGTGCTACTGCTGTGAAACCGTAGCAGGTAGCATCTAGAAGAATTGCAACCAGGGACGTTTTGTGCTCTGAATGCAGGTTGCAGTTCCAATGTTTATACAATTTTACTTTTATTGCTGTTATCTCACTAAGGCGATCACATAATCCGTCACGTCAATTTGAGGAAGATTTTTCATGCTTAATAATTTTGAAAGAAGACATTCTACAAACTTATGGTTTTGGTAAGCTGACTAAATCCATTACTGATTTTAAGCTGCCAAAGTATCAGCTATCAAGTTCACTTTGTTGTCAAGATATATGCTATTGAACATGAGTTTCTAATTTTGTCAATTTTCAAACACAAATAGCAAAACCTTTTGCTCCAATCAAATTATTTTTGTTACTATTGGAAAGAGCAGACGTCATTATGTTAGAGTTGTGTTATTTCATTTTTTAGACTCATCATTCTTAGAAAAAATACCTTGAAAATTGCACTTGATATACGAATACGATGAAAGAAAATAATTGGTCAGGTTCATTCAAAGTATTAATGCTAATGAAGCATAATGTCAACCAAGTGGTTTTTATTTATGGTTATGCGAATCTTATTTAATGAAATTAATGCTATTGGAAGGTTGTATATGCATTGCAAAATAAAAAAATCCTTAGCTTAATAGCTGATACTTTGGCAACTTAAAAGAAGTAAAGGGCTTGCTTAGTTCACCAAAGCATTAGCTTCTAGGTCTTGTTGCAAAGTTGTAAGCAATGTAAAATCTGTCCCAAATTGATGTGACAGAGTCAGCAACTTTGTGAGATAACAGTAAATAAACTAAAACGTATTAAACCTTGAAATTGCAACCTTTATATAGAGCATAAAAAAGGTGTCTGTAGTTGCCATACAGTTCCATAACAGTATTGCCATGTTTGTTAGAACGCGCATCAGTGACCATGCTGGAGACCCGAGGTCCCCCGCTTTACTACTTACGGAGGTGAAATTTTATACAGCATCATCTCAGACACATATCTGTCCCTACACAAAATTTCAGCAAGATTGGAGGTGGTGACTAAAATTTTTAATTGTTAATTTGATCACTTAACATGGAATGGCCTTATATGGAAAACTACAATTTTACTTTTTCATGTCCCTTGTAGAAACAAATTTGCTCTTTCCAGTGGTGTCAGTAAAATATGAACTATTAACTCATAGAAAGTAATACTGGTGCAGTATAATGTGGACCTGATTGTTGACAGCCTGAAAATCAACGTCCCAGCTGCTTTTGCCTTGTAATGGATGGTTAAAATATGGCAAAAATCTTATGTGTCAAACTTTGCAAAGCACTTTCAGACCAAATACCGTAAGTGGTAATGATTTCCAAGCAATTTGAATGCTGTAGCCGCATCCAGCACCAAAAGTTGTACTAGCATAAAATAATTCAAGGTAATAGACACTACAGTAGAAGCACAAGGTTATATGAAATTTGACCAAATTCTTTGCGCTGCGTTCTACATGACATGGGTCCACTAAGATGACACTAGGTGTGGAGCCACTGCATCAATCGAGCCAAAATTTTTCCCCGTAACGTAACAAATGCACGTGCACACATTTTGAACAAAATCTGAGATGGTCAAGTGGGGACCATTTTTTATTTTAGGACACTTGACATGGAATTACTCAAAAGAGGGAATATTAATGATCTAGAAATGAATGTAAAAAATAGTAATATTAGCCCTTCAGAGTGGATGGATTTAAATGGCCGAGAATACTCTGATGCGGGATGAAGTTCACCGGTATTTAAACTCAGCCGCTCAGTGCCAGTATTCCAATAACGCATTTAAATTGATATATCTTGAGTAATTTAAATGTTTTTGCAATTCGTTTATGGTGAACCCTTAATATAATATTTAATTAATTAAATTTGTTACGGTTCTCACGTAACATCTCTGCGTTTTTTGCAGACTTATTTATGGTTGTTGTGCCACAGTTGAAATAGGTCCTTTTTGTAAACTTCTCACATAAGTGACACAGTGTATTGCACTAGGGATTCTTTGAAGAATTCAGAGAACCGGCTTTACCTAACAACAGAACGAAATATTTACACAAAGAAAAGGGTCTTGAAAAAAAAAGTATGAACTTCAAAAATTGGTGTGATAAATCTTCAAAATGTAAACCAGCTGTTTGATCTCGGGCAACAATAAGTGTATTTTTTTCCCCTTGTGTTTACTTTGTTCATGTTTATTACAAACACATTGCTTCTATGCGCTGACCTTCTTTCTTGTAGGGGGGGGCATCCTTCTCCAAATTTGTCTTTCTAACACTTTGGAATCATTATTTTAGGTCGTGTGCCTTCAAAAAATGGTCTTTCTACACATCAGACCTGTTGTACTAAGACCTTCATCAACCCTAAATTTCAATGCCTTTCTTCTGGTTTCCAAACCGAAAACAGTTGATGAAATATGACTATAATAGTTTCGCCGGAGGTGTGGACTTAAAAGATCAACATGCTACAAGCCGGAAGATCGAGGGTTTGAGTCCCGGTGGATCAGGATTTTTAAACTGAACCAAACATTCAGGCGGCAACGTGAACCCGGGGTTGACTCAGCCTCTAACTGAAATGAGTACCAGATGCTTGTTATGGGCCGTCAGACAGAAATAAGTACTCGGCTTACATCAAGTACCGATAGTTTAGAAAAGTGGGAGCCTTAATCTCCTAATATCCCAAGAACCTTCTAAGGTCTGTAGTGGACCACTTTACCTTTTAGATACTGACTGAATTGTAGACTAACTACCTTTCCATAATGTAAGGATATCGTCATTTGAAATATATATATATATATATATATATATATATCTGAAATTTACTGTTGTGGTCCTGTACTGTAACGTAAATCGGAAATAACTTTGTTGGGTCTTTATATATACTGAATTTTGCGACATTATTATTAAAAATGAAGAGATTTGAAAATAGATTCAATTTGATAGACAAGCTAATCTACAAAAAAAGGCTAATTTAGTTTTATAAGAAATCCTTTATCAAGTTATAAATTTAAGAAAAATGTCAGAGGCCGCAAGAATAAATGCAAATATAAAATTATTTTAACTTGTTACTGAGGGCCGTAATCAGTTAATATATGAACTAATATAAACTTTGAAGTCTCTACATAAAATTTGTATGAACGGTAAATAGTTAATGTAAACACAAAGGTCATAATTGCAGTTTAAAGCAGTGCGTGTAGCTAGCGTACATGTCACGTCGTTCCGCATTGGGTGAAGAATTCAACTTGCGTACACGTCACGTCGCTCCACGCTGACGGGTTAGAGAATTAGGATAGAGAAGAAAGGTATCCAGGCTAGAACAAACTTAATTCGGAATGAAAATGGACATATGATTGCAGATTCCAGGAGTATATTAAATAGATGGGAGTTACTTTAATCAGCTATTAAATGTACATGCAGAACACGATATTGAAGAGCATAATTTACAGGTAGTAGACATGCTAGTCTCAGAACCAAGTGCGTTAGAGATTGAAATGGCGATAGAAAAATTGAATATGTATAAAGCATCAGGTTCAGATGAGATCCCAGCAGAACTGATAAAATCAGAGGGAGAAAAATCGATGGACAAGATACGCCGGTTGCTTAATATGATTTGGGAAAAAGAAGCTCTTGAAAGGAGGTAAAACTGCAACAACTACAGGGACATCTCATTACTTTTAACTTCATACAAAATTATAACAAATATATATTAGTAAGCAGACTTATCCCCCCCATAGACATTCTAGATCAATGTGGATTAAAAAAAAAACAGATCAGATTTCTAGAAAAGAAATAGGAATATAATGGTACTGCACATCAACTATACGTAGACTTGAAAAAAAAAACATACGATTCAATTAAGAGGAAGGAGTTATGGTATCCTGCTGCAGTTCGGAATTCCTAAAAAGTTAGACTTATACGAATGTGTCTAAATGGCATAAAGAGTATGGTTGCGTGTAGGCAAACAGTTTTCGGATACTTTTGAAAATTACACAATGGGTTGAAAGAGATGCACTATCTCACCTATTTAATTTTGAACTAGAGCATGCCACCAAATCTTGAGAATGAAGAAAGCCTACAACTCAATGGTATTAATAAGCTATTAGCTTATGCTAATGAGGTAGTACTATAAGGCTTATAGCGAGGAGGTACTAAAGGCCAACACGTATACACTTCGAAATTGGGATTGGAAGTAAATATCAATAAAACTAAATAATTGTTCACACATAGAAATACATCATATAATGGAAATAGCTAACGACAAATGAGGGAAATTTTGAGGAAGTGGCTGAATTCAAATACCTAGAAATAATAATCACAAATAGGAATGAGAAGCAGAAAGAAATTAAACATAGGCTCAGTTCTGGAAATGCATGCTATTATGCATTACAGACTATTGACGTCCGAACTCCTTTCAAAAAGCGTTAAACTGAAAATATATAAACGGTTATTCTATCAGTTATATTATATGGATGCGAAACATGAACTCTTACTCTAAGGGAGGAAAGGAGAGAGTATTTGAGAATAAAGTTCTTAAGAAAACTTTTGGTCAAAGAGAGATGGACAGGTGAATGGAGAAGACTTCATGGTCCTTATAGGGAGCGAGATATAATGAGAACATTTAAGTCTCATAGACTGCGATGGGCAGGACATGCGGCACGAATAGGGAATGATAGACGTGCATGGAAGCTTCTTGTAGGAAAACGCCCAGTTGGTAGACCAAACATGAGGTGGGAGAATAACATTAACCATGATTTGAGGGAAGCAGATTATACAGGGAATGATTGGAAAACATTGTCTCATGATATGGAGAGCTTATGTCCATGCGGCAATGAACTTACGGGTTTGATAGTGCCAGTGAGTTAGTTAGGAGACAATGTTAAAATTGGCCAGGGATGCCATATAATTAAAATTAGCCACAGAGATAATTCCTTACAATTAAATTTTGTCAAGAAATAATTAATTATACAATTAAAATTTATCAGATAACAATTAAAATTGATTAGAGACAATTAGTCATATCCTAATTAAAATTAGCCAAGAATAAAAATAAAAACGCCCAAAACTTACAACCTTTAAACTACGAAGTAAGTGCATTACCACGGTTACATACGAGGTAGACACCTGAACAATTCTTTCTTACATATTTTCGGAAACTACTTTTAACTCTGTGCATCTACAATGGTTATAAATACAGTTAAAATTTATTACAGGACCTCTGGGATAAACAGAACCTCAGATTATGTTAGTGCTTAGCAACAGTACCATAAATGACCAAGACTACTAATATTTAACTTTTATATAAATTAATCAGTATGAGGTTTAATTTATGGTGAAATTAAAATGTTTCTTACCTCTCCTCATATAAATCTTCTAAGTAGATCGTGATTTAGAGACCATAACGGTCTCATCTTCGGTACTATGGTCTCGAAATCGCGATCTACTTAGAAGATTTATATGAGAGGTAAGAAACATTTAATTTTACCATAAAGACTACTAATACCTGGACAACAAATCCATCTGCAACTCCCATGATAATCGTATAGTATAAAAAGAAAATAATTTAACATCCTGAAAAGATTTGTGTCGTAGTCCTGAAAGGACTGTTACAATATATAAAATTCAAAGTAGCCCAAAATCAACCTTTGCAAATTATAACTACCTTTGTGTCAGTTATGCAGATGCTAACCAAGAACCATATTAAAAGGATAGCAGAAACTGATACGACTACCACATGATTTCTGGTTAAAATATTAATCAGCATCCGTGGACCTCAAAACCCAAGATGGATATGTTTAAGTGAGCAGATTAAAGAAAATACACGAAAGTACTCCGATAAGCAGTGATTGGATGTATACATCAACGGCTTATTACTTAATAAAGAAACTGGGATACAGTGTAACCTCTTTAGTATGTCTGCCGAAGTAACTCTACACATTATAATAAACGCTCACTATAGATATTACACTAACTCTACTTCATTTGAGAGTAAAAGAGTTTTGTAACGCAGTTAGAAAAATCACATGACATTCAAACCAAAATTAAAACAATAATAGCCTTCAACAAAAACACTATACAATGTGCAATATGAAAATACTTATCTTCTGGTAAGAAGGGAACTGAAATCCAAAATATCTCACACCAAAAACTAAATTGCCTAATAACACTGGTCAACATGATTTTTGTCTCATGAGTACCAATAGTTGCACTTAATGCAGTTTTTTTTAACATGTTTTCAAATATATATTCGGAATTTCTCCATCACCCAGTTTTTTTTATTTGAATTTGAAGAATTATTTTTTAATAAACCTAGATTTCTTCCCGGAATTAAAGATTACAGAAAATTCACTAATCGATCGAACTGCTAAATTAATTATTCAAGATGAAAACATAATGTTCCTAGATACATCCAAACCTATCATCTAGGAAGAAGAGAGGAAAAATGTTTTTTTTTAAAGGGCTTGATATGTCTGACAAGTTCTTGAACTCATTCATGTTGTACATCTGATTACTAAACCAATAGTCTGCCCAGTCAAATTAAATAAATGTGCACACTTTTTTCACAGCATCTCTTGTAATAGGCGAAAGTATAAATGCATGCATAGCTCTTGAATTACTAATGAATGGAAAGCGTGTTTTTTCCCTCAAAGAATATAAATGGACGTGTTAGATGATACAGGAACTTCATGTCATCTCTCCACACCGATGTATCTAGGATGTCTTCTTTTCAATTCACAGATTGATTTTAGCCCATCATACTCATTCACCAATTTAGATACAGATGGTTATTCTATGTTTGGAAGCTTAGTATTCTCAGCAAGTTCTTGATCCATCACTAAATATAGAATTCTGTCGAGAATGTGATGCTGACAACCAATAAATTGAGGTAGAGCAATACCCTTTTCTGTTTTCTTTTTATTTTGCAATCTGACATTTTTTGAAATTGATTTTGTAGGGAGTTCCTGCCTCTTTGAAGAGTGAATTGTCCCCTTTGGCGCTACTTTACTAGCTGAGGAACGAACTGTCCTTTGCTTTTCAATTGTAGTTGGTACAATCTTTTGTCTTCAGTGGATAATCATAGGCCATTTACTTTTGTAATATCAAAAATCTGGTCAAGATTCTCAAACTTGCCCCTACTTACACATTCATCATAAGTAGGGCAAGGCATATAATGACCGATAAATTGGTAAAAAATGCATTTATGACCTAAAAATATGCAAAAAAATGACCAATAAAATAAAAAGTTAAGAATTACCAATAAAAATACTATTTATTAGATTAAGTACTCACTTGATTACATACAAATTTAACTTAACATCGAATTATTAAAATAAAAGTAGTTAAATAATTCATATTAAAGTACCTTTTATTGCAGAAAATCCATTTCAATTACACAGAGCACTTTTACACCAATTTTGAATTGCAATTGACAATCAGAACAAGGGTAGAAGCTAGCATAAGCTCTAAGAAATGGAATAAAATTCCTAGAAGTGGGCAAGTTCATTATGCACATACCTTGAAAAATATGGGCAGTAGTTAGCAAAACAACTACTTAATTCCAAGAAATTGAATTGACAAGGAAAAATACTGAATTACAATACAAATCTTAAATCAAATACAAATAATGAAACAGCCTTCCAGAAAAGCTCAAAATGACCTAAAATTGCCAAAAAATGACATATCCCAAAAAAGTTAAGAAAATGCAAAAAAAAAACCCTAACGAATTGCTTTTAATCCGTTTTTTTAATGCCGTACATTTTCATATATGCAAGCAATGTTTCAACCTTCATAAGAAAAGGATGCAAAATCATTAATTGCCTTGCCCTAATCATAAGTTTTCAGTACTTCATGGAGCTTTGTATATATTACTTGATTTGACACCTGGGGAGAATTAAGTTTATTTCGGCACAAATTTGTGACTTCTTCAGATATTTTCGCTACTCTCTCATTTCTTCCTTTGATCTCTGCTCCAAGGAACTGATACCTTCCAATAATTTGAAGTTGAAGAGGCACCTTGCAGTATTCTTCTAGTGAAGAATCTACTGTAGGCACATTTCGTCTTCTTCTACACAACTGCTGGAATCTCACTAGATTATTCATCCAGGTCCCTTTATTTTCCTGAGCGGTGTTATAACTTTGCTTGTGTGACATCATGTATTCCCAGTAAATAAAAACAAGCTATTGCTTCCATTCACTATTAATCATAGATACTAAATGTAATGAGTATGACCACTACACATTATATATCAATACTACAGTGTATTGAGTAGATTTAATAGAAATATTGATTTGGGGGTGACCTTACCTTGAAGCTCAGTAAAATGAAAGACTTTTTCAATGGTTTTAACCCATTGGAGACTTTTAACGAGTCTCCCTCGTGAGCAGGTAGAAAATCCAAACAGCTCCACCACGACTTAACACTCGTTATAACCTCCACTGTAAGAAGTTGGGTTTTTTAGTGGTTTAAATTTTTGGTTCACCATCAGTAAAATTTCTTTGTTTATATAAAGTAAATATATACGGGCCTAGTGTATTGTATAGTTTATTTTAGTTATTACTTATAGAATAGTAGACTATAGTTCCACAAATACGTGTACTTAAAAAAAAAAGAGTTAATTATATCTCTTCATCACCCCAACAAAATAATTTCAAAAGTAGGCATTTATTACGGTAAAATATAAGTGAATATAAATTCAGTGTTTATTTGTTAAACTTCATAGTAGTAAATTTAACTTAATGCAATAGCTAACTTTAGTACAATTCTATAATAGTGATCTTTGACCACTTCTCAGAATTCAGCGGCACTAAAAAAATTCAATCACAGAAGAGCTAAAATATTTCGTAATATTAATTCCAATCCACACCTTAATATTTATAAATGTCGTTTATATTTCTCTTTAAAAAAAAATCATCTATTTATTGTAATTAAAAAAGGCAATAGTAATAAATGTGGCATATAAAAAAAAATAAGACACAAAATTCCTCAGTGGAAAGTTGTTTGGGGCCAGTCAATTTGACTTTTTCTGTATAAATACACGAATTCCACACTTAGATCAGCATTATTAATTCTTGGGGGCACGCCGTAGCGTAGTGGTTAAGGCACTTGAGCTACAAGCTGGAGGGTCAAGGGTTCAAGTCCCGTTGGGGTCAGGATTTTTAAACTGACCCAAACCCTCTGGCAGCACTATGGCCCTGGGGTCGACTCAGCCTCTAATGGAAATGAGTACCAGGCGCTTGTTCTGGAGGTTAAGGCGGCCATCATGCAGGGCTGACGTAAAGTGCCAATTGTCTAGAAAAAGTGGGAGCCTTAACTTCCTATTACCCCAAGGGCCTCCGGGCCTGTTGTGGGATCACTTTACTTTTATTAATTCTTATTTTAATAAAATTAAAAAATCAATATCATGTGCAATAAATTTAGAATTTTCTGATGTATACTCAAACATCTAAAATATAATGCAATAAAATAATTAAAAAAGTAATGTATGACAAGATGTAGCCTTGTAGATTAACTCTTGGGACAAGGTTGTTCTCCTGTCAGTTTTCTATCGGAGGGCAGTATCGGTGAGCACATTTGATTTGCATATGCTCACCTTCTTAACCCTCCACTTAAAAACTAATACATACTCCCTAGTTATATGACAATCCAGACCAAAATTAAGATTTTTTTATAACACTGCAAAACTGCTATAAGTTAAAAGCGCTGCATTCCAAACACTTAAAAAGGAACATTTGAAATATTTTCACGACACTACAAATAGTTATCTTCTTTAAACAATACAAGCTTTATTTCTCAACAAAATAGAAAGAAGCATTTACTTTATTAAGTAAAATTAATTTTATCTTATACACAGACTATCATACTTCCAAGTGAAAATTTGGATATGAAAAATGTGGACCAGATTGCTCTGCAAATATATTATACTTCTCCATATAAATTTTCCGATGTTACTATATTTACACATTTATTTTATCTAGAATATACTACTAGAAAAGGCTAAATATGACAGTTTTAGATAAATTATTTCTGATTAAAAAAGCAAGAAAATGAATGTTTTAAAATTAAATTCAGAAAAGACAATATCAAATTGTTATTTTACAATGTTTTTTTAACCCATAAATTTGGAGTCAAATAGCACACTTAACTCGAAGATATCAGATTTAAATTTGCAAGTATACACTTGACCTTGTTTTCTCATCTGAAGAATCACTTGAGCAAGGAATTACATGGAAATTATAATAAATATGAAATGATATATAAAAATGACACAAAAATATTATGAAGCTACTATTTTCTAAAATTATTATATATATGGGCACATAAATGAGATAAGCAGACATTTGTGATTCAAGAAATGAGATGTTCACAGTATTTTGATTATAATAGTGTTCCATGAAATAATATAGCACAAAGTATAGTTTAATATGTTTGCTGTTTACATTGCATAAATGTATCTAATTCTGTTAACAATACACAATTAGAAGTTTCTCTACATTTTATGGTAGTCAGAATTGTTTTGAACAGAAGACGCTCCACAATATTGGATTGTGGTAAGGCCTACTTGTACCAAAGTTATTTTGTTGAATACTGATTAAATATATGCCAACAGTCATGGTTATACATAAAATGTGTCAGGAATAATGATAGTTTTACCTTCAAGAACTTTGCTAATTTCAGAAAGTGTTAAAGATAAAGGAATATAAAATCTTCACTAAAATATAGAAGAGAAGTAGTAGTATTCAAAAGTTCTGAAGCTCTTGATTTGCCATCATTCGCTTGCGGGCTTCCCAATAATATTCAGCAATTTGGAATGGTGTTCCAACTATTTTCTGAAGATCAGCGCAGAACATCAAGTGATCCTTGTTCATTATCGTATTTGTATCCTTGCATACTATGCATGTGGAGAGTCTAGTAGCGTAATTTTATGTAGATGTGCTGCCAAGCAATCACGACCAGTTTCAGGACGAAACGATGCAACTGCAATTGATCAGGGGTCGTTTGCAATTGTATTCAGATCTAGTAGTCTTCCACATCTTGGTTTCACATGTTTTGTTCAGCTATATGGGATTTTATTTTCATTTTGGCAAAGAGTTGTACTGATTTGTGAGATAGGATGAGTGTACCTTTATTTTGCAAGCATATCAGCCTTCTCATTACCTGCTGGAATCCATTGTAGAACAACATTTTTTGCTTCTATTATTCTATGGTCTGGTTGTGTGTTAGTGTTATAATGGCTGGGCTAGTCAAAAAGTATTACAGTATTCTGGAAGGAATTGATATGAAGAAACAATTGTTGTAGGGTTGTAAGTTTGCAATAATAATGTGCTGTATATTTCCCAAGAGATGTAAAATAAGAGTTTACACATTATTCCTGCTTCTCTATGAATTAGCGACCCATCTGTATAGACATGAAGCCACATTTGTTTCGGATATCTAATGTTGATTGTTTCTAGTGCTGTTTCATTTATATTGAGCTTGTAGTTTTTTTGATCTCTTCTGTCAGGTTTAATGAATAGTTGATGCTGCCAAATTCAAAACGGGATATTGAAGTTACAAGATTTTGTGCCATCTGTGATATTTCACATTTCCCTTTAATCTAAAATTGTTTGGATGAATTTTACTTGAGTTTTTAGATGTCTATTTTGAGTTATGTAGCTGTTCCAGTAGTTCTAATATGGAAGTCTTCTTAGATTTTCATATAACAATATTCCTTTTACTTCAATATCATACTGCATTGGTCTATTGTTGGTTAAGATTTGCATTGCTAGTATTGGTGTTGTTTTAACACCACCAGTAATTATTCTCAAAGTTTCAAACATGAAATTTTATATAATCATCACCTTAACTAGAATCTGACTGTTGTGTTAATCTTGGATGTATTGGTATACTACTTTTCTGGTGGGAAGACATCTAATGGTTAACACAAGTCGAATTCTAGTTGAGAATGGGGATACCTTGTATTCTTTTTCATCTTGCAGAAAGACAAGTCAAATTTTAATTGAGAATGGTTATGATACTTCACCTAAACATGTCCAGGTGAGAAAATTAAGTATGAGCTGAGGTATATATTTCCAATTAAAGTTCTTACAAAATTTTTAAAACATTACCTCATAATTACCTGCTATCAATTCTGATAATTGAATCCTTTATTTGTTTCATCTACGAAGATCACTCTGCGATGAGTGAAAAATATTTATTTCTTCTTCTGGAGGAAGCAACATTGCCATGTATATTCTCAAATATACTTGAAAATTTGTGAATATTCGTGTAATATTTGACTTGGAAAATTAGATTAAGGTAGTCAATGAACTTATTGTAATTTTTAACAAAACATTATGGATGAATCTGCTCTCCATTCAAACCCCTGAGAAATTTGTAAAGGTAACAGTACAGACTAGGTGCAAGTGTATTTACTGTTCTGCAAACCATATCCAAACATAAAGCAAATGAACAATAAATGGAAAATTTCATGGTCAGAGGCCTGATGGAAAATGTGGGATGGGGAAGAGGAAAATCTGTATAGTCCACAGACGAGAAGAATGAAAGCAAGGGACGAAGGGGGGCACAGGGAATTGCAAGCGATACAATGGCTTACTACCTGAGAATATAGGAATACTGCAGTTTATTTCAGGCGTATTCAATTTTATGTTTTACGGTAATTAAATTTGCTCTTCTTATTCAGTTTAGTTACTTTATATTTTATGTTTCATAGTTCACTGTGAGGTAAGAGTGATAATTAAAATTTTGAAGTGTGTCCATCAGACTCTGAACTAACACGCCCGTTCAGCATCTAAATGAAGGTAAGTTTTAGTACAATCCTTCATGATATAATATGCTGAGTATGAAATACCTACTGCTTTCATTCACTTTGTCTGTGGACTATACAAGAGACTTTTGTGTAATATTTCATTTTGGAGTTGGGGATAATGAGGTAAGTTTAATTACTGAAACATGTTAAACTAAATGTTATATCAAAATATTAAGCTCTACCACTAATGAATACTTTTTTTAAAAATACTTGAATAGAAGTTGTCTGATGGCATTGCTAATAGCTCTAGCTATATGCTTTCAGATGTAAGAGAATTGTGTAAGTGGAAAGAAATGTTAGCATTTGTATCATGTCTCAAATGGTGTAATGGGCCACAAGCTGATGTACAGAGTCAGACATCCAGGATCGATTCCCGGTTCAGGTAATTTTTCTTTAAAAAGAATTATAGATGCGTTCAGGATTTTTAAACACTCTGGTGTCATAATGACTTGGGGTTGACACATCTAACAAAAATGAGTACTAGATGCTTGTTCTGGGAGTAAAAACGAGTCATGCAGGACTGACATCTCATGGTGAAACAAGGTGCTTCTATTAGGACACGACTGATCACCAAGCAACTCTGTTAAAGCACAAATTGGGCAGCTGGTAAAAATGTAATTTTGCAGAAAATCACCGAAACTTACCCGAAATTTACAAGATACTCTCCACTTGCTTCAATGCATGCCTAATAGATTTTAAAAACTCTGTCACATATTGGAGCTGTCTTGAGAAATGTCCTGAATTTTATTTCAGATACTCTTGACCCAACTGAATTCCGAAGTCTAGTATCTAATCTCGCTCTAATACTGTTACTCTTTCTACTGTTAATAATGTCTTTATTTTTGGTTTTATGTATAAAAATCAAATCAGTTGCTCGAAATGTTGCCATTATTCTATAAACAGTACTTCTGGTAGGTGGCAAATTTGGAAATTGCCTGCAAAATTTCCTGTGAGAGTTATGCATTTAAAGATGGCTTAAAATGTTTCATAGTTGAATTCTTATTACTGTATTGCTCATCTAAATGATAGAAAAGCAAACTCAGAACTGAAGGAACACACATATATGTTTTAAGACTGAGCAAGCCACCAAGTTACTGAAGGAAAATTGAATGCTGAATTATTGGGCAGAGACAAATTCGTAGAAATATGATTTTCATGGCTTCCATTCGACTCCCACAAAAACACTTCGAATTTACTCAAATATAATATAATATACTCTTAATTTTAAAATAACTTTTGCACTGGTTTGTATATTCATTTTTGAATTTATCAATAATTGTGGTTATGACAATAATATTATTTTGGCCTGAATACTTATACTACCGTGTTCATCAATGATTCTTGATTTCTCATTATGGTTTGAAGTTGGAAGATCAGTAATTTAATTTTCAAAAAGACAAGGTTAATTTTTTTTATGTGCAGTCATTTTTATGTTGTGATGTTAATTTACGTTTCCGCATTTTACATTTTTTGAAGGTTCCTTCAGTTTCCCTATATTCACAATATATTAAAACTCCGTGTTTATGTTTCTGAAATTTTGCTTTCCCACATTTTAAGTAACACCACGTTGATCTTCAGCGTTAAATATTGAAGATATTCAATTTATTTGATCGATTATTTCACTTCTGTACAATCGATATATAGTAGAGCAAGTTCGAGTCAATGAAACTGGCTGCTATATAAGCAAGTTTAATCGATAAAGAGCAGAGCATGCTCACCGAGCCAACGAAGTTGGCCAAGAACTTGCAAAAATTTCTGAAATTCAGCCTGTGTAATTCTATGGCAAAACAAAATTTTTTAATCTCTCAATAAGGATTCTTAGTGCTGCTTGCTGAAGCTCTCCTTGTTATTTAACATTTTTTACAACTTACTTGATATCCTATCTTCTACATAAATAAAAGACAGGACATGAGGTGAGGTATAATGAGTTTGATTTTAAATTAAAGGAAACATTACATTATTTAGCAAACATTGTATATTATCCCAATCAGTGCTTTCTTTGCATGTTCTAGAATGGTTGCTGAATATAAGGGTCCAGATTTTTTTTGCTCATCCTCACATCCCATAATTTACAATTTACACTTTCACTCTGGTCCTTTGAAAAGTGTAAAAGAGCCAATAATACCGAAGTATATTATCCCTTTTTTTTTATTTTATTTGCTCAGGTAGCTCAAATGGTAGAGCACTTGGACTAGAAAACCAAGGGTCCCGGGTTCAAGTCCCGGTCAGAGCGTATAATTTTTCTCTTTAAATATGATTTATCCATCATTGAGATGTATGAAATTAATAATAAAAACATTGAAAATAGCCGTACTGGCATTTATAATGTAATGTATAATTCCCAAATATGTCTTCTTAATATAGGAGCTGCCATTTGCAAAGATAGAAACAAAGGCTTCAAAGCATTTGGTGGGCGGGAATTACAACGTATATAGAGAAAGATTTGCATTTAGATCGGTACTTGCTCAGGTAGCTCAAATGGTAGAGCACTTGGACTAGAAAACCAAGGGTCCTGGGTTCAGGTCCCGGTCTGAGCGTATAATTTTTCTCTTTAAATATGATTTATCCATCATTGAAATGTATGAAATTAATAATAAAAACATCGAAAATAGCCGTACTGACATTTATAATGTAATGTATAATTCCCAAATATGTCTTCTTAATATAGGAGCCGCCATTTGCAAAGATAGAAGCAAAGGCTTCAAAGCATTTGGTGGGCGGGAATTACAAACGTATATAGAGAAAGATTTGCGTTTAGATCGGTACTTGCTCCGGTAGCTCAAATGGTAGAGCACTTGGACTAGAAAACCAAGGGTCCCGGGTTCAAGTCCCGGTCTGAGCGTATAATTTTTCTCTTTAAATATGATTTATCCATCATTGAGATGTATGAAATTAATAATAAAAACATCGAAAATAGCCGTACTGGCATTTATAATGTAATGTATAATTCCCAAATATGTCTTCTTAATATAGGAGCCGCCATTTGCAAAGATAGAAGCAAAGGCTTCAAAGCATTTGGTGGGCGGGAATTACAACGTATATAGAGAAAGATTTGCGTTTAGATCGGTACTTGCTCAGGTAGCTCAAATGGTAGAGCACTTGGACTAGAAAACCAAGGGTCCCGGGTTCAAGTCCCGGTCTGAGCGTATAATTTTTCTCTTTAAATATGATTTATCCATCATTGAGATGTATGAAATTAATAAAAAAAACATCGAAAATAGCCGTACTGGCATTTATAATGTAATGTATAATTCCCAAATATGTCTTCTTAATATAGGAGCCGCCATTTGCAAAGATAGAAGCAAAGGCTTCAAAGCATTTGGTGGGCGGGAATTACAACGTATATAGAGAAAGATTTGCGTTTAGATCGGTACTTGCTCAGGTAGCTCAAATGGTAGAGCACTTGGACTAGAAAACCAAGGGTCCCGGGTTCAAGTCCCGGTCTGAGCGTATAATTTTTCTCTTTAAATATGATTTATCCATCATTGAGATGTATGAAATTAATAATAAAAACATCGAAAATAGCCATACTGGCATTTATAATGTAATGTATAATTCCCAAATATGTCTTCTTAATATAGGAGCCGCCATTTGCAAAGATAGAAGCAAAGGCTTCAAAGCATTTGGTGGGCGGGAATTACAACGTATATAGAGAAAGATTTGCGTTTAGATCGGTACTTGCTCAGGTAGCTCAAATGGTAGAGCACTTGGACTAGAAAACCAAGGGTCCCGGGTTCAAGTCCCGGTCTGAGCGTATAATTTTTCTCTTTAAATATGATTTATCCATCATTGAGATGTATGAAATTAATAATAAAAACATCGAAAATAGCCGTACTGGCATTTATAATGTAATGTATAATTCCCAAATATGTCTTCTTAATATAGAAGCCGCCATTTGCAAAGATAGAAGCAAAGGCTTCAAAGCATTTGGTGGGCGGGAATTACAACGTATATAGAGAAAGATTTGCGTTTAGATCGGTACTTGCTCAGGTAGCTCAAATGGTAGAGCACTTGGACTAGAAAACCAAGGGTCCCGGGTTCAAGTCCCGGTCTGAGCGTATAATTTTTCTCTTTAAATATGATTTATCCATCATTGAGATGTATGAAATTAATAATAAAAACATCAAAAATAGCCATACTGGCATTTATAATGTAATGTATAATTCCCAAATATGTCTTCTTAATATAGGAGCCGCCATTTGCAAAGATAGAAGCAAAGGCTTCAAAGCATTTGGTGGGCGGGAATTACAACGTATATAGAGAAAGATTTGCGTTTAGATCGGTACTTGCTCAGGTAGCTCAAATGGTAGAGCACTTGGACTAGAAAACCAAGGGTCCCGGGTTCAAGTCCCGGTCTGAGCGTATAATTTTTCTCTTTAAATATGATTTATCCATCATTGAGATGTATGAAATTAATAATAAAAACATCGATATATTATCCCTGTCTGTTTTTTTCATGTTCTGGAATGGTTGCATAGTATGTGGGGGGGGGGGTCAACATTTTTGAGCTGATCTTCATTTCCCTCAATTTACATTTTCCCCTTGGTCCTTGAAAAGTGTAAAAGCAGGGTAATACTATACATGGTTGATCAACATCCAGGACCAACAACATAAAATTCAACAGTCTGGACAAGACGATGATGATATGGACAGCATATCAAAACATGTCAAATGAAACACAAATATTTATGAGGTAAGATGAATTAATGTGAAAGAAAAGTAAATCTAGATATCAATAGGATTAAATGGTTGAACCAAGAATATATGGATCTGGAAGAGAATGATCATAACTGGGAAGAATAAGAGGAATTGTGGTAGGATAGAATTTTATAAAGGAGGCTATGTTCTGAGACAACTCACACCTGAATATGATGACTAATTAAAATCTGTAGACTACAGAGATCTAATGACATACTATAGTAATACTACAAATCGAACCATTGAAATTTTAAAATCTAGTACACTTTGTAGGAAACAAAGGAAATGTTTACAACAAATAAATAAACTGTCCAACGAAATTCACCATTTCTATTTCTAACTTATTATCAGTACAATCTAGGATTAGCAAACATGGCAAGGAAACTTCTTAAAATTGTCGGATTGTTTTGTACAATTTAAAATACTGGCTATTATTACCATTGTAACAAAATACAAAAACCTGGTTAAGGGAGAGTACAATTTAACAAAATAAAAAAATGGGTTTATTTTTTGTAGGATAGTTATTTTTATCTTCTTACACATACAAATTACATTAAGAAGGTAAAAAAATTGCTTTGCCATTTTTCACTTATCTAACAAATCCACCAACTCCCAAAGTGTTGTGCACGGAAATAAAATGGAATAAAGGCTGCCTATTAAGAATAATTCATTCACAAATCAGTTTTTTAGAAAATATATATGGTGCAAACACTTAAAACACGAGTAATTTTTGTCAAATATAAATTCTTCTAATCATTTTTCAAGTAATTATTATGGTTTGTTAAAATAAAATAAGTTCTGGTCAAAGCATTGTGACATACAACTACACAATATTTTATAACTTGTTACCAAAACAAAAGTATATCGATAAATTCTTGTTTTGGAGCTTTAATGCTCGATTTCCAAATATTTGTAGCATTGATTCCAATCAAAAAAGAAAAAAAAAATGTCTTACTCTGTTTTGGCAATATATTCGCTTCCCCAGCTTTACAAAAGCGAATTTTAATGAGTTAATCAATGAAAATGATTCTTGAGGTACTTCATCATACCAAATGTACGGAAACGTTTAACACCTGTAAAAAGAAGTAAAAATTAGTAAAACAATATTTTCATAAGCAAAGGTTCGGGGTTCGATTCCCGGTTCAGGCAAAAATTTTTCTCTTTACCATTGATTTACAATAATTTAATTGCGTTTATTAATTTACTTATTTCTATCATAGTAATAGCTTTAGCTTCCCAATATTAATTTAATAAATGTTAATATGTTTATGTGTTTGAGTAGTGTAAAGTGAACTGTATGAGGGATGATGATGAAGATAGCCACTCCATCCAATGAGCGAATCGCTACATGTACTGTGGACATGTTTGCAATTTAATGCAGGTATTTGGTGCACAATCTAGGAATAAAAATTATACACTACCACCTTCCTTCCTGGCACCATAGATGGAACATTTTCACAATTAAAAATTTCTATCCTTGTTAGGTATCGAACCCAGGCCTGCTAGTCAGAAAACAGTAATACAGAGAACATTGAATATATTATAAGCAAATTAATAGAACATCCAAAACCGGGCATGTTTTAGAAGAATCAGACTAAAAGAGGTATATATTGAAGAAGACAGGCTAGTAACATTCTATTAAGACGTGAAATTAAAATTATTCAGAAAACTGTTTAAAAAGCTGAATGAATAATCTGAAAACAACCAGAAAAGAGAAAAGGAACACGAAATGGAAAAAAATACACATTAATACAATCAATGAGGCCATCCATTAGGCAAACAAGTGAATAAAAGTGGCATTCTTAAAATTGTCTTTACAGTTGAATGGCTGATCCACTCAATGTTGTCTGCCGCTGTAATAGATATGACATGAGTCTTATTAACACTGAACTATGACCATTCAACCTGGCAGAAGATTTTAAGAATAAAGACTCCATTTGTGAGGACATACATCATAAAATTGGTGACTGTCCATACAAGATTTTGTAAAAAAAAAAAGCGCGAGAGAGAAGAAGTATTGTAAGACACGTGCTGACATGGTTGCAAACAATACAAAGAATCAAACAAAAAATATTTTAAAGGAAGAAGTGAAAATACCAGAAAAGAATGTGAAATAAATATAACCGTTTAACAATAAATTAATGAGTCATTTTAACATCTTACCTCATATTTCATGTTTTATCAAACACGGTAACTATAGTTTTCAAACGATCTTGTCATTCATTTTCAACCGCCATTATGACTACCGGATATTCGTTGGAATCTCCCTCTATAACGTTGCCATCTGGTGTTGATTTGACGAACTTCGAGATATCGTTGCCATCTGGTATTGATTTGATGAACTTCGAGATGAGGTCACGTTCATCCGGAATGTCGAAATTCATAGATTTAAATTTGTTCTTCTGTATAAATATTTTCTCCCAAACTGTCAAATCCAAAGGTTTTTCCAAATGTTTTAGAAGTTTAGCTTCTTTTTCAATTCTATGACCTTCAACAAACTATGTGCTGCAATAGCTGATTTTTCAATTTCACCATTTTTAATATTTCTAAAGTGTTCCTTTGTGCGAGTGTCCAAATTTCTTTTTGTTTTTCCTATGTATACTTTATTGCAATCTCGACAATCAATTTGATAAATTCCAGATTTTTTACTATCTGGGGTGTTCATTTTCTTATTGGTTATTAATAAGTTACCAAGGCTAAATTTATTTATCGGTGCCAATGTAATATTGAATTTCTTGAAAATTTTTTGAAATTTGTTATGTATTCCAGGATGATAAGTGATTTTCTTAAATGTTTTCCTTTCTTTGAATCAGATTGCAGGGTAGTGTATTCTTTTAATCTTTTTTGTTGTCTGAATTTCTTCAATTTAGTTATAATTATTTCCTTTCCAAAACCATTTAAATTAGCTATGTCCAAAATGTGATTGTATTCTTTCTTAAAATCCTCTTCATTTAGTGGAACATTCAATAATCTATATATCAAACTGTTGAAAATTGCATGCTTATGCACAATATGATTGAAACCTGAAGACTTTATGTAATTGTCAATATGAGTATCTTTTCTGTATATATTGAATTCAATTCTTTGTTGTTGTTCATTCCTTCTTATGTAGAGATCCAAAAATGGGATTTGGTTATTATTTTCTAATTCCATAGTAAATTTCACAGATTCATCCTGGAGGTTGAGTAATTTTAATGCATCTTCAATATATTTAGAATTTATCACAGAAAAAAATATCAGAAGAACAAATTTAAATCTATGAATTTCGACATTCCGGATGAACGTGACCTCATCTCGAAGTTCATCAAATCAATACCAGATGGCAACGATATCTCGAAGTTCGTCAAATCAACACCAGATGGCAACGTTATAGAGGGAGATTCCAACGAATATCCGGTAGTCATAATGGCGGTTGAAAATGAATGACAAGATCATTTGAAAACTATAGTTACCGTGTTTGATAAAACATGAAATATGAGGTAAGATGTTAAAATGACTCATTAATTTATTAATTAAGAACCTCATAATGTGTTTCCCAATTTTAACTTTGAACCGTTTAACAGTTCAAAACAAAATGGAACGAACACATCAATTGCATGAAAAATACATGACTAGTGAAAAGAATAAGGAAATGGATAAAGATAGAGAGAGAGAGAGAAAATGTGAATCGATTCGAAGTGAACATTTAATTGGCAAAGACTTCTATCAGCCTTGGTGGAAAAGAAGTAATGTGCCCTCCTCTAGACTGAAGTTTACAGGTTCAACCCTGGTCAAGGTCTATACTTTTTATGGCAATGAAAACAGACCATCAAATAGGCTTTGATAAATGTAAATAATAAATTAATGAGTCATTTTAACATCTTACCTCATATTTCATGTTTTTTCAAACACGGTAACTATAGTTTTCAAATGATCTTGTCATTCATTTTCAACCGCCATTATGACTACCGGTAGTCATAATGGCGGTTGAAAATGAATGACAAGATCATTTGAAAACTATAGTTACCGTGTTTGAAAAAACATGAAATATGAGGTAAGATGTTAAAATGACTCATTAATTTATTAATTAAGAACCTCATAATGTGTTTCCCAATTTTAACTTTGAATTTGATAAATGTCATTACTTAAACAATCTACACAATTGGCAAAATTCATAAGTCTAAAAGTTCAACCTCCTGGCAATTGAGTTTAGCCTCATTTAACAGAAATATACGACATTTACCACAAAAAATCTGTTCTTGATTATACCTATACCAACTGAATGGTGTTTAACAATAGCAATCAAACTTGAGATAATTGAATGTAACTTATTCATCATAAAGATAGGGAGAAGGCTAAATTAATATTAAGAAGCTACTACTATGATTGCAATACCATATTTACATGTGTACAGGCAGCACATTTTTACCTAAAATATAAGCTTCAAAATTAGGCTGTGGCTTATATATGCGTGGGGGCACGCCGTAGCGTAGTGGTTAAGGCACTGAGCTACAAGCCGGAGGGTCGAGGGTTCAAGTCCCGTTGGGGTCAGGATTTTTAAACTGACCCAAACCCACTGGCGGCACTATGGCCCTGGGGTCGACTCAGCCTCTAACGGAAATGAGTACCAGACGCTTGTTCTGGGGGTAATGGCGGCCGTCACGCAGGGCTGACAACCCGGCTGACATAAAGTGCCGATTGTCTAGTAAAAGTGGGAGCCTTAACCTCCTACTACCCCAAGGGCCTCCGGGTCTGTTGTGGGATCACTTTACTTTTACTTATATATGCGTGTTGTCAGCACTTATTGTTCATTACTTGATGTGTCCATGCTATTTTTATCACATCCGCTAGAGTCCTCACTGCCTGATGAGGTGGTCCACAATGCGTAGTCTTGTGTCCAATCCATGACATTTTAGAAATAGATGTCACTCAAAAATTCTTGGTGACCATGTCTTGTGGTATAAGTCCCATGCTGCGACAATCCATTCACAGATTTGAGTGAGGGAAGGTTTCTTCAATCATCTGCTCGACATCATTTCCTTGGAAGTGCATCTCCATTCGCGGTAGAAACGTCGGAAATGCGTTATAAAGGGGCAGTTAATTGAAATGTCAAGTGGTTGTAAGCATGCCAGTCATTCCTCCAGGTATCACAACCATGTCGCACTTTTCATGTTTCATTTTGTTTTTCTCTTGCACCCTTACCAAAATTCCTGGAGGCAGGTTTTCTTTTAAAAATAATGAAAGATGGAAGTTTTTCGTCCATCAGCAGTGATGACAAGCATTACGGTGCACCGTTGCTTTTCTGCTCCTGTCATTTGCTCTCGCATAGTCGTTGCTCCTGTCATTTGCTCTCGCATAGTCGTGTCTCCTGACATTTCAAAGAAAACAGGCGTCTCATAAGCATTCCCTATTACTCCCAGGCCATAATCATGTGTTTCCCTTAAGTTGAGGACATGTTTTTGGAATGCGAGCAGTTTCTCCTGGTACAAATCAGGAAGTTTCTGCACTATTGATGAACGCCACTGAATTACAAGTTGTGACACGTCATAAATCGCCTTGCCCAGCCATAACTTGCCTTAAATTCATTGCATGGGATTTCCATATTCTTGGCTATCTTAAGGCCTTCGAACTGTATAATTTTGATGGATACAGAAAATCCGTCTGTCCTTGTCTTTCATACTTAATCCAGGAGAACTCTCTTTAACTGAGGATTTTTCACTTTCTTTTTCGTGGAAAGATTGTCGATGTGTTTTCAAGTTCATGTTATGTTTGGATCCACCACTGCACATTTTTTCGTCCACATCAAACTTTCTTCCTGCTGTCCTATTTCTGTGTTTTGCTGCATAGCGCACCACTTTTAGCTTGAATTTGGAGTTCAAAGTTAAAATTGGGAAACACATTATGAGGTTCTTAATTAATAAATTAATGAGTCATTTTAACATCTTACCTCATATTTCATGTTTTTCAAACACGGTAACTATAGTTTTCAAATGATCTTGTCATTCATTTTCAACCGCCATTATGACTCATGTCATAATGGCGGTTGAAAATGAATGACAAGATCATTTGAAAACTATAGTTACCGTGTTTGAAAGACATGAAATATGAGGTAAGATGTTAAAATGACTCATTAATTTATTAATTGAATTTGGAGATATAACTTGCTCTGCACTGACCCATGTTTACACACAGTGAACAGGAATGACAATGAATACCGTACCTACCACTGACCGCACCTTTTACCCTTGTGTTAATATCTGAGCGGCAGCCCAAATGTACAATTACATAGCCGGGAACAAAAGCTTTGGAATTTACAACATTGCCAGATTTAAAAGTGATATAGGCCTACTTCTGTCTATTGCACTGACACTTAGCAAAATTATAAGACAAATATTTTTTCCCTAATTTATTACTGCAAAACTTGGGTGTGGCCTATATCCACGTAAATACGGTAAGTAAATTAATATACACAACTAAACCATTGTAATCAACAGTAAAGAAAACATTTTTTGCCTGAACCAGGAATCAAACCCCAAACTTTCCCATGCTCTGACTACTGAGCTAATTCAGACTACATTCCCAACCACGCATAAATCCTCCCTTTGCCTTATTCTCATAGTATTAGCTTTAGATTTTTAATATTAATTTAACAAATAATGCTATAGCTGTGTGGAGGCCCTTCATGTCTTCTTATTGCAGAAGTATGTTTGTGAATGATGATTCATTGCACTGAATATGGGTCCAAGAGGTAAAGGGAGCATCAGCACCGGAAAGTTGAAGGTTCAGGTAAACATTTTTCTCTTTACCATTGATTACAACTCTTGCTTGGATAATTTTTGTTAAATTAGATAGACTTGTGTGGATGCACTGAAGTGGTTATTACAATATTTGCATTTTAGTGCTTGAATCAGTATTGTTAAATACCTCCAATTGCTCATCTTTCAACCGTTAAAAATTATCCTTAATTAAAAAATATGTCAAATCGAATGTAAATAATATATATATATATATATATATATATATATATATATATATATATAGCAATACACAATATTTTTTAAGAAGGCACTCATTTCTTAAAACAATTAATGATTAAATAGAATTACAAAAATCACTGAAATATGAACAGTACAGGAAAACAACCAAAGTCACTTTTCTGTCAAAATGAAGTTTATTATTAGATTCTCCATGAAAAGCACCGCACGTAGAAGTGTGAAACAGTAACAGGTACATTAAATTAATATTAAGTTAATGCTATTAATATGATCAATGTAAGTAAATTAATGTACACAACTATCGCAATTAATGGTAAAAAAATAAACCTATGTCTGAACCAGGAATTGAACTCCGAATCTTCAGTTTTACCAATGGGCTAATTCAGGATCAAGAGAATTTGTGCTTGGATGAGAAGCAAGCATGAAGTACCTCAGTGGTCAGAGCATCAGCATGTAAACCTGATGTATTCCCGATTCAGCCATTAAGTTTTTCTTTCTTTTTTTTTATTTTAAAATCATAAGGAAGTAACAATATGAGTTTTAATTTAATAATTGAGTTTGTATTATGTTCAAGCATGAGAATTTGTATTTCAAACAACTTACATTTTGCAGATGATCAATTGTTAGTTGCACAAGATGATGAAGATTTAGAATATATGACTAGAAAATTAATAGAAGAATATGAAAAATGGGAATTAATTTTGAACATGAAAAAAAAACAAAATATTTATCAATTGGCGAACCAGAACAAAATTTAATTTTGGAGACTGAAGAAACAATAAAATCTTGTAGTGAGATCACATATTTAGGAATTAAAATAAATAAAAATGGGGGTTATGAAGAGGAAATAAGAAATAGAAATAATAAAGGAAAATTTGCAATTGCTTGCCTCAATGGAATATTGTGGGATAAAAATATAAGTAATAAAAATAAAATGAATATATATCATACAATTGTTAAAAGCATCATTAACTTATGGAGCAGAACTTTGGCCATTAACAACAAAAACAAGTAAGTATATTTTGACAAAGGAAATGGATTTTATACGAAGGGCAGCAAGAATTTCAAGAAGAGAAAAATTAGGAACTCAGTTATAAGGGAGAAAACGAAGACTGAAGACACTATTTTAGATTACATTAAAACTCAGAATTTAAGATGGTATGGACATATCCAGCGAATGGAAGAGGATCGGCTACCAAAATCTGTTTTGGAATGGAAACCTGAGGGAAGACCTAAAACCTCCTGGAGTCAGGGAATATGTTTATACATGAAGGAGAAACACCTACAACCAGGAGATTGGATGGACCGACAAAATTGGCTATTAGGAATCGGACGATGTCAAAGACATTAATCAAGTGATGATCTATACCTCATATGTCTAATAAAACAATCATATGAGATAAGTTTTGCTCTTTGCCATCGATTAAAATAGTAAAAGATAAATATAATAATGGGTTTATTTAGAGATATAGCAAAAAAAGTCTTGAATAAGTGTGAATGGGCATGGTTTAGGGTCAGCTGATAGGATAGGGAAGTACCGTAAGTGGGAATGTGAGCAAGTGCAACTCTAAATATGAGAATGTGATCGATGCTGTTGGCGAGAGAATGGGAAGAAAGAGAGAGGAGGCATGTCTGGATTGCATTTTTTGCAAGGCTAACAAATTTGGCTTTACCCCCACCTCTGAAGTATGGTATACAGATCAAGTATGATTGTTCTACAACAAAGTACATTTTCAAGGTTTCAAGGAAAAAGTGACTTACTTGGTTTTTTTCCCCTGTACCCTTCATATAAGTGGTTCTGTGTTTTTCATCATGAAACAAAAAAATGTAAGCAACACATTTAAGAATAATAATTCTGAATTGTAAAATTGCATGACTTACCAAACACTTTCATCAATTCATCGTCACAAATGGCAAACTGCTTATTTTTGGGATCCTGTAAAAAATAAAAAGTCAATAAGTCAGGCATAAGAAAAGTATATATAAAAATGCCAGTCAGCAGATACCTGTCTTTTTTGGCAATATCTTTAGTAAGACTATGGAAATTATGATCATACTTACATATAAATTCTTTTCTTTGATAATAGCCCATATTTTTTTAACAACTTCATGTCTTGCCATAGCATCTGCACCAACGACTGCAGCAAGTTCTGGACTGAGGTTGTAGGCTCGTGTGTAACCGCCACCACCTCCACTTCCTCGTTTACCCTGGTCAAAATATCAAAATCAAGATAAAAATACATCTTTTTTTTAAAGACAAATTTTAACACTGGACATGTTTTTCAAGAAGATAATTAATTCAACCGCCAACCTTCAAATATCTTAGAAGCACTACACACAAACTTGTGGTATCTCAGCCACATTCTTGGGAATGGACGTTCATGGTGATAAACAGAAATGGAAGTAAATTATGTTATTTATCTTGGAAATATATAATTTGTTGTAATAAACAATAAATGCAATATTAACGGCTCATCAAAATAAGAAATTTTCTTTAATAGTATCACACTCAATTTTGAAAATGTATGCTTTATTTGATGTAATAAGGTTTCCCCTCTATTGGAATTGATATGTGTAAGTTTTCTCAAGAAAAATCTTGATATCAAAGTTGCCCTGCTGACTCAGCTGTTAGTATGCCTGCTTCCTGAACAGCAGGCCAGGGTTCTATACACAATGGGTTTGACCAATTTACAACTAAAATGACTAAACTGGTACTATCAAACCTGGAAGTTCTTGGCCATGCAGACACAGTAAGCTCTCCATACATCTCTATTCTGAGGTAATATTTTCCAATCATCTCCTGTTCAATCTACTTCCCTCAAATCATGATTAATGTTATTCTCCCACCTCATTGTTGGACCCTTAGTATCTTCTTGCTATGTCTAATAATACATCACTCGTATAAACTAACAGCATAACTTACAACTACAGTTGAGCCACTCTTATTTCTGGCAGCGAATCATACGGCAACTTTTGGTTAGCTACTTCACTGATAGTGATTGTCATCAAGGTTACGAGTCATAGACACATCTCACACTTATGGAAGATGTTACTGTATCACCAAGTTTATCCTTGTACTATGGGTCGATCATCACGAAGAAAAAGTTGGGAACAAAACAAAAGTCAGTCCTATTGTACATAGAGTGGTGCCCGTGTCAAAATTATTCATTCATTAAATTAATATTAGAAGCTAAAGCTGTTACTATGATCATGTCTTCTTCAGGTAGAAGCCATTCATTGTGTATTTGTGAATGATGATTCATAGCATTTGAATGTGGGACCAAGACAGTAAGGTAAAGGAAGGATTTATGCTTGGATGGGAAGGAAGCCTGGATTAGCTGAATGGTTAGAGCATCAGCACGGAAAGCTGAAGGTTCGGGGTTCGATTCCCGTTTCAGGCATAAATTTTTCTCTTTACCATTTGATTACAATTATTCATTCACATCATTTGGTAGACCAAATATTAGATTGAAATTTGAACTATTTAAGAAATATTGTGTATATATATATATATATATATATATATATATGTGTGTGTGTGTTAAAATTTAAAATAAATTCTTTATCACCTCAACTCATTAAAAAAACGATAGTGTAATACCTGAAAATTTTTCAGTACGGAAAATCAACTCCTTTTACTCAAAACTCTCTTTAATGCCTCTATTCATATGATTTCATTTAATTTACTTCTCTGTCAGTTCAAATTAAATTTCTTCAATCAGATAACCTATCACTCTATAAAATTAGCTCTACCATATGACCATGAACTAATTTTTCTAATGCTTAGCATAAAAAGAAAATAAAAATGATAAAATTATTAGGAAAAGGCAAAAATATGCAAACTGTATTACTGTTTGTAAGGTCTCCACAATAAAAATGAGAATTTTCTTTATTAATGTGGATCTTAGAATTTTTTTAACCTCCGTCTGATAACAGGAGCCGTTAAAACAACACCAATCACTGCCATGCAAATCTTAACAAATAACCCAAACATAGCATCTGAAATTGAGAAAACAGCAGTCACACAGTATGAAAAATTTTTAAGGCTACCCCATAATAACTGGACCCAAAGAAAACCACAAGTATGTTTAAAATCTCAGCAAAGCTTCCTAAGCATTGTACAAGAAATCAAACAGAAATTGCAACTTCCACATTCAAAAGAAAATATGCAGATGAGAAACAACCCTCTAGAATTTTTGGAAATCGAATATAACCTTCATTTAACAGAAGACATCAAGAAATCAAGAAATCTGAAACTCCTCCATATATTTTAAAACAAATGTCACTGGAAATGATAAATCTAAGATACCCAGCTCCTGAATGGATACATATTTTTACAGATGGCTCCAGCCTACCAAATGATGGTGGCACTGGTGCTGGTGCAGTATGTCCACTTTTTTCCTTTTATCGTAAACTAAACACAAATTCAACAAACTTTGATGGCGAAATTCTAGCAATTTTCTTAAGTTTACAAAATCTTTTATATCACATCCAAAAATTTACAAAAGTTGTAATTCTATGTGACTCCAAAGCAGCCATTCTTGCTATAACACGAGACACAACACCAAAAGCATCAAAATTTTTGAATGTCACAAAATGATAAAACATTTATCCCGTCTACATAAAAAAGTTGTACTTCAATGGATTCCGGCCCATTGTGGAGTGACAGGCAATGAAATAGCCGATTTTCTAGCCAAGAAGGGTAGCAAAATTGTTTCAAACCCAACTTCTGCTCCAGTTTCCTTTCACTCTATCAAAAGAATTATCTCAAATAAATACATCAATAAACTTAGAGAAGAATACACCACCAAAACATCTGGAAAGGAATGGGAAAATCTACAAGCTTATGACATTACTACATTACAAAGAAAATCTGCAGTAGCAACATTCAGACTGCTAACGGGACATGACTGCTTGAATAAACACCTACACAGAATGGCATAACAGATTCACCTAAATGCCCCTTTGCAATTTAAATGAAGATATGGAAAGAAACCATCTCCTCCGTTGTCCAGCTTTTGTAGAAGAGACCAGCCTTTCTGCTAAATATTGGAGTGCAAGAGAGCGAATGATTTCATTATCAAGTGCTCGACATTAGATACCAACCAACCAACCATACTTTTTTTTAAAAAGAAAAATTAATGCTTGAATTGGGAATAAAAACCTGGATTCTGACTCCGTATGCCAGCGTGCAATCCATTACACCATTCAAATCACACCCCTCTGGGGTCCTCATCTAGGGGATATGTGGATGGCGACCATAAGGTGCCCAAGCTGAGCAAAACATTTCTTCCACTTACTTGTGTTTTGCACTCTTTTAACTTTACTATCTAACCTCTCTTGGTTAACTCTTGTTTTTTTCGACCCCGACGCTATTAGGGCATCCGAGGGCTAGGGAGTCTTTCCTTTCTTCCATTTCTTCTTTCCTTTATTTTCTTTGCTTCTCCAGTAATGCCTGACCAGAGGCTATAAGATGGCAGCCCCATCACTGGTCTTGCCTTCCTTTGGCCAGCAACCAATCGAAGGGACTATTATTATGCTTTCAAGTCTTATACGACAATTTCCCGGAAGGATCAAATTGTACAAAAACACTAGATTACGTTTATATAACACTTTGGCTAGACCAGTGTTGACCTATGGTAGTGAAGCATGGACACTAAAAAAACAACATGAAAGCAGAATAACGGCTTGTGAAATGAGATTCATGCGCAGAACAGCGGGTTACACCAGATGGGATCGGAAAAGGAACACCGATATCTTAAAAGAATTGAAGACTACGCCAATTTTGGAATATATTAAACAGTACCAACTAAATTGGAAACACCATCTTGAAAGAACAAGTTCAAATCGGATCCCCAAAGCTGTTTATAATTATATACCAAGAGGACGAAGATCACTGGGCCGTCCTATGAAACGCTGGAGGGAAAATTTTCTATAGGATCGTAACAGGCCTTGGCCTAATACTTGGAAGGAAGAAGAAATCACAATACAACTGCTAAATTTTCTTTTTTACTTATACAATTCTCTTACATCCGAATGCAGATAGCTCTTGCCATCAACAACGGCACCAGACGACTTTTATTTGATGCATTTTTATATTTACTTTTAAGCAGTAAAGTAAATGAAAAATTCTCGTTAAAAATACTTCAAACAGAAGTCATTAGATGACGTTGCTGATAGCAAGAGAGCTATCTACATTTGAATGCAAGACAATTGTATAAGTGGAAAGAAAATTTAGTGGTTGTTTTTGGGTCTTGAATAGTGTAATGGATTGCAAGCTGACATATAGAGTCAGATGTCCAGGGTTTGATTCCCAGTTCAAGCGTTAATTTTACTTTTCTTAAAAAAATAGTGAAACATCTTAATTAATAGTAAGTGGAGAACATTTTTTATTATATTAATGCCTGAACCAGGATTCGAACCCAAATCTCCAGCTTTGTACACAAACATGTTATGCATTGCACTAATCTAGGCTTCTAGTGGAAAGTCAATTTTCTTTTATTCATATACTACTCTATACGACTGAAGCTCCCACCATTACTGGCAGTGCAATTGAACAGCTTGTAATTCAAGAAGTTTTATGAGAATTTACATAATCTGTTATAGCTTGTATAAAGACTATTATTTCAAAGTTATAATTCAATTTTAACATTTGCAATGATGGAACAAATTATTAATTTATAAAGAAAAATTAAGGCCTAGATTAGTGTAATGGAGACATTAAGTTTTCTTTATACAAATTAATTATAACTTCAAAATAGGTCAAACATATTGTAACAGAATATTGGGGGGGGGGGGGATTTAGTGACAACAGACTTGGAAATAGTCCAAAAATAAAATAAAAAATTGATTGTAGTTTTCCAGTGTAACTCATACATGCACTCAGTTTGACTGATACAAGTCAGTACAATTTTGAATGATAAGTAATCTTTAATCCGTTTGTGGCTGGTCGAGTACTTAAATCTAACTTACAATGGAAGAATTATTTTCTGCTGATTATGCAACAAGCTGGTAAGAATTCTCAACAAATATACTGTGTATTTTATTCATTGTGGTGTAAAATTCAGTAACCGGTTCCAATAATTCAAATAAGAATATTTTTTCTCCGTCTAGTTTTATACCATTATTAACACGATCATAATGATGATAATAGGATGTCTTCTTGAAAGAATATTAATACTTTTTTTAAAGTTTATTCAGAATTTGTATAAAAAACCTTGTTTTTCTTTTGACCAATTTTTGGAACACATTTTTACCTTTTTTAGGTGCCTAATATACCCTTATTAACCTTTTGACTGCCGAGTTTTCCTTTTGCCAGCTGGGCTGTGGGTGCCAGGTTTTTTAAATTTAAAGTACTACGCCATACTATATAATATAAACCTATATAAAGTATATTTAACTATCTACATGCCCTGGTAAATTTAATTTAAACTCACTATTATACATTTATTTGAAGGTTAGGCGGTGTTGCTTCCACTTGTAAAGATCCCAGGTTCGAATTCAGCACGGTGTCTTTATTGAAATTTGTTATCACTATCACTAAAACATTTATTCTACTGAATAATTTTGATGGTATTATCACTAAACACTTATAATATTAAATATTGTTGAAAATTTTTTATGGTCCTGGGTTCGAATCAATTCCAGTCAAACAGCTGTTCTATGCCACGTGTTTCGCCTGGCGCGACACACCCACCACTGTCACTCACACCCTGTTCATTTAGGTCTACATCACTTGCTTTACTATTTACAGGCTTAGATTGTAATAATATTCTCTTAGAAACAGGACTACTATCACATTCGTCAAACGAATAACCATTTGATGAACTGTTACTGTCACTCTCATCTTCTGATAAAACTGACACAATAAACTCGGGTATTGTATTTTCGTCAACTTCGAGACATGAATCACTGTATTCCACAGCACGACCTACCCCTTGGCCAGGTATCTTTTCAACTAAAAATAAAATAAATAAAGAGAAAATCCTGAAATTGCAATATTCCATAGCAAAAAAAAAAAAAAGGCCTTGAAACATGAATGTACACCCTCCTTTAGAAAACCGATTTACAACCAGCCTGTACCGTTATTCTGTAAGGGATGTGCAAAGTATTGCTAAGAAAGGATGTACAAACACAGAACGAACAATAATTTTAGTTTATTGAAGTAAAAATTTCGGGGAAAAAATATTTAAAGTAATAAGATTGAAAACCGGAGCCTGGCGGGCGTGGCATACCGCTGTGCACACACTTTCACCGGCACACGCCGGGCATGGCGTTCAAAAGGTTAATGCCTAAAATTCCAAGGTCAGTAAATTCAGTGTGATTTTGAACATTAATCAATGTAACTTGATATATAAAATACAACATTCATGAAATTGTATGACAATGCTTAGAATATAATTTAACTACCCATTATTTTGTTAATTAACATGATATATTGAGAAATAGAAAAAAATACTTACACCTCCTTTCTTGGCACCTCCACCACCACCACCGCCGCCTCCGGTTGATTTCCGTGATGATTTTGCCCAATCCTCATCACTGTCACTATCGCTACCCTTCTTCTTTTTACCACCCTTTCCTTTCTTGGCTGGAGCATTTTTGGCCTTCTTTGATGGGCTGTACTCTTCGTCACTCGCATCCTGATTATTATTATTATTGAACAACACAATCAATTTTAATGTGATCATCATAAATAAGGTGTACAAAAATGTTAAAATGCAGAATATAGAAATCAAATACTGCCTTGTCCAATTACTGGATGGCCAAAACAAGTTCTGTCAGTGGAATATTGAAAATGGAGAGAACACAGTTGCTACTTGGAGTTTTAATAACAAGGAAAGCACAAATACTTACAAAGGAAAGTGTTTTCTGTAATGTATTTCAACAAAGACACATACATTAATTATTATGCTGACAGATCCTACCTCCAACCATCTTATTCTATGCCAATGCAAACCAATTGGAAAAAGAAACACGACATTTGGTAATAGTGCATGGTACAGCATTTTTCAAAGTTTAGTATTTAGAATACTAACTACTGACGATGCTGGAAGGCTGCTGATGTCAAAAGCATTGAAAAACAAAAACAGTAGCACATATCCTTGTGCTGCTGATGGAAGCTGGTTTCCAAAAGGACTACAGTTCTTAATTTTTTTTAACCTAGTTGAGGACGACTGCACCTATTTTGTGTTTACAATATTGTCTTGCATGCTGTCTGTGAAATGTAGTAATAAAACTGTATGGATCTCCCTTACTCTTTCCTTCTACTCACTAAAGCACTATCTCCCATGTCTTGGACGTACAGTACATCCATATGGAAATTGAGGATATTGTGAAACTCTATTAGAAACTCAGTATCATAACTTCTAAATAGAAGCTGTGATACTGGGCTTTTGAATGTTATTTTATTTAACGATGCTCTTTAACAGCTAACCTGTGCATGAAAGAACTGACAACTTTTACTCAGAGAACTTAATCCCCCCATATCGAAGTTTTATACTGTAAATCTTAATCACTGCATCCATTGCTTTAGTTTTCTTCCAAAAGAGTGCATACTCAGAATTTTTACATCCTGATAAATCCATCAACTCCAGCATTCCCTTGTTTTTAATCCGCTGTGAATTTCCAAAGTATCTAAAAGTGTTTACCAGCTCACACCTTACTCCTAGTTTCATTTAGATACATCCTGAATTTTAGCAGGAAACATACAATTTCTCCCTCTTAATTTAATTGTATGCATTTTTTAAATCTATCATAGTAAAAATATAATATATTGTAAAAACATTTCTTCTAAATCCATTGAGGAGTAAGCCTGGATATTAATATATCTGTAAGAATTTTGTATGAAGTTGAAAGTGTTAAGTGCCTTTACAGTTATCAAAATCAAAGGAAGTAACATTATGAGGTACTGTATTGACTTAGGCTTTGTTGCTATGATGATCTTGAAGAAGATTTCTGGGCTGTAAGGCCATGGTCTTGAGGCTTGAAGTTTCCCGACGTCTGGCATCCTCAAGGGTTGTCTTAAGACTGGCAATTTGTCCACTGTCTGTCCTATTTATACCATTCACCACGATCCGTAGGTTATATCTCAAGACAACCCTTGAGGATGCCAGACGCAGTCTCTGGCAAAACATTGGGAAATGTCAAGCCTTGAGACCACGGCCTATAGCCCGGAAATCTTCTTCAAGATCATTATGAGGTTCTATTTATGTTGCAATCAGTTTTATCTCTTCATTTTTTTTGTTTAATGCCACCAGGTTGTCGTTTGACATTTCTGGCTTTCTTCCCTGGCATTGGGAGAATTGTAATCCATTCCTTAGGTAGGGGCACCTGGAAGGCGTAGTTACATTACCCTAATGATATGATGGCTGATAAATGATAATGAAGCTCCAAGAGAGTTCTAACCTAAACTTAACCTAAATTCCAGACCATGGGCAACCAGAGGAATAATTCCCCTGAAGAAAAAATCCCTATGATCTGACCGGGGCCTCATGAACAGTAGTCAGTATGCTGACCACTAACCCATGAGGATAAAAGAGTATAATTCTTGCTATTCCCTCAACAAGAAACTGATGTAATCCTGCACACATTCACATGTAGTTTCATACCTTCATATCTGTTACTATTTTCTGTCCAGCCTATGAAAGACACTTCAGGAAAATAGTTGGGCAGGTAATCCACGAAGCACATGACTGCCGCAGTTTCTGCAATTCGTTCATGACCAAAGCATAGTTCAGTGGAAGCGAAAGAATAGATCATGAACTTGATTAATATAATTATGTATTTAAAGTTATTTATGTTAACTATAGTTGATATACCTACATATTTCTTCGAAGGTTGGAGACTAACTAAAAATTCGCATTTGTTTGAAACTGAACATCTTGAGAGGAAGTTGAATGTCAGTTACAAATATGGCAGCTGTCGGGTAGTTTATGTTAACTTGGTGATAAAATGCATGATCAAAATTATTAGAAGCACAAAGGGAAATTGTTAAAGAGCGGTGAAAAAAGGTGTTAAATGTATTTTGTAAGTTTATGGAGGATAATCCTGGCACTGTAGTGAATGATATAGTTTAATTAACTGCAGAACATACTGGTGTGTTGGAGAGTAGTGTTGTACAAGTTCGCAGGGAATTAAAAGAGACTGGTAATATCAAAACGCCCAACAAAAAGAGGAAAAGGCCTAAACCTGTTTCATGCTGACGGAGTAATACATTCGGAAGTTAAATGTCAAAGTGTGCTTGTTACGTTGAACAGATAATAACTGTTCAGTTGTTGACCAGAGTGCATTAAGTACTAGGTTTAATTCCCAGTCATTGCAAACTTGTTATAAAACAATAACCACATAATTTTTAAAAACAAGCCTCAAACAAAAGTACAATAATTAATAAAACAATAAAGTACCAACCAGTCAACCAATTTAATCCTTCAGTCTGACATGAAATAAATATATATATAAAAAAAACTCCCATATGGATTTGAACCAATTTGTTTAGTTAGAAATGTATTACTGTTCAGCCATTATGAGGACTAGATATACAGGCCAACTGCCTCCAGCAGTTTGTAACTATTCATTTTGCCTGGAATCACTCCCCATACAGTCACCTGAATTCCAAGTGTTATTTACATTTTAAAGAATGGGGGCAAGAGATACACCTAATAAAAATGTACAAATTATTGCATTACTTGATGTCAGCCTATAGAAACAACAGAAACAACCTAATGGAAGTTGATGAGGAAGTCATACACTGATAAAAGGAAGCACTAAAAATGACCAATGGATTCTTACAAAAAGGTATCAAATAAAACAAAACGTCCTAGCAGTCATACCACCTTTAAACAATGGGCCTAACAACTCTCTAACTTTTGAGTAATTAATTAATGTCCAGACTCAGTTAGGGCTAGCATATACCATCCTGCATTCAGTACTTCAGAACAGTTAGTAAAGTGTCTAACTGGAAAAACAAAGACTCGGGTTTGATACCCATTTCTGCATTTTTTTAAAAATAATAAGTTATTGATCTTGGTAATTATTGTTGCCATGTTAATTAATTGTAAAATTGTATTAATATTTTAAATTACAATAGCTAGTAACATTGTGGTTGTTCTTAATAAATAAGCAGAATCTGTATTCATCTTACCACATAGTAGATGAGTTCTTTTAGGACATGTTTCAAAACAAATCTTCTGTTTTATTATCAGCTTATCCAGACTATTGACTTTTACATTGTCGACCCTGGATCTCGACCCCTACTCCATCTTTATGTGGTCCTAAAAACTCACATATGAAATCTCTTTCTCCAGGACTTTCAAAATGTATGATTCTATCCTTATTCTTCTGGATGTAGATCTACCAAATGATGATTTCTTTAGTACTTTCTGTTTTAATAAGTTGGCGATGAAAAAAGAGAATATACAAAATAAAGTGTGCTGATTGTGATAAGATTTGCTTAGGGAAAACAAAGAGAACTTTAACCATTAGAACTAAGGAACACATTAGAAATATAAAAAAGTAGTAGTAAAATCTGCAGTAGCTGCTCATGTTTGTCAGAAAGACATAAAATTGATGTAAACACCAATTTATTAAAACAGAAAATACTAAAGAACTCACATCCAGAAGAACAAGGATAGAATCATAATTTTGAAATTCCGAGAGAGAGGTATTTGATATGCATGTTATTTAGACCACATAAAGATGGAGTATGAGTCGAAATCCACAGCCGACAACAAAATCAACAGTCTGGACAAGGTGATGATAAAACAGAAGATTTGTTTTGAAACATGTCCTAAAAGAACTCAACCACTATGAGGAAAAATGAATACAAACTTTAGTAATATTTTTCTCTTTTGTATGTTAATATCATTTAAATAATTTTCCAAGAGTAGAAAAGTACCACTCGCAGTCATGCTTTCTCTCTATTAAAATTGTTTTTTTTTGTTAAAGTAGATATCTAGCAATAAGTAAAAATTGATTTATTTTTAGAAAGAAAAATAAAACTATATCCAATTCTGGAACATGTTAATTTAAATTATATTAAAAAAATATTGATTTGTTTTCATTAAGAAATAAAGGCCTTTCATATCTTATTTGCTAACAACTGGATATTCACTTTTTTTATACAAGAGGTGACTATTAGGAAGTACACTAGAACACCTAAGCCAATATACGTTGGAGAATGTAATAGTGCTACTTTTCTGCCGACATCTTGGAAAATTATTTAAACGAAACAATTGCTTCCCCTTGTGAGAGAAACTTACTTCTTCAGACCCTTCTTCACTCTCTTCACTACTGCCCTTCTTGGCTTTCTTTGGTGGTGGTTTCTTGGTAGCTCCACCTCCTCTTTTCTTCGGCTTTTCTTCCTCTTCTTCTTCTTCCTCCTCCTCTTCGGCATCTTCCTCCTCTTCATCTTCTTCTTCTTCATCGTCATCTTCATCCTTATCTTTGCTGTTCTTTTTCTTTCCGTCTTTACTTTTACCGTCTTGTTTTTCTTGAAGACACTCCATTACTATATCATCAACTTCTTTCTTCCTGTAAAAAATATCAATGTACAACAATTCACACAAAGTTTCAAGTGTCAAACCAATAACTTCCACTTTTGTTTACAATTTAAAAAATTAATAAAATGATACATTAGGAGATATTTCAGTAAAAAGGTAAGAAAATATACGCTATTAAGGCTTACAATATTATATCAAATCCAACACTGAACTAAGAAAATAAAACATAGGTCTTGAGATATATATAAAAAGAGAAAGAGATATAAGAAGCAACAGAAATGTGTTTTCAGAGCAATTTTAAGAGACAAAATCAGTAACGAAAAGATTAAAATGAAACCAGAATAAGAAAAGAACCCTAATTACATAAATACATATTTTCAAGAAAATAAAGTGGCAAGGTCTTTAGACCAGTCCCAGGTTCAATTTAAGGCAATGAAACAAAGTTAAAAAAAAAGTTTAATGCTTTCAAGACCACATTGATCAATGAGTAGGACGGTAAAGTTGGCCAAAACATGGAACACGTAGCATTATTTTATTTATTAATGCTTTTAACATCTCATTAGCGTAATCATTCAAAGCTACATGTAGGTATGACCTATTTTGCTCAGACATATTTCAGGCTCAAGGTTTTTTTGTCAAATTTATAGTACAAGACTAACAGTTTTACTTCATTTCTGCCTAGCTTACTGCATTTTCATACATTTAGTTAAGAACATTGATCCTTGAATATCTCAGCATAATCTAATATGGCTCTTTCTACTCTCATATACAAGTAAAATTGATTGAAATGGCCACAAAAAAAATAAAAAATGTAAGATTCTCTTTTATCACAAAAAAAGATTAATAGTATTTAATTTTGAAATATTTAATTGAAACTATTCTGTTAGAGGGGCATGCCGTAGTAGAATTGGTTAAGGCAATATGCCACTAACTGAAAGGTTGAGGTTTTGAGTTCTGGTGGGGCCAGAATTTTGAACTATCCAAAACTTTCTGCGGCCAACTTGGCCTCTAATGTAAATGAACACCAAACATATATTTGAAGAGAAAATTTTTTGCCTAAATTTTCAGTCTAGGCAAAAATTTTTGTCTTCAAATATAATTTATCCTTCAGTGAGCAGTGTTAAATTAATAATAAAAACACCAAACATATATTCTTGGAATGAAGACGACAATCACTCAGGGTTAACAATCTTGTGCTGATTGTTTAGAAAGGGGGAGTCCTACCATCCCAAGAGCCTCTCAAGGCCTTACGTTTACCTTACTCTGTTACACATACTCTGTTCACTCTTAAAATGGTCCTCGTCAAAACAAAACCATGTGACCTGCTCACTGTTCATTGGTTATGGACACTGATGTACGTTGTAGAAGCAATAAGTATGCGAAAAAGTAGTTCCCTTCATTAAATTAAAAATATGTCCTCTAAATACACTTTTTATTCTCTGTGAATGAAAATAATAATGTTAAAAACATACAAAATATTCTAAAATATACCTAATCAACAATTACAACTTAAAATAGCATTTTACATAGGGGTGATGTACGAGTCATGCTTCAGTCGATTCTCATGAAACAAAATGGCTGAAAGTATGGAGTCTTCTGTTGCTGTGTCATCACCTCCCTGTCAAAAGTGACAGTAATTGTGGTGCGAATGGTGGAAGGATATTGCTTCTACAATATACGTCGGTATCCATAAACAATGAAAAGCGAGCAGGTCACATGGTTTTGTTTTGACAAGGATCACTTTAAGAGCGAACAGGATATACAAAGTAATATGAACAATGCATTTAAGTAAAATTTTATCACTTCACCTCATATTCTTATGATCAGCTTTGAGACCTTTTTCGGTTTCATCCCCAGTATTTTAACGACTGTTGTTATTTAGTCTTCAATAGCTCTTCAAGACGACATAACAATGGTCATGAAAATACTCAGGATGGACCGAAGAACCTGAAACCAGTCTAAGAAGAAGAAGAATGTGAGGTGACGTGACGTGATAAAATTTATCTTAAATAAATAATACCCCATATGATGTTTTTATTATTAATTTAACATTTCTCAATGAAAGATAAATTAAATTTGAAGAGAAAAATTTTCGCCTAGACCGGGACTCGAACCCGGGACCCTTGGCTTTCCGGGCCAAGTGCTCTACCAACTGAGCTACCGAGGCGAGTTACGATCTAGACGCAAATTTTTCTCTTATATACGTTGTAATTCCCTATCGCCAAATGCTTTTGAAACCATTGTTTCTATCTTTGCAAATGGCGGCTTCTTAGTTAAGAAGACATTTATTGGAAATTTAACATTACTTTAAAAGCCAGTAAGGCCTCTAATGATGTTTTTATTATTAATTTAACATTTCTCAATGAAAGATAAATTAAATTTTTGGTAGAGCACTTGGCCCGGAAAGCCAAGGGTCCCGGGTTCGAGTCCTGGTCTAGGCGAAAATTTTTCTCTTCAAATTTAATTTATCTTTCATTGAGAAATGTTAAATTAATAATAAAAACATCATTAGAGGCCTTACTGGCTTTTATTAATGTTAAATTTCCAATAAATGTCTTCTTAACTAAGAAGCCGCCATTTGCAAAGATAGAAACAATGGTTTCAAAAGCATTTGGCGATAGGGAATTACAACGTATATAAGAGAAAAATTTGCGTCTAGATCGTAACTCACCTCGGTAGCTCAGTTGGTAGAGCACTTGGCCCGGAAAGCCAAGGGTCCCGGGTTCGAGTCCCGGTCTAGGCGAAAATTTTTCTCTTCAAATTTAATACCCCATATCTTTATTGGGGGCACGCCGTAGTGTAGTGGTTAAGGCACTGAGCTACAAGCCGGAAGGTCGAGGGTTCAAGTCCCGGTGGGGTCAGGATTTTTAAACTGACCCAAACCTTCTGGCGGCACTATGGCCCTGGGGTCGACTCAGCCTCTAACAGAAATGAGTACCAGACGCTTGTTCTGGGGGTAAAGGCGGCCGTCACGCAGAGCTGACATCAAGTGCCGATTGTCCAGAAATAGTTGGAGCCTTAACCTCCTACTGCCCCAAGGGCCTCCTGAGGCCTGTAGTGGGATTACTTTATTTACATACCTTTATTTCCTAAAAGTCAATGAACAATGTAATTGTAAGTCTGAAATAGGAGGCCTCTGAACAAAATTTCATTCCTAGCTTTGAATCATAAAGGACCTAAGACTGTCTGAGTGGTTTTTGACATCCTGCCTCGGCATAGAATAATGGGACACATTGATTTGAATTACGTGTCTGAAATAGGAGGCCTCTGAGCCAAATTTGTCAACTTTTCATTCCTAGCTTTGAATCATGATGGACCTAAGACTGTCCGAGTAGTTTATGACATCCTGCCTCGGCATAGAATAATGGGACACACTGAGCTGTGATGGGGAAAGAAACTTTCCGATGTAAATTTGGAATATATATGCGAAGTATCATAAGGAATTTGGGAAGATACAATATTAGTTGCAGCTCCAGGTGAACAGTTGTAATAGGTGGAGGACCTAATATGATGACCATGTCATATGATTGACAACTTCTGTGATTTGTACACATGGATGTGAGGCCATCAGTTGGCTGGCAAGTCAAATGCCTTCTAAACCTATTTCACCAGGAAGTTCAGTATAATTTCTATTATTTAGGTAACCTTTTATCACTCACCTCGTAATTATGAGGCGATAAAAGTTTACCTAAATGAATATACCCTATCGTGTGAATTTCTAAAAAAAAAAATAATTTCCACTATACTTACTATTACACTTGTTGTATTGAGTACAATAGTAAGATATGAAGTTAAAATATGAATTGGAAACTTTGCACGTCACCTCATGGAGAAAAATCCTCTTATCTGGTCATGTTTCAGAAACCAACATTCCCATTTTAAACTAAATTTTGACTGAATATAAATATAAATTGGAGACTTCACAACACTCCTCATAAAATAAGCTTCTTTCAAACGTTTTGAAGATTGTCTCCATCCTTGGGAAAACATTGTCTCGGAATTTAGCTATGGATGGATATAAACGGGTGAAAAAAGCATATTTTATGAGGTGAGGTATAAAGTTGACTCATATTTGTATTTTATTAATATTTGTTTCATAGTGTTACTTCACAAAATAATTTTGATAAATGTTGACTATTAGAATTGAGCTCCTGGCATCAGCTATTTCAAGATAAAAAATCTAGTGAGAGGATCCTATTCATTTTTATAAAAATTACGTTGTTCTTTGCTTAGGAGCTTGGACTTTAAAAAAAATATAATTACATCATTTTCTGCTAGTAGAAAAGAATTTAGTAAGAAGCTAAAAGTAAGCAAACTTGTAGTACATAATAGAGCGAGGAATTTTATGAAATATGTAAAAAGTTTAGAAAATAGTAACTTCATAAAATTTTTGTGTTATAATTTTCATATTTTGGTATAATTTGCTTCATATAATTCCTCGCTCTAATAATAGTACTGGTAGCTTATCATAAGTAATGCCGCGAGTGATTTAAAAATTATCGATAAGTTCACGACTCACAAAGTGAATTTATCTACAGAATTTGCAAATGAAGAGTATCATTTGTTAGGACTATTTAACAAATAAAATTAAGCTGTTTACTCACAAATCATCATTTAAATATAGTTATTTTAAAATATTTATATCTTTAATATAAATGGCGATGTTTGAAAACAAATGAGAATGTTTGTTATGCTTCATTTGTTCACCACTGCAATCAGATCATATTATTTATTGCCAAAGAATCACAATATTGTAAGAATGCACCCTAGTGGAGAAAAAATGAAACACATCAAACTGTTTATAACCAACATTATAGATTAATTAATTTCTGATGTCCTATGATGTAAATATGTCAATTATATTTTTGTGGAACGTAAATTTGTGGGAAATAATGTTTAAGAAAGTGCAAACAGTGGTTTATTTTTTTTTTGTGGTATAATCAATTGGTACAAATCTTTTTATATTATATCCTGCAAGCACTATCTGATTACATTCGTGTTCTATATATACAATTTGGTAGCCACATGCATTCTACAATTTTTACATCTTAATATACAAATTATTATATTCAATCCGTCCACCGCTGTGGTCTGGAGGTAGCGTGCTGCCTTGTCACGCAGCAGGCCTGGGTTCGATCCATGGTCGGGGCAGTTTTTTCTGGGTGAGGTTTTCCTCACCTGTAAGACAAATGTCAGGAAAACTTTAAGGCCCAAACGGTCCCCAAAATCACATGGCCATCACCATCATCATCCTTCACTAGTATGGAAAGCAACGGGAAGCTACCACACTTACAATTCCCTAGAAAAGCTGCAAGCATGAAAATGCTGTGATTGCAGTGATGGACCTGACTTCGGGCAGAATTACTATGGATGGATGGATGGATGGATATTCAATGTATTTCTTAGAGAGTCAGTCAGTGCAAAATAATGCTCTGACCTGTTCAGAATGTTAAAAAGGAGGACCTCGATTTTAAAGTGATAAAATTAAATTGATAAAATCGAGATGAAAAACGACTGGTTGTAAATCAAAATTCATTGAAATGTGATTAGGTATCGAATTCCATGTGGGACATGAGTTAAATAGTCATGGAAAAAAGAAGTGGCATTTGAAAAGAAAAGTTACATGCCAAAAATTACACATAAGAAGCATTCAAATTTTAACAAGTAAAAAAAGATAATGAAATATCCTGTGTGTGTGTTATACTGTAGATTTTTGCAGATATAAGTAAGATTAAGGAAGTTTCCTTGGCACATGGCTTCCGAAACAGATCACTGTAAAAACTCAAGTATTTAATTATGTAAGACCTAAACCAGTGACTCGAACCTATCATTCATGCAATAATGGCATGTGACTGTGGTATTCTTGGCTGTGAAACGTCAGAATCAGTAGACAGAGGCCAACTTTGAATCCATGATGCAGAAAACACAAGAAAACCGTCTTAATCATATATAAATATATATATATATATGATATGAAAAGAAAAAAGAATGCTTGAGTCGGGATTTGAACTCGAGTCTCTAAAGTCTGTACCTTTAGCGCTCTAACCAACTGAGCTACCCAAGAATTCCAAGACAAACATACAATTTTCTTATACATGTAGTATTCTCAATTCACACAAGAGGTATCGGAAATATCATTCAACTGCCATCTAGCGGCTAACCTAACAGTTAAGCAAATTATTAAAGAGAATATTTACTTTATAGCAGTAACGCTTGTATATATAGATATTATAAATGATGGCAGTTGAATGATATTTCCGCTACCTCTTTGTGAATTGAGAATACTACATGTATAAGAAAATTGTATGTTTGTCTTGGAATTCTTGGGTAGCTCAGTTGGTTAGAGCGCTAAAGGTACAGACTTTAGAGACTCGAGTTCAAATCCCGACTCAAGCATTCTTTTTTCTTTTCATATCATATTTGCCTTCATTGCCAAATGTCAAAAATATATTTATAATATCTATATATACAAGCGTTACTGCTATAAAGTAAATATTCTCTTTAATAATTTGCTTAACTGTTAGGTTAGCCGCTAGATGGCAGTTGAATGATATTTCCGCTACCTCTTGTGTGAATTGAGAATACTACACCTATAAGAAAATTGTATGTTTGTCTTGGAATTCTTGGGTAGCTCAGTTGGTTAGAGCGCTAAAGGTACAGACTTTAGAGACGAGTTCAAATCCCGACTCAAGCATTCTTTTTTCTTTTCATATCATATTTGCCTTCATTGCCAAATGTCAAAAATTTATTTATAATATATATATATATATATATATATATATGGAATAACTCACTTTACACACAAAAACTACTTATAATTAGAGCTAGGAATTTTAGGTGCTGCACCTTAATTTTATTTTGTTACTACAATGCTCAAATTAGCGTGTCTTGCAAAGAAAACATTAAATAAATGCCCCTAAATGTGATTTAGTTGCACCTTTTTTTCAATGCTAGCATTTTTTGCCCCTTTTTAAACTTTTTTGTCTCTTAGCAGCATTGTATTCCCAAAATAATGTGTTTTTTTACATTTCTTCAAATACGCTTTCAAGGGTTGGTAACGATGTGTGGTATCAGTCCACATCACATTACTTCCACTTTAGTGCAATCCTGTTAGGCTATTCCTTTTAAATTAGTTCACACCTTCTTGCACCACAGTTATACGAAAGCTATTGTTTAAGCAAGGGAGGTTGTTGAGTGCATAAACAAATGTTTCAGTTCAAAATAATATTTGACTTGTGCGGTCTGCTATTTTCCTGAGTGACCAGTATGCAGAAACCGAATGTGAACTCCTACAAACTACGTGATTTTGTAAAATAGTTTAGTGCATATGGAATTCAGAGTAACAGATCTGTTATGAGGTGCATTCTTTGTGATATTTCAATAACTATTAATGAAAAACACCATCACAATCGTGTTATGCAGGACACAGGTAGTGCTTAACATGAAAAATAAGGAACTACACAACAGTAAATGTGTATTGCGACAACTGTTTATTGGCGAGGCGCTGCCTTCGTCAAGTTCAATAAGTAAAAAATATTTTTTTTAATGATACAGCAAAGACATTTCTAGTATTCCTCTTTCCAAACTTAACAACCCTATTATGAAAGCATATTTGGAGAAATATACTGGGAAGTCTGTTCCAGATGAAAATCATACCTTCAACCTCTGTATGAAGAAAAATTAAAACAGATCAGTCAAGTAGAAGGTGAAAACCAGTATATTTTACATTAGACAAAACCACTGATAGACAGTTGAGACATTTAACTTTTTTTAGATATGTTCTAAACATTTGAGTTGTTGAATATCTGCTCTAACAGTTTTCTGGACTTGTGATTTCAATAACATAATGTTCTGGGACTTGTCTTACTCAGACTTTTTAATATATGACAACATGACTGAATTTTGTGTCGTGAGTTACTTGATGTAATTAGTTTAATGATAATTCACATGGGAAATTTGCATCTTCTATTAAAAAAAATTGCACCTTTTTTACCAAAATTTTGCACATAAAATTCCTAGCTCTACTTATGATACTAGTTTGAAGGTTGAATAGACAAATCACAAAATTTTAAATAAACAATAAAAGCCAGTAACTGACCTGTCTGTCAGATCTACCTCCAACTTCTCTTCAATCTGTTGCCGTACTTTCTTGGCAGATGTTGTTGTAAGATCAGCATCCTTAAGGATGGCTGCAACACAAGAAAATTATACATCTTTTTAAATACAGACAATTATACATTAACTGCAAAAAAACACACAATTATAGATTTTAATTTAAAATTTATTAAAATATATTTTATCATCTATAGATATGAAACGCTATAAAGAAATAGAATGAATCTTATGAACTGCACATGTAGATCTTGCCTGTCTGCCATTTTCAGGGATTATGATGAAAATAGTGCAGGGAAAGAGGTCTAAATTACTAAATTACAGCAAACTCACGATTATCCGTGAGCATATTATCCGCACATGACTCTTTTTACTGTATTTTAAAAAAAATGAAAATAAAGACTGTACTGTATTTTGTATTTGTTATGAAAAAAGTATTTATTTTTAAACATGCTACTGTGAACTGTGCTTAGAAACTAGCACATTAGAGTAACCTTCACTCACAACCCCCTCCCCTGGCACATTTAACAATACCAACCAACATTCTGAGAATACAGCAAGCACAATTTCGGAAATTTCCATTGTGTGAGTCACCGAAAGTTTGTTGTTACAGAACTATATTTGTATTGTGAGTCCGTGAGAACAGTGTATAGCAGTTTGTGAGAATCAGGGAAGCGTAAATGAGTGGTTTTAAGCATATCGCAGAAGCTATAAGTGATTAATAAATTCAAAAAAAGGAGAATTTGTTGCAAAACTTGCTCAAGATTACAACATTGGCGTGCAAACTGTTCGCGATTTAAAGAAAAATTTATTCAATTTGCACGATCTGCTGATAGTGCACAAGGACCTTCGAAAAGATGTCAATGAAAACATCGCAGAGTTGGATGCTATGTACCTTTTTAAACAGAAAAGAGCCAGGGGCATTCCTTTGTCTGGCACCATGTGCATAGAAAAGCAAAATATTTTCATGAAGAATTGGAAATTGAAGGGCAATTCAATGTCTCTTCAGGTTGGATGACCCGCTTCAAACAATGCTATGGGATTCATGAGTTCGGAGTACAGGGTGAAAAACAAAGAGCAAGTACAGAAGCCACTGAAGGTTTCATGGAAGAGTTCTCCAATTTCGATACAGATAATGGATATCTGCCCCAACAAATTTATAATACAGACAAGATTGGATTGTTCTGGAAAAAATTACTAACACATAGCTTGGCATTCCAATCTAATTTCTTAATCTATCACAGGACACAAAGCTAGAAAAGAGAGGTTGTCTGTTCTTTTTTTGTAGTAACAGAACAGGTCAGCATAAACTAAAACCTTTCGTGATAGGAAAATAAATTCCAAGGGCTTTCAAAGGCAGAAAAAATATGCCCTTAGATTATGCGAATCAGAAAGTGACCCGGATGGATACTGAGATCTTTCTAGACTGGTTTGGGTCGTAATTTGTGTCATTTGTTCGTGCATATCTTGAGAAGGAAGGGCTGCTCTACTTCTAGACAATGCACTCTGCCACTCAAGTTCAAGTGAACTTATATCTGATGATGGTCAGATTATTGTGTCACATCTCTGATTCAACCCATGGACCAAGGTGTGATTGCTATTGTTAAACAACATCACACCAACCTTGTAGGAAGCCTAATGCATGAAGGAATTGACATTGTCACATTTTGGAAATCTTTAAATGTGTTAGATGCCATTTATGGAATTTGTAGGGCATGGGAAAAAGTGGAACAAGCCACAATAGAATGATTGTGGAATAAATCCATGCCACCTAAGAATGAAGAAGACTTTGCAGGTTTTACTTCTGAAAACTGTGACGATGTTAAAAATATAACTCACTTGTTGAAAGAAGTTGCTGGCTGTGAAGATGTGGCTGAATGGTTGTTGAGGGACACTTGAACCCAGTTTCGAAACATTGAATAACATTAACAAAGTGCATGATGGAGGGGAAGGAGAAAGTGAAGACGAAAATTCGATGACTGAAAACAAAGTTAGCCCCACAGAAGTATCAAAATGTACAGACGTCTTATTAGAATATATGGGACAAAATTAATTAGATTACGTTGATGTCTTAAGTGTTAGGAAAATAACTGTAATCAGAAAGAAAAATAAGAATTGTACTCGGAAAGAGTGTAAACGTCAAACTGAAGCAGAGGAAAGTATCTGACTTCATGATGTAAAACACGTGGTTTCAACAGAGATTTGTGGTTCCTAGACATACATTTTACTTAAATTAAGTAAAGTACAACAGCTTTCAAATTACAGTACTGTAATAAATACTGTATTGCATATTTGTTGTTAGAATAACTTAATTGGATATCTGTGTTTATTACGACCTTTATAGGGCAGATTATAAGGTAGCGGGAAAAGGCGTAAAAAGGCAAAGGTTTTGAAGCAATAGTTATCTAGCTGTCACCAGTCTGCTGTAGAAAATGTTTATTTGTCTCCAAGGGTAGGAAGTTTCAAGGACTTCTACTTATTTATAGTTAGGAATGTCTGTTCCGTTATAAATTCCACATATAGCCCAGCGATACCAACTTTATTTTAACAAATATATATTAGAACACTTGTATGAAATAATTCATATGTAAAAATACACGTAATTACAGCTTTATATATACAGTAACAGTATTCAATTTATGACGCTAACAGATACGTAAAATAATGAGAGAACTCAGAAGTTACGACATATGACGTCGTAAAGGTTGAAGTCCTTCCTTCGACTCCAGATAAAATCCTATTTATTCAACTTAAAGTTTTCACTAAAATAGCGACAATATCTCAATTTATTCAAGCTAATTCAAAGTGAATTTATTCAAGTTATATATTGTTAAATCTTAATTTATTCAGATATTTTAAAGTTAATTATTCAACAAAGTTAATTATTCAACCTGGAACTTATATTAAATTGCAAATATACTCACACACTCCGAGATTCGAAATCATGTCCGTCCTAGATCGTTCCAAACGCTGCCTTCTGTCTGACCTTTTGTCTACAAGTCGTCATTATTTATTTCACCGATCTGCCTTTGATTCGCGGGGGAAAATCTCGGGTGGAAAGTTTACTTTCCATATGGAAATTTCATCAGCCACCCTTCGCTTCTAACCCACATTCGCCCTTCACTTCTAACCTACATATGACTGTTCAAGACTTTCGTCAGGTCAAAATGGAAATCTTTATTTTTTTTCATCAAAACATGTTGATATTTTGGCCCACATTCTGTTGTTGTGACCGATTTCAACAATAAGTTCCGGATATCACGTATTTTACTCGTTTTTTACTTCCTAACAGCCCTTGTATGAAACTGAATCCAAAATAATTAGTATTTTAAACGGTGATTATTTTCTCCCTATCTTTCGGTATAAAACATCAGTATTTATTCCCTCTGCTTCTATCTTTTTTTATCCGTTTTTTATTATATCTGCAGTTAGGTCCTGTTGTATTTATAATAGTGTTTTTCAATTTCCCATGCATATCTCGGTCCCAATTAACACGGATAATCGGGAGTTTGCTGTATGTTTATTAGTGAACATTCTATGAGATGTTGCTACATTATTACCACAAATAACTGTAATATATTTACAAAAACAGGATACGAAACATTATTTTGCATTCTTAATTATGCAATTTATTCATACATGTTAAATTGCCTAACATGTCATTGGCCATAGTTCTACCTTTTTTTCTACAGGTGTACATATCTCAGTAGAGTATGTAGAAAGAGATATCTGCATCCAAATTTTCTCTTTATACATCAAGAATCTCAAAATTGCAAAATATCAAGAAATATAATTTGTTAATGATACAAGAAACTCCTCCCCACCACAATGTTGTTTTTTCTTAATCTACCACATTGTAAATTTTATCTTTTACATGATGTAAAAAATCTTCCTTTCTGAATAGATAAATTTTCTCATAATTTTTACATTTCTTTTACACACATATCCATTTTAAAAATATAGTCTTTAAAATTATGTTAATTTAGTATATAATTTATAATAATAGTGTACAAATGTATTATTTAACTAAACTAGTTTACAAACTACTTTTGTTTTACATTCCTAAATGTAGAAAGAGGGGTTCAAAAAATATAAAATTCGGGGAGCAATCTTACGCAGATGCAGTTTTAGTTTAACAGCAGATGTGAAAGTTTGTAAGAATGTCAGGATGCCCTACAGTGCCATTATTCGATACAACTTTTCTTGTGGTCTGAGGAGATGGTTCCTGTATTGGGGAATGATTGTCCATATCCCACGACCATATTCCGCTGGTATAGAGAATTGAAGAAGAAATCATTTGGCCTTGAAGATGATCCTCATTCAGGTGGCCGGTCGAGTCAGTTGTAGAAAAGAACATCGAGGCTGTGAAGAAACTACTGGAGAAAGAGAGGCGAATAACCTATGGCAGAGAGAAGAATTCCTCCACAATCCATTCATAAAATTTTACAGGAGCATCTTGTTATGAAGGTTTGTTCACTGTGGGTGTATAGATGCACTTACTGAGGAGCAAAAGGGCACTCATGGCAAATGGTGCAAAATGATGTTGAATAACTTTATTAATGGGGTTTCTCATAACATAAACAGCATCATCACAGGTGATGAAACATGGCTGTCCAAACGAAAGCCCAGAACAAGGTGTGGCTATTTGAAGATGAGGGTATGCCAGTATAAAGGTTTTTGACAAAGTAGACTGAAATATATTATTACAAATTTTAGCTGACGATAACGTTCCACAACAATGTATTACTAATATCTTCAACATCTATAAAGACAATTAATCTTTGTTAAACAAGATGGCAAACTATCTTCTTGGAAAAAGATCAACACTGGATGGGACTTTCACCAGTGCTTTTCATTATATGAATAGAATAATAAACGAATGGAGGAAAACACAACAGGGATATATACCCATCAATAGGAACCTCAAACTCAATGCTATTCTTTTTGCAGACGATTTAGCTCTTCTGGCACTTTCCGAAAATGATTTGCAACAATCAATTTATAATTTACAAAAAATAGCTGCCAAATTTAATATGGAGATATCAATTAACAAAACTAAAATTATGGCATTTCATGGGAAGGACCCCATACAAAGTAAAATCTGTCTCTAGAATAAAATTTTAGAGAGATCTAATCATTTAAATATCTTGGATATTATCTCTCTATCTGGGATGAAAAGGATATCCCTGAAAAAATTACTAGTTATAATAAAAGTCTGAGAATTATTAATCAAGTTATGAAACCATCCCTTGTAAAAAAAAAACATTACATTTATATAACACTTTGGCTAGACCAGTGTTGACCTATGGTAGTGAAGCATCGACACTAAAAAGACAACATGAAAGCAGAATAACAGCTTGTGAGATTCATGCGCAGAACAGCGAGTTACACCAGATGGGATCGAAAAAGGAACACCGATATCTTAAAAGAATTGAAGACTACGCCAATTTTCGAATATATTAAACAGTACCAATCAAATTGGAAACACCATCTTGAAAGAACGAGTTCAAATTGGATCCCCAAAGCTGTTTATAATCATATACCAAGAGGACGAAGATCTCTGGGCCATCCTGTGAAACGCTGGAGGGAAAATTTTCTATAGGATCGTAACAGGCCTTGGAAGGAAGAAGGTACGCCAGTGGCAGTAAGAAAATCACGATCAGTGAACAGGAGAATGAAAATAGCCTTCTTCATCACAAGGGGGAATTTGGAACGGGTTATACTGCAAAAACAATGCAGTCACTGCAAAATGGTACAAAGAACAAGGCCTGTCAAAGATGATTGCAGCGCTGAAGAAAGTCCACCCAAAGTCAAGGCTAGACACATGGATGCTGCATCATGATAATGCACCTGCCTATATGGCCAGTGATACTGTGGAGTTCTTGAAGAAATAGAAACTCGGCTGCTTGAAGATCCTCCCTACAATCCAGATCTTGCTCCTCGTGACATTGGACTGTTTCCAGAAGTTAAACTGAAGATGAAAGGAAAATGTTTCCTTTCGGAAAAGGTGCTTTTGGCAGCATGGGACGAGTGCACATAGCTGTCCGAAGAAAAGTGGAAGCAATGGTTTAGTGATTGGTTTTGACATATGAAGAGATGTATTGACTATGGTAGTTATTTTGAGAGGTCGTGAAAAGTATGCCCGTATTGAAAAACTTTTCTAGTGCCCTTTGTATTTGAAGTCTTCCCTCATATAAGGATGTAACCAACAATTTTTTGTGTCATTTGTTTAGATGGAAAACTATCTTACAGCCAAGCTTATTTGAATAGTAAATAATACTACATGCAATATGCTAACTCCATGGTGTGACAGGCCTATTATTCATGTCATGTACTTAGTTCACAAAGGGTCTGTCCTCTCCTGCAAAGGTAACTCCTTTAGCAATCATGCTTAAGCAACATTACTAGTTAAAAGTTTGCAGCTCTACATTAAGTATGCAGAAATTGAAATCATCTGGACAGAATTTCACAACTTCAAAAACGTATACTACTTTCTACTCATATCTGTGGAAGTCCCATATTTTTAGCATTAATAGTACTTATCCTGCATGTTTTTATCATAGCAGTGATTGTATTTGAATGGAGTATGTTTGAGCCTTTAGAACTTGTAAATAAAGTTGATGACTACAACACTTCTGTTGATTTTACTATAGTGTAAACATTTTTATGCATCTGAAATTCATATTTCACTAACATAAATATTCTAGAATCAGGGTCAATCATAATATTTTTCAGTCCAGCTGTGTAACAAGACAGACGGATTTTAGTTTGAGATGAAATTGTATTTTTATTAATAGTGCATATTTAGCAAATTAATACAGTAGTTACTGAATTTCAAAATGTGTCTTTGTAAACTCAGCACATCTTTTGTTCATAAAATGAACTGCTGGCAGTAATTTTGGAACAAAATATATGAATAAAAAATTGCAGGTATGTTTCAAGTAATCTAATATATATAAAAATCAATGTTTGTTTGTATTTTATGCAGCTGCTTTTTGCAAAATGTTCAGGAGTTTCCTGGGAGGATTTTAGGCTGTAAGAGAGTTGTAATACTCAATCCCTTCATCCTTAAAAATCACCCATTGTAGCGAAAAATGTGTTTTTTGGAACTTTTTGGACGCTTAAATGGCTTACACTGCCTATACACCAAATTAATGTTCACAAAAAAATCTATCTTTTACGGATAACCATTTTTATCTTTCAGCTCATTGATGCCAAGATAGGGATGACTAGATTCCCAGGCAAGCACTGCAGTGCAAGCGGATATTCTTTTACAGATAACTCTCACTCTCAATAACCATTTTTGTTTTCAGCTCATTTATGCCAAGAAGATTCGGATAAGCAGATTGCAGCGCAATGGCAGGTAATCAGCACGGGGTATCTAAAAATAATTAAGATATAAATTTATAATTATTTCTTTTCACTCATTCAACTGAACATAAACATTTAATTCATTTAGGCGTAGCAGCGCACACCGGGTATTAGCTAGTAGTTCATAAATAAAGTGAATTTATATTGTAATGATTATTAGTTATTATCTACTTAAATATTTTTTTGGGCCATGCTATTTATTATTATTAGTGTAAGCATTACGCGACAAGCCAGAAGGTTGAGTTTGAGTCCCAATGATGTCAAGATTTTTAAACTGGCCATAACTTTCTGCATTTACTATGGCCCTTGAAGTGACTCAATTTCTAACTAAAATGGTTACTAGACATGTTTTGGGAGGTATAGGCAGCTGTACATAGCTGAAATCTTGTGCAGATTATTTAGAAAGCTGGAAGCCATAACCCCTTAATATCACAAGGGCATCTCAATGGCTGTGAAAGGATCACTCTACCTATTGTAGGCCTAAAGTATTATTTATAGCTCTATTATTTATATATTCATGATGAATTTCTTGGGATTTTTAACTTAGAAAAAAAAAAACTGCATTAAATTTAACAACTGTAACTGAATATTTACATGACAACCAGTATTCACCGTATTTATGAACTGAAACCTTGAGAGAAAGAAAAAGATGGAGATATTGGATATGATCTGTACACTAAGTCATATGAATAGGGTACAGAAGGAGCTTGATCAATCAGCTGTCTGTTGGTAACATGTCCACAGTTTTGAAGAGGAGTATGATCATCCAGGGGCGACACGTGGCCAGCTTGCGGATTCTCCTGCGGTTATAGATGGTTTTCTCAATCTGGAGCCACTAATTATTGTAGCCATCCAAATTCCTCAAGATGCTGGCTAAAATTTGATGAGAAAAATTTTCCCCCACGGGGGACTTGAACCAGTTCAAGTACCATAGCTCTACATGAAGGCAATGATACCTTAAACTGTGAGACTATGTCATGGGACAATATGCTTTTATTGAGTTAAATTGTGGAATATTATATAAATAATAATGGATATTGCATTCATGTTATCACCTTAAAATCACCTTTACAGGAATTGATGATTACATCCTTTTTCGAAGGAACTCTTCAATTATGACAATTTTTTGCAGATTATATCAAAGCAGTGTTATCTGAAGATCTTTTACTACCAACTATTACAATCTTGTATGACCAAGCGTCATATGAAGGGTGCTGGGGGGACAAGGAATGTCCAGTAAATACATTTCGAGTAAAAATCTTAGATTTATAAGTCTGATTTAATCATGAGTATACACAGAATGAAAACCTCTGATAATTCGCAACATTCCACATTTTCCACACCTTAACGAAGTGCATACAAGATGCCACCAGATACCATCAATGGCTTAGAAAAGTAAATTTTGCAATATTCCTCGTTTTATCACATTACCCTACATATTTGGTGCAGAAATTAGTAATCACTAAAGAGGACCACCAGATTTCATATTGAAGTTCTCATCCTGTTGGCTAAAGTATGTCGAATTTCAGAACAAGCTATACTATATCAAAAGGTGTTATATTTTTTAAATTTACTAAATCACTCCTATTATCCTAGATCATATTACACCCAGGATATGGAATATTGTCAATAGACTGTGAAAATATATTTTATTATTAATTTTAATGAATGAAATAATGATTAATGACAAAACAAATTGAAAGCTGGTAGTATTTTAAATACACTTTATTAACTCAGGTAAAAAGTATCACAATTCAAATTTGGATATCAAAGGGCCGAAAAATTTTGCTCAGAAGTATCCTTTACACTACGTTAATTACCAACAAAGGACTAAAAGATTTACTTTCCATTCAAACCAAACCATGGTCTAAATTTTTGATCAGTTGATTGTGGCTTTTGAACCTGCAAACTTGCAACTAGAATCAAAATGCAAATTGTAATAAATATACAAACCATGACTTACTGTAAATACTTACTTACTTACTCACTGGCACTATCGAACCCGTAGGTTCATGGCTGTACAGACATAAGCTCTCCATATACCCTTATCCTGAGCTAATGCTTTCCAATCATTCCCTGCATAATCTACTACCCTCAAATCATAGTTAATGTTATTCTCCCACCTCATTCTTGGTCTACCAACTGGGCATTTTCCCTCTGGTTTTCCTACAAGAAGCTTCCATGCACGTCTTTCATTCCCCATACGTGCAACATGTCCTGCCCAATGCAGTCTGAGACTTAACTGTTCTTATTATATCTGGCTTCCCATAAAGACAAAGTAGTTCATTGTTATGTAGTCTTCTCCATTCACCTGTCTGTTCATCTCTCTTTGGTCCAAAAATTTTCCTAAGTACTTTATTCTCAAATACTTGTAATCTCCTTTCCTCCCTTAAAGTAAGAGTCCATGTTTCGCACCCATATAATATAACTGGTAGAATAATAGTTTTATATATTTTCAGTTTAACATTTTTTGAAAGGAGTTGGGACATCAAGAGTCTCTGTAATGTATTGTAGCACGCATTTCCAGAATTGAGCCTATGTTTAATTTCTTTGTGCATCTCATTCCTATTTGTGATTATTGTTCCTAGGTATTTGAATTTGGCCACTTCCTCAAAATTTCCCTCATTTGTCATTAGCTGTCCATTTCCATTAAATAATGAAATTCTATGTGTGACCATATATTTAGTTTTATTGATATTTACTTCCAGTCCTAATTTCTTAGTATTACTCAATAGTGTGTGCGTGTTGTCCTTTAGTATCTCCTCGCTATCGGCCAATAATACTACATCATCAGCATAAACTAACAGCTTATTAATACCATTGAGTTGTAAGCCTTCCTCATTCTCTAAAGATTTAATGGCATGCTCTAGTACAAAATTAAATAGTAGAGGAGAAAGTGCATCTCCTTGCTTCAACCCATTTTGGATTTCAAAAGTGTCTGAAAACTGTTTGCCTACACGCAGCCTACTCCTTGTGCCATTTAATACTTCAAATTAATTAGCAATTTTTATTTGGCATTTCATTATTTTTCAAGTTTTTTAATTCAAATTTTTCAGAATAAACTTTAGCATTTGTTCCTCTCATAAGTGATCTAAAATCTATGATGCTACTGTGCCAACGTTTGTCCACTAATACATGATCTATCTGGTTCCAAGTTTCCCCCTCTGGAGACGTCCAGATGTACAGGGCAAGTCAAAATGTTTTCAGAAATTTATTATGTGAAATGTAATGAACATATAATATCGTGAGACATATTGTATGAAAGGTAAACTCTCAAAGTTTAGTTGTCCACTTCTAAAGTTCCGCGTTCACCCGCAAGATGTCAACAGCAGAGCAGTAAAGGAAAATGGCGTTGACTGGGGATCAGAAGTCTTTCTGTGTGCTTGATTACCATGTAAACAACTCTGTGACTAGTGTTCAACGACATTTCCGTACCAGATACGATAAAGACCCGCCGGATGGGAGATCCATTCGTAAGTGGTACACACAATTTAGGGATTCAGGCTGTATCTGTAAACGAAAATCGACTGGCCGTCCGTCGACGAGTGAAGAGACAGTTGAACGCGTTCGCACATGCTTCGTGCGGAAGTCCACAGAAATCCACCTACCGGGGAGCGACAAAACTTCAACTACCACAAAAAACTGTTATGGCGGATTCTCCGGAAACGTTTACAGATGAAACCCTACCACTTGCAACTGGTTCAAGCCTTAAAACCCGCCGATTATGCTTTGCGAGCGTCCTTCTGTGTGATTTTCTCGCATTAATGGAAGAGAATGAGTTCCATGAGAGGGTAGTTTACAGTGATGAAGCGACTTTCCACCTTTCAGGAAAAGTGAATAGACACAATGTAAGGATTTGGGGAACTGGTAACCCCCATGCAACTCTGGAACATCAACGCGATTCTCCGAAAGTGAATGTCTTTTGTGCCATTTCCCATGCAAAGGTTTATGGGCCCTTTTTCTTTCATGAACGTACTGTGAACGGACATGTTTTCCTTGATATGCTACAACAATGGCTCCTTCTGCAGCTTGAAGCGGATAGTCCAGATTTCATTCTGCAGTTGGATGGTGCCCCTCCACATTACCATGGCAGTGTTTGAGACCATTTGAATACGGCTTTACCACAACGCTGGATAGGCCGTGCATCTCAGGGTGATCAACAACTCATTCATTGGCCACCTCGTTCACCAGATCTAACCCCGTGTGATTTCTTCATGTGGGGTCTTGTAAAGGATCATGTTTACGTACCACCACTTCCAACAACACTGCATGAACTGCGTGCCCGCATCACAGCAGCCATTGCTGATATCGACCGCGGACTGCTACAGAAAGTTTGGCAGGAGATTGAATATCGGCTTGACATCTGTCGTGTAACAAAAGGCGCTCACATAGAACATCTGTGAATATTTAAAAAAAAACTTTACCTTTCATACAATATGTCTCACAATATTATATGTTCATTACATTTCACATAATAAATTTCTGAAAACCTGCACAACATTTTGACTTGCCCTGTATTTATGAACATCCTTATGCTGAAAGTTGTGCTCTGAGCAATAACATTCTTTGATGTGGCAAAGGTGACTAATCTAACCCCCATTGTCATTACTATCTTCATGAAGACTGAGTTTGCCTATTGTTGGTTTGAATTTATCTTCCTGCCCCATTTTTACATTAAAATCTCCTAAGACAATGTTCATATGATATTGTGAAAGTCTATCAAATACGCATTCTAATTCTCCATAGAACTCATCCTTGATCTTGTCATCTTTATCTTCTGTGGGAGCATGTACACTTACGGTTATAAAATCATGTTGTTTACCATTTAGAACTATATATGATATCCTATCATTGACAAACTTAATATCTCGGATAGCAGATAGGATCCTTCTCTTCAGACTAAAAAAACCCGTTCCAAATTCAGTCTTTTTGCACCCTCGTAGCATAACGCAAAGCTTTCTGATTCCTGACTACCTTCTCCTGGCCATCTAACTTCTTGTTAATATATCTAAGGGTGATTTATAAAATTCCTGCAATAATACCTCTAGCACCCCGCTATTGTATAAAGTCCTAACATTCCATGTTCCTAGGAACAATGTCCCTGTGTTTGAGCCTTTGGCATGGGTTTCCTGAAGTAGTCCCCATCTGGAGGACTACTTAACCTCAGAAATTTTTTTTATCCCAGTAGAACCCAAACCCGCATTTCTTGACGGTTCTATTTTTTACAGTGAAAGATCGCCACTCTTTCGACAAAAGTACTTCTTTCATCTGGCTTATCACCTTCGACTAGTCTGGCATGGTAACCCTATTGGCAGCAATGCTACTGCCAGCATAGCTCTCGGGATCATTTAAGCATGCAAGCCACTCCATCACGACAAGGTAAAGATACCATGGAGGGATATTGTTGATGCCTGTACTAAAAATGATTTATTTATTTAAATGCAGTGACTTTTGAAATTTTTCATTAGCCAATAATGACTGAGTAAAACAAACAATAACAAGAAAGATTATAAAATGTTCATCATCTTTTCCCTGGCTTCTCAGTATCTGTTCACGAAATTGTTGGTTGTTGGAGTTGGGGAAGTTTGGATGTGATCAGCATCCATATCTTCCATAGTGTTGCAGAGGATACATTGTTGAGTTGGTAGAAGACCAAGGCGATGAAGGCGTTTACCTAGGCAGCCGTGTCCTGTTGCAGTACGGAATGATGCAATGGCTACTCTTCTGGGCCAATCTGGCAGTGTAGTTGGATGGATGCTTTCTCAGTCATTTGGAGATCTAGGGAGGTCCGAAGCTTCTAGGTGTATTGATTTCAATTTCCTGGTACTAACAATTATTGTTACTGATATTTTACTTAGTCACACATGTAGACCAGTAAGCAGGAAATTAATTAATTATGACCCTGATTTACGATTCACATTTGAAAAGGCAGAATTTTAAAAATATTGTAATTTGGTAACTCACATTACAAGAGCGGGTTAAAACAACATAAATCAATCTGCGTCAAATATGAAATAAAAATTACAATGGCATCATTAATAAATAAAAGTGACGATTTATTGAAAAATAACTATTTCTCTTACCTTGCAATTCGGTATAAATTTCTTCTGTGGAATTCTTCTATAAGTTGTTACATAGAAAATTATTCCTATGTGTAAATTCAGATATTGAGAGAAAAAAAATGCTGGCAACAAACTACAATGTGTCAGCAGTAATATAAAATATAAATAAACTTCCATATATAATATAGAATTTTTTTTCAACTTTCGTCCATATTTTGTAATGAAACATAATTGAACCTAATTGAAGCAAAGATCAAATTATTGAAGCACTGACCATGCATATGCAGATAATGTAGAAATGTATTTAACAATGTAGGATATATTCCAAAATAGTGCAATTTTGTTTCTGACATTGCATTGTGGCAAAATTGGTAGAGTAGAATAACAGCAAGTAGGCCCAAATATGGTATAAAAGCGTGTTAATTTGAAAAGTTTTGCCAAAACTATAATCACAGAAAGTAAGATTTCAGCTCAAGTATCCAACAAGTAACACAACTTTTAAAAATACCACTATCTCATACAATTTCTATAAAATTTTACGGCTCAAGTTTCCAACACACGCACCATGATTTTAAAATCTTACACAGATTCTATTTATTTTACTCTCATTAACTATCACTTAAAACCTATTTAATGGAATATTTAACTGTTCGTACCATTTGGTATAGTAGCCACATTGATTTTCCAGCCATGTTATTTCTTTGCTCGAATTCAGCCAACATATACTTCAGAACTTACTATTTACACTACCTATTTTTTGGGAGTTGCATTACATGTCATTCTATTTAATACTTTTACAGGTTATAGTACTTAAATTTGTATTAGATTAGCTTTTAGGTTTTTTAGGTCTAAAAATACTGTATATTAAATTGTACAAACATCGTTGTGTATGATGGGAGTATTGCGTGATTAAAAATAGTATTCACTTTCATTTGTTGACGCATGTGCATGGTGTCTGCCTCATTCATTCATAGTGTTCTGCTCAAGAGCAGGTCTTTCACTGCTAACTCAACATTCTTAACACTTTCCTTAACTTAGATTTCATTTTAGTATCTGCATACAAACCATTTATTTTAATATTGTCCATCATCTGATGTCTTTTCTACCTATAACTTTCTTTCCGTTGACCATTCCTTCTAGGGCATCCGTCAGTTTCTTCTTAGCCAGTGGCCAATCCAATTTCTTTCCCTCTTCTTTATGAGTTCCAGCATTGTTCTTCTTTCACCCACTCTGTCTAGCACATCTTTATTCTTTGTCCATTTTATATGTTCCATTCTTCTCCATATCCACATATCAAAAGCTTCCAGTAGCTTTTTCTCATTCCTTCGTAATGTCCAAGTCTCTGCACCACACAATGCTATACTCCACACAAAGCACTTCACTAGCCTCTTCCTTAATTCTTTTGCCAAAGTTCTGCAGAAAATGGTTCTCTTCTTGTTGAAAGCTTGGATGTGGTCGGTTTTATGTCTCTCACAATTCTACACTCTTATGCCACTGATGCACTAAATATTTGTAAACACATTTTGAACTGTTTTAAACATTTTTACAATGATCTTCAAGCTTTCTTTACAACATTTTATATTTATATATTTACGTAAAACATGATCGTGGATAAACTACTTGCTTGCTGCTTTCCCATGTTGTTCCAACGTTGCCACATTTGAAAATAATTTCAAACCATATTTAGTGTTAGTGTACGTAAAATTAGTTTGTAGTTCATTAAATAGTATGCATGTAAATTGCTTTGTTACGTTAGGAAATGGGAAGTTGGTTTACGTCCATTTTTTTAAGCATGTAACAGCTTTCTTTAGTTAGAAAATGGCAAGTTAGTTAATGTCCATTTTTTGTTTGCATTTGGAAATTTATTCCCAGTGTTGGTAATGCCGACTGCAGAGCCATCTACCGGAGGCTATATTAATCATTACGGCAATTCCCGCAACTCGCGCATGCGCACTGCGATTCTGTGGAACTTAGAAAAGTTTGTCTGAGACATATAACCGACTTTTTCCGAAAGTTTCTTTTGCCATTGCTATCCACTGCTTTACTTCTTGACCGCAGCTCATGTTACTACTGATAGTACAACCCAAGTATTTGAAGCTCTTCACTTGCTCAATGGCCTCATCTTTATCTTCCTTGGTTTCTTTCCTATAATCATGGCCTTCGTCTTATTTGTATTGATCTTCATCCCATAATCCTCGCACTTATCATTTAGCTCCATCATCATGTTCCTCAGTGTCATTGCATCTTCTGCTAGCAAAGCCATATCATCAGCAAATCTTATGCACTTTATTCTTCTTTCTCTACAATATTCAATTAGGTGTGGCAGCCATATAATTTTTCATCAACATTCCTTGTTCTACTGCAGCCAACATATACTTTCAAAGTAGTGTTAAAATAAAGGTGACGCACAGTTTATAACTTACAGTGGGCTTAAGTTTCCATTAAGTGCAGTGAGCAAAATTTCTAAGTCCCAGGCAGACACCATGCGCATGTGCCAACAGTCTTATTTTCAAATTATTTCCCACCATTTACAATAAATTTTACTTTTTTCCGATCATTTCAATATATTCTTCTACGATATTTAACTACACACGTAACATTAAGACGTGGTAGCCATATTGATTTTAACAAATATTCTATACAACAAGAACACATATTCCAGTGCAGCCAACATAGAGTATGTATTAGTCATTCAAAATATCTCTGCAGGCGGAAGAATTAGGAAGCTCGGTTTGTTGCTACACGTGACGTCACATAAGGCATTGTATACAGTCAGCGTCCCACGTCCCATTCCCCTCTGCACTCATAGATAGCAGTGTCACGTGTTCTATTCCTGCATACACGACTGCAGTGCCCTCTGTCAACAACTGCGCTCACTCCTTAAACGGGTAATACTTCAGAACCTACTATTTATTTTTAGGCATCGCATTCTTTCACAGGTTAGAGTGCTTAATTTGCATTAGATTAGCTTTTAGGTTCATTAAATATTGTGTATATGCTGGCTGCATCACGTGATTCCATAGTGTAAACAGCTTTGCATTTATTGGCGCATGCGCATGGTGTCTGTCTGGGACTAGGAAAATTTCTCCTGCGTTTAATGGAAACTTTATACCTTACCACGTTCTAAATTAACTATTTTCACTAAATGCACTTAACCATACCAATAGACTAAAACCACATTAAGTAGCTAAACTACAACTTCCCAAATATCTTCTATTAATTCTTGAAAAGTATCTGCCAATCTATTTTTGCTAAATGTGATCAAACTCGAACCTAGGTATTTAAAGTATTTGTATTTTGGTTAGCTTTTTAAATCATCATCATCCTGCTGTCAGGTATTAGTCCTAGAAGAACTGTTATGGTCTGAGAAAGCGGTTTTCGTGCCATCTTTTCATAGGTCAACCAAGTGTTCGTTTCCCATTTGGACAGTAGTTCATTATTGCCTTGGGGATCCTGGATCTAGCCATTCTTGAGACATGTTCCTTCCAGTTTAGCCGGTATCTTAAGATGTAGTCCCGTATTGGTGACACATTAAGTTCTTGAAGGATTTCTACATTTTTCTTTCGATCTCATTTGGTGTAGCCAGCTGTTCGGCGCATAAATTTCATCTCACAAGCTGTTAGTCTGCTTTCATCTCTCGTCCTTATAGTCCATGCTTCACTCCCATAACATAGGACTGGTCGAGCCATTATTTGATAAAGACGAGTACGAGTTGATTTTTGCACTAATGAAGGGTCTTCTTTAATAATGTATTCAAAAATGCAGATATACCACAAGAATGGAAGACAAGCATTGTTATACCCATCTTCAAGAAAGGAGACAAGAAAAAAAACAACTGTAGGGAAATCAGTTTGTTAAACACATGCTACAAAATTTATGCAGACATTTTAAATGGAAAATTGAAAAGTTTCAGCGAAAAATTCCTTATGGAATGTCAAAATGGATTTAGGAAAGGACGATCTTGTATTGATTCAGCATTTTCTGTTAAATTATTGCTTGAAAAAAAGAAGAGAATTCAACTTAGAAACACATTTTGCTTTCATAGATTTTGAAAAAGCATTCGACACAGTAAAGAGATCAAAACTCTTAAATATATTGGAAGACAGAAATATACCAAATTTACTTCTGCACAACATACAAAATATTTACAAAGACAACACCATAAAGATTAAATTAAATAACAGATTTTCTAAAGAAGGAATTATACATTATGGTGTGAGGCAAGGCTGCGCCCTATCCCCAACACTGTTTGCAATTTATATCAATGAAGTAATATGTTGCTGGAACAAGACATATAAATTTGGAATAAGAATATCAGAAAATTAAACACCCTATTGTTTGCAGATGACCAAATAATAATAGCAAATTCAGAAGATAATCTACAGAAAGGTCTGTATGAACTTAACAACATTACAGAAGATTATGGTTTGAAGATATCTACAGAAAAAACAAAAATTATGGAATTTCAAGGCGTAGATCCTGTCAGAAGTAAAATTGTACTAGACAATAAAATTTTGGAGCAGGTGAATAATTTTACATATCTAGGATGCAATATCTCATATGAAGAAGAAAAGGATGTAAATGCAAAAATATCTAAATTTTTAAGAATTTTAGGGTTAATAAATTCTATCTTCAAGCCACAGTTAGTCCAAAAGCATTCAAGATTAAAAGTGTATAAAACACTGGCTCTTCCAACTCTTTTGTAAGGTAGCAAAGTATGGACGTTGAAACAGAAGGATATACAGAGACTTAGATCTGCTGAAATGAGATACCTTCGGAGGACTGCAGGTTACACACTACTAGATCACAAAAAAAAAAAAAGACATCTTAGAAGAATTACACATGGAACCTTTAGAAAACAAAATTTCTGATTATAAGTCAAGATGGATGCAACATGTTCATCGAATGGAAGATCACAGAATACCCAAACAAATGTTAAGATATCAACCTACAGGAAGAAGAAGACCAGGACGTCCACTCAAAAGACTTTTGGATGGTGTTTCTCTTGAGGCCGAAACAGGTCAACAAATGGCCTAAATTCGTGAATGTACTATGATGATGAAGGTTTTAAAACTCTATTAATGATTCCCATTGATTTTAGCTTTTTAAATTGAAGTCAATATTGGAGCGTTACTCCTGTATTTGGCAAACAAGCTTTGTATATGTTGGCTGCATTGCATGATCATAAATTGTATCCACTTTCATCTGCTGGTGCATGGTGTCTACTTAGGACTTAAAAAAATGTTTGCAATACATGCTGGAAACTTTATCCAAGTTCCGGAATGAAAAGATTTTAAAATTCTAGTAAACCATTTTTCTGCTGAATTTAATAATAATTTACTCTAAGCTTTTCCATACAACATTCTTATGACACTGTTGTGCCATGTACTTTTTCCACTTTACTAACATTTCACAGTGTTTTAAACATTCTGTAATGATTCTTAAAATCCTTTTTAGAATTAATAAATATTTATCTATGCACACAAATAGTGGTATTTATCTCTCAATGATTTTTATAAGTTCTAGAGAATCATAGTGGCCATGCGCAAATGCTTAAGAAACTTCTGGCAGATGACAGGACATACAAGTAAAATCGGGATAAAGTTTCCATTAAACGCAGCGAGAAATTTTTCTAAGTCCCAGGCAGACACCATGCACATGCACCAACAAATGCAAAGCGGTTTACACCATGGAATGACGTGACGCAGCCAACATATACACAATATTTAACGAACCTAAAAGCTAACCTAATGCAATTTAATTAGTCTAACCTGTGAAAGACCAACCTAATGCAATTTAAGTGCTTTAACCTGTGAAAGAATGCAACACCCAAAAAATATATAGTAAGTTCTGAAATTCCTAAGTACATACTCTATGTTGGCTGCACTGGAACATGTGTTAAAATTAATATGCTACCACATCTTCATGTTACGTATGTAGTTAAATATACTGAAAAATATGTTGAAATAATCATTAGGAGAAATGTAAAATTGGCTGAGGTCCAGAAATAGGTGCACACAATTTCACACTTACATTCTTATGCCACTGATGCACTAAACACCTTTCAACCATTTATAATAACGTGTCGTACTATTTCAAACATTTTGGAACCATTTTATAAACATTTCTTACGATTTTTAAATTATGATAATATTGTGCATCAGGTCCTACAGATGCAGAAATGCTTCATGTAACATCCACTAGGTGGTCTCAAATTGGAGTTACCAACATGTGAAAATAATTTCAAACCATATTTAGTGTTAGCGTATGTAAAATTAGTTTATTAAATAATATGCATGTAAATGCTACATTAACCTTCACAATGCGCACTGCGATTCGTGTGCACCCATTTCTGGACCTTATCTGTAAAATTTATTGTAAATGGTGGGAAATAATTTGAAAATAAAACCCTATGTGTATCATGTCTGGTCCCGCACCGTAGCCGAGTGGTTAAGGCAAGAAGCCTTGGTGCAGAGCTACGGGACTTGCGCTGGTTCGAGTCTCCATGAGAAAGAAATTTTCTCATGGTATTTCGGCCAGTATGGGACCGGTGCCCATCCAGCATCGCGATGCATTTGGGTAGCTACAATAAGTAGCGGCTCCAGGTTGAGAAAACCAGCTATAACAGCTGCGGGACTCGACATGCTAACCACATGTCACCCCATACACTGGCTGATTATCATCTACACCTGTGATTGACACACGTGGATGTGAGGCCAGCAGCCGGATGGTAGGCTAAGGCCTTGTAGGCCTGTTGCGCCAGGAGTAAGTAGTATCATGTCTGCCTGGGACTTAAGAAAAATTTCTCACTGCGCTTAATGGAAACTCCAGATCTTTCCATTAAGCGCAGTGAGAATTTTTTCTAAGTCCCAGGCACACAGCATGCACATGTGCCAACAAATGCAAAGCAGTTTACTCTATGGGATATCGTGATGCAGCCAACATTATACATGCTATTTAACTAACCTAACGCAATTTAAGCACTCTAACCTATGAAAGAACGCAATGCCCAAAAATAAATAGTAACTTTTCAAATTCTGAAGTACATAACCTATGTTGGCTGCACTGTTGTTGTATAGAATATTCTTTAAAATCAATATGGCTGCCATGTCTTCAGGTTACGTATATAGTTAAATATAATAGGGAAAAAGTCGGTTATTTGGCAGACACAAATGATCTGGTAGGTTTTATGTCTCTCACAATTCTACACTTACACTCTCTTATGCCACTGATGCACTAAACACTTGTAAACACGTTTTGTACTGTTTTAAACATTTTTACAATGATCTTCAAGCTTTCTTTCAATATTTTATATTTATATATTTACGTAAAACATGATCTTGGATAAATTACTTGCTTGCTACTTTACCATGTTGTTCCAACGTTGCCACCATTTGAAAATCATTTTAAACCATATTTAGTGTTAGTGTACATAAAATTAGGTTATAGTTCATTAAATAGTATGCATGTAAATTGCTTTGTTATGTTAGGAAATGGGAAGTTGGTTTATGTCCATTTTTTTAAGCATTTGGGAATAAATAACATGCATGTAAATTGTTTTCTTTAGTTAGAAAATGGCAAGTTAGTTAACGTCAAATTAATTCCCAAAGTTGGTAACGCCGATTGCAGAGCCATCTACCGGAGGCTATATTAACCATTACAGCAATTCCTGCAACTCGTGCATGCGCACTGCGATTCTGTGGAACTTAGAATAATTCGTCTGAGACATATAACCGACTTTTTCCGACACAAATTCTTCTAAGTTCCACAGAATCGCAAAGTTGCAGGAGTTGCTGTAATGGTTAATGTAGCCTCCAGTAGATGGCTCTGTTGTCGTCGTTACCAACTTTAGGAATAAATTCCCAAATGTTAAAAAAAACGTAAACTAACTTGCCATTTCCTAACCTAACAAAACAATTTACATGCATATTATTTATTCCCAAATGCTAAAAAAATGGACGTAAACCAATTTCCCATTTCATAACCTAACAAAACAATTTACATGCATATTATTTAATAAACTATTTTTACATACACTTACACTAAATCTACATCATTTAGGAAAAACCGGGAAAGTCTTCAAAGTGATTTTTTACAGGAGAGCAAAAACTAGTTCAATGACTTGCATCAAAGAGTGCATACATCGAAAATTCAATGCTTAATAACACCATCACTATTTGCTTGATGACTTACCCATTTTTACCAAACATGCATCGGACCAAAAGCTATCGGGAGATGTTAATAACTCATTTTCGACCAAAAGTTGACTTACCCGGTTTTTCCTAACTGATGTAGAAATATGGTTTGAAATTATTTTCAAATGTTGGTAACACCGATTTGAGAGCCACCTGATGGATGTTACATAACGAATTTCCGCATCTCTCGAACCTGATGCACAAATTTTGCGTAATTTATAAATATTTAATAATCACAAGAAATGTTTGGAAAACGGTTCCAAAATGTTTAAAATAGTATGAAACGTGTTTAGTGCATCAGTGGCATAAGGATGTAAGTGTGGAATTGTGTCCGCCAAAAAATGTACCACAGCCTATAATAGAAAAATAGGCTGTTGTACACTTCAGGTCGCAAAAATTTTTCAATTTAATATCTTATTCCACTGATGCACTAAACACTTTTAAAACATTTTGCAACACTTTTAAACATCTTCCAATGATGCAACGAGTTTTTTTTCATATTTATATATTTGCATAAAACACGGTCGTGCTACATTGCTTACTTCCTACTCTTTGTTATTTTCCCTCCACTTCCTATGTTGTTCCAGCGTTGCCACCATCAACAACCCAAACTACTCCAGATGTTGCCAACCATTTTCACGTTCCCTGGATTTCACCTACGTTAGAGTAATTGATTTGTGTTACAGTAATTGATTTAGGTTTGGTTAGCTTTTAGGTTCCTTGCTTTTTAAATGTGATTTGATACGTAAAATAAATTACCTCTTCATATCTGTTATTCTATGAAAAATTCAAAATATCGGACGGTTACCACGTAAAATCATATTTCCACTAGTTCATTTCGTGTTAATTATACATTTTTAGACAAGTTCTGGGAATTTTGTGTCAATGTTGGTCATACTGATTTCACATACATATACCGCTAACTGCTGGAGGTTGCATTTATCTACCTGGGATAATTGGAGCACTAGCGCATGTGCACTGCGATTCTATAGAACTTAGAAAAATTTTTGTGCGACCCGAAATGTAGCATATCCGAAAAAAATATGTTAAATAATTGTTAGAAAAAATGTAAAATTTGTTGTAAATGGTGGGAAATAATTTGAAAATAAAACCCTGTTGGTGTATGCGCATTGTGTCTCCCTCGAACTTAAAAACATTCTCACTGCGCTTAATGGAAACATCGGCCCAAAAATGTTTAAAACACTACCAAACATTATAAATGGTTGATAAGTGTTTGGTGCATCAGTGGAATAAGAATGTTAAATCGAAAATTGTGTGGGTCGGTTTGTCAACCTCGGCCAAATGGATGTTCACTCACTTTATTTTATTAGGTTCCAACGGGACAAGTTATTGTGCATCGATTAATTTACTGGTGACAATTCCGTAACATTTACACATGTGCATTGCTATTCTGCAGAACTTGCACAAAAATTCATCGATTTAGCTAACGTATAGTTTTTTTTCTACTTTTCTAGAAATTTACATGTACACAAAAAAAAAACCTAGTTCCACAAATTTAATAAATAGTATTCGCTATTTCCTTCCATTATAATATTTAGCTGTAAGTTTTACTCAATATAATTAGAGGAATGAAGAGCAGGAGTGGAGCAATGGATAGGCTTAACATCAGTGTGATTTACAAACATTCTGTATATAAAAGGAAGTGAAAGATAATTTCCCTCCAAAAAAATAAGTATTACATTTACAATTTTTTTTCATTATTACATAACAATGAAGCATAATAACCACACACTAGTATTTTTAATAAGTAGAGAGGGACGCTTTTTTCATATAACTGAGCTCAATAATACTTTATAACAAAAAAAATCATTCCTGGGAGCTTTGTGAATAATGTTGGTGGAGTCCATGCAAAAAGGTTCTATCTGTAATTTTTAATTTTCCAGCAAATATTCTTAAAACTGAGCGATTAAAAATGGTTAAGAATATATAAATATTTTTTTTACAATTTTATCTGCTTATAAATCATACATATTTAATTATAAATTATTTTTAACTGAAAATTGAGATGTCATTATAGATACAGGCTGCCAAGACGGCGTCATGAAGCCATTTGGATGTATACAAAATACAAGTCCAAGAACATCAAATTACAAGAGAGAAATAATAGAAATACCCTATACAAAGTACTATTTTTATACGTCAGAAATATTCTAAAATTATTTTATAATAGAATTTGTATATTTTTAATGCTGTAAATTCTATCATGACAAATATTTTACAATTTACCGGTAATTTCCTTGCGGAGCTCTTCTTTCGTGATGTCTGCCATCTTATACAGTAGAAACAAGAATACCAACTACACTCTGATTTGAAATGCTCTGTAAATAGTAACTAATGAAACTTTAATAAGACTCAAATGCTATTTAATAAGATTAAAATGTTCTTATAAGTATACAACGAAACTATTTATTTCAACTTTATAATTAAATTAATATTTCTGAACTAGGTACAAGTAGAACAACTGTCCGTTAAAATTTGAATGAACTTTCCCGCCTTATTTACTTTGTGTCTAGTCCTTTCTATATTTTAAGGCATAGATGATAAAGCATTCGTTTAATCATACTTAATTATAAACTTAGTTATTAAGTAAAGTTATAATTGAAAAAAAAATAATCTACGATATCATAATTTTATAATGGTATCCTTTAACTTTATACACATAAATCATTTTCTATGATTTTAAATGCTTAGATTCCCGCTTAGAAGTCAGTATTACTATTGAAGTAATTTAATAAATATATATTTACATTCGAAAAACCGTTTAATTATTAGATAAATTTAAAACGTTACCTACTACAATAATATGGAGTTTTATATTTTAATAATGCCAACAAAATAAATTAATGCGAAGTTGCTATGAATATTATTTACAATATTACATTGATCAGTTTAGTCAAAATCAGAGTCACCAACCAATTAGAAAACATATATATTGAGATAAATGCATTTTTCTTAAAAATAAAAAAAATATTACATAGATGATTACAAATTTTAGAATTTAAAATTCATATATTTATTATATATTGTTTCTAATATTATACAATGTAATTCATGTCATGGTGTCATTAGTTTGTACATAAACTATGCAGTAATAAAATATGTTCACGAATTATATAAAATATTAACCAATTTAAATTTTTCTAAATTATTGATATGTGTGATCTACAATTATTTTTGCCATTCACTACTTTCTCTAAGGTTCATTAGTATATTCCATCATGATACATAGATCATGATAGGTCATGGCGGTCGATATTACGATTGAACAGCACTCTGGCGGGAACCATGCGGGAACTAACTAAATTAAAGAAAAGGCATATACAGTAAGCGCATAAAGTGCAAAGTGGGCGTTTTTAAAAGTGTTATGTTAAAAATGAAAATGACGCAAACATCTCTCAAGGAGCTACAGATAGGAGTGGTAGCATGATTAGTCATTTTGGCGAACAATAAATAAAAACTTTGTTCTTTCTTTCCTTCTCAGTCATAAGTAAGATTTGTATTAACTGTACATGCAAATGTATATGATAAATTAATATATATATATATATATATATATATATTTTTTTTTTTTCATATACAATATGTATTAAAAATCCATAATAAGCCCTCTATGAAGCCATGAGTATAAAAATATCGTTTTATTGTGAATTTGTAACATAACCTCAAATATAACTTTAAAGCTTTATTTCTCACATGATGGGTCATGACTTATGTTGGCTGCTGGGGGAGATGTTTCTTTTTAAGATACTATATTGATTAATTCTGGAACCTATTATACTCCTCATATGTCCTAAATGCATTGAGGGAAAAACTGCACTTAAACTAGCGTAAAATATTTTCAGAGTCCTATAGAACAACAGTGCATGTGTGCCAGAGTTTATAGAGCCAGCGATAACCCACAATTGAACCACATATCGATTATCATCCTCGATTACTATCCGTTGCTATGAAATTTAAATGACTAGTATTTGCAATAAATCCCCAAATCTATGTTAAAAATATATTAATATTATTAAAATTTCCAAATGTTTATTAAAAATGGGTGTACACTTACTTATCATTCCCTAATGCTGATCCAACCAGCGACAATCCAAAACAGCAATAGAAAAATCATAGACTAAGTAATATACACTGTGGAGAAAATAGCAGTTAGCATCACAATATTGTCTGTCATAATATTGTGATTTGCATATTTAAATAAATACTTCAAAATTGTCTAATAATGTTATAAAAATTGTTTGAAAAAGTTGAAAATATTAAATAATGTTAGTAAATACAGAAGAAGAGCTATAGTTTACAACAATATAAGTGAAAAATGAAGTGCTAGTAGAAGTGCAGTTGAGCCGCATTGAGTTTGTGGGAAATTATAAGAATAATCTACTTAAAGTAAAACTTAATTTACATTAAATAATATTTGACTAGGCTTTACAATGCTTGCCAATTTGGGAGCTTAATGCAGGGATGAAAAATTATTCGTCAAAACCAAAGTTTATTCATTATACAGTCACCAAAGGAGTCACTAACTTATTTTATTTTTCTTATTATAGGGTCCTATTAATTCTTATTATTTTATTAAGTTGCAATGTTCTGAGTTACATCAAACATATTTCTCATATATTTTATAATAGGGACGTATAATTTCAATCTTGTCCACCTAAACTTCTCAGATCCTATTCATATGGGATAAGCATAGTTTAAATTAAATTAATGTATTAATCTGTTTGAAATATTTTACAAAATCCAATCGCCAAAGAAAGATTGATCTGCGTAATTAATGTAGACCATTTGTGCTCTATAAAATAAGTGTGTGTGTATATGCAAACTTTTTCTTTATGATTGAAATTAAGGAAGGGGGAGAGAAATTTATAAATATTTTTCTTTGAAGTAAATTAGTGGATACACAGAAATTCATTTTATATATAAGAATCTTTTAATTAGGATTAAATTAAAATGTTTCATACCACACCTCATATCCAGTCTTCTAACTAGACTGGTTTCAAAACCCTGGGCAGCTTCATCTTCAGTAATTTCTCGTTGACTGATGTTATGTCGATCAGAAGAACTGCTTCTTCCTCCCTCTGTTGGTGGACTGATAAACCTCAGATCAACTCAGAATCCACGGGAATTTCAAAATTCAGAAGTTTTTCTTTTTTGTTTTTTTGAGTAAAATTCAAGAAATTCACTTACCATCCATTGAAATACCACAAGTTTAAAAAAGTTTAATACAAGGTTGGCACTGAAGAATGAATACAGCCTAAGTAGGATAATTAAAACCAATAAAAATGAAAAAAATTGAAGAAAACAAATCAGGATCAAATGCAGGGATTGTGACAAAATTTACATAGGGAAAACAAAAAGAAATTTAAAAACAAGGGTGAAAGAACATCTTAGAAATGTCAATAATGGTGAAGTGGAAAAGTCAGTAGTAGCTGCTCATGCTTGATCTGAAAAAAAAAACATTAATTGATACAAAAGCCAGTCTAATTAAACAAAATAGAAAAACAAAAAAGTACTCACATCTAATTGATACAAAATCTAGTCTAATTAAACAAAATAGAAAAACAAAAAAGTACTCACGGTTTGGGAAAAAATCCACATTAAAAAAAAGAAAAAACTTATGAACTTTGAAATTCCTGCGAATTCTGAGTTGATACAGAGGTTTATTGATTCACCAACAGAGGGAGGAAGAAGCAGTTCTGATTGACATAACATCAGTCAACAAGAAATTACTGAAGATGAAGCTGCCCAGGCATCAAAACCGTCTAGTTAGAAGACTGGATATGAGGTGAAGTATGAAACATTTTAATTTAATCTTAAATTAAACCTCATAGTAATTTTTTCCTATAAAAGTTCAATATCTTTTAGTATTTTTTAATGTACTTGTATCAGTAACTTTTTTCTTCTGCTTTACATAATTTGCTATGATTCTATCATTAGAATTCAACTTTTTTTCCCCTAAAATTTAAAATTATTTACACCTAGTGAGATGTAAACAATTTTATTTTAAATTAAGCCAAATAGTGATATTTCCTATAATAGTTCTTTTTTTTTTTCTGTCAATTAGATTTGAATCCAGGTTTGTTACTTCTTGTCTTCTTCTGCCTAGGGTGCATGCATGTTGTAGCAATGATAAACAATAAACAAACCAGTGTATTAATTGAAATCAAATGAATAGTGAATTCTTCTTACCTCATACATGTATGTTTTCTAATACAGAACTGCAGTATCGGAAACATCATTCCCATACTCAGCTGTTCTCACGACTGTCGATTCTTCATTTCATTTTCTAAACTGTCATTTGGTGTTGATTTGAAGAACTTTATAACCAAATTTGGTTCGTCCAGAAACTCAAAATTCATGGTTTTATTATGGTTTTTTTGAATGTATATCTTTTCCCACACTGTTAATTCCAAAGGTGTGGATAGATGTTTCAACAGTTTAGCTTTTTTTTTTCAATTCTATGATTCTCTAATAAACTATGTGCTGCTATTGCTGATTTTTCAATTTCACCATTTTTTATATTTCTGAAGTGTTCTTTTTTGCGAGTGTCCAAATTCCTTTTTGTTTTTCCTATATATATATATATATATATATATATATATATATATATACTTTATTGCCATCTTTGCAATTAATTTGATAAATTCCAGATTTTTTTATTATCTGGGGTGTTAACTTTTTTATAAGTTAAACAGAAGAATTGCCACAAGAAGCTGAATTTGGATATTAATCGGAGCTAATCTTATATTAAATTTTTTGAAAATCTTTTGAAATTTGTTATGAATTTCTGGATGGTTAGTAAATTTCTTGAATTTTTATATTTTTTGGAATTATGTTGCAGGGTGGTGTATTCATGTAATCTTTTTTGCCAATTTTATTACACGAAAACCAGTGCATACTTGCTATTATTTTATAAGTGAAGCATGGTGTTCATGTTGGAACGACGATAAAATGAAGCAGAGAGCATATTTCCTAGATCAAATTCTTCTCACTAGAGCATATTTATGTTTGCATGCTTTTTTTTCATCTGCACGGTATTCCATCCACAGTCCACACACATATATGTTTATTGTAAGATGTGCAATTCTGGAGAAGGGATTTTTTTTACTTGTAAGTTCATTATTTTAATGGAAGACTGCAAACGACAAAAATACTGTTCATATCCTGTAAATAAAAAGGAAAAAATGTGTGCAATTTCATCGCTCGTACAAAAATTAGGAGAACCTGAAAAATATGTTCAATTAAGCCCTATATGAGGATGGGTGCAGAAACTTTTGATAACATACGTAATAAGATGGGGATTAGTTATCTAAGGAATGAAATATTCCCGTGGGAAACCAATAATAACCGAAGAATGCCTTATGTTAACAATTTTTTTGTATTCTTATTTATTATTAAAAAAATTAATTTATTTTATTTTGCCATCACAAGTTTTTTTTCCATGTTATACTGATCAGTAATGGGCATTCATATCCCTTAAATATTGTCATAATTAAATCTTCAGTAAATTGAAATTTTGATATTTTCAAACAATACAGGTATAAATTATACAATAAACATTTTATACTAACGTGTTGAATTCATCCAAATAAATCTATTAGATTATATTTATTTTTATTTGTTCATTTTCCTACGCCATGTCATTCCATAATTTATCCAATATAAATCTGTCATCAGATTTATTTCGATGATTCCATAAACCTTCGTGCAAAAATAAGCAATTGATTTATTTATCAATATGCATTTTTTTACTTAATCTACTTATTAAAACTTATAATGGATGGTTGACAATTACAACTTGAATGCAATGATGAAAGAAAATTGTTAATCTCTGGTGCTATCCATCCATAGTAATTCTGCCCAAGGGCAGGTCTTTCACTGCAATCATAGCATTTTCATGCTATCCTTTGCAGCTTTATTAGGGAATTATAGGTGTGGTAGCTTCCTGTTGCTTTCCACACCGGTGAAGGATGATGATAATGCTAAGGATGATGATGATAGCCAGATGATTTTCGGGGACCGTTGAACCCTAAGCTTCTTGATATTTGTCTTATAGGTGAGGAAAAACATCACCGAGGAGCCTGTCCCGACTGGGAATTGAACCCAGGCCCACTGCCTGACAAGGCAGCTTGCTACTTCGAGACCAGAGCGATGGACTCTGGTTCAATAAGGAAGAAGTAAATGAAAGTTTCCTTTTGCTTTGCTTTTATTGTTTATCATTGCTTTTGTTGCTGCTCCATCATTACTATTGCAACAATAATAAAGGGTAATAAGAAATGAAATGTAAAGAATTTATTTAGTGCCACATTATCTGCTGCAAACCCTCCTCAGATCCATTGAATTAAATTAATATCAACTTGAACACTTTAATGCAAATTTCTTCTTTCTTTTTTCTTCCTCTACGCATGAAAGCTGGCAGCTTGTTGCATGTTCATTCACTTCAGGTCTGGGGTATGGTGATGTCCTTACATCGTAGTTGTGGTCTTCCTAAAGGCCTTTTCTGCTGAGGTGTCCACTAACATATCCAATTTATCAGTCTAGCTTAGTGCAAATACTTGTTTTAATTTTATCTGGTCTAGCAGCACTGCTTCGTTTATTGTTTATAGTCAATCCAACATGTATGCATCCTAACAAATATTAGACCGCAGGCCAGTTACAGTCTTGCACAAAATTTTCATGCCACCTTTTTGCAGATTGACTCATAAATGTTCAGCCATGTGATGTTATATATTTATACATTACCTTTGGAATTCTACTAATGCTTATTCTTTCATGATGGCATTTCCAATTGGTGTGATACTGATGTATATATTCCAAAACTGGCTTAGTTTTCAGTTCATTAAAAATATTGCAGTTTCTTTCTAAATTCCACTTAGTATATCCTGATTTTCTCCTCATGGATCACATTTCATAAGCTGTTATTTTGCTTTTATCATTTTCCTCAATACCTATTATTGTTATTTTTCTTACCACTACTGTAAATTCTTTTCTCAATTTTTCATAAATACTCATTTAAAAAAAAATATTATTAATGAATTCAAATTGTGGTTTTGATCAATCTGACTCTAGTTTTTTCATTGTGTACCTCAACTATCAATTAATATCTGTTAATGTCTGTGAATTTGCATAGACAGTGAATAGACTGTCTAATTAATAATAACTCCATGGAATGCAGGCTTTCACGGCCGGTAATCATGGTAGTAAAAGATTCCGGGCTATGTGGCCGTGGTCTATAACTGGCGTTTCTTCCAGACGTTTCTCCCTCAACTGCGGAGGGCATCTTCAGTGGCGAGCGCTAGAAGCTGTTGTTTCCCTGTCGTAGACTCGACTGCGAATGAACAGCAGAAATCTGGACGCTCTTATTTATACTAGTGCTGACGTCACGTGAGTCGCAGCTGTTTGGATCATACTGGCTTCTGATTGGTTCGGAACTCTCTCCTTGTTATTGGTAGGTTTTGACTTTCTATTGTCTAATATGTGATACCAGGCTTTGGCTAGTTTTATTCCTTCATCTTTTCTATTGAAATTGTCCTTGTGTTTATAAATTTCTATGGCCTCTCTGTATAATCTTGGGAAATAATATGGTGTTGTGGCTAAAACTTGTGTTTCATCGTAGTGAATCTGATGTCCGTTTTCAGTAAAAACGTGTTCTGCTACGGCCGATTTTTCTATTTGCCCTAGTCTGCAGTTTGTTCTATGTTCAGTCAAACGGGTGACTATGCTTCTTTTTGTGGTTCCTATGTAAGATCTTCCACAAGAACACGGAATCCGGTATACACCGCAAGTGGAGAGTGGTAGTCGAGGGAGAAACGTCTGGAAGAAACGCCAGTTATAGACCACGGCCACATAGCCCGGAATCTTTTACTACCAATAACTCCATGGCTCGACAGACCTAGAAAGCCCATGACTTACCATCTGACTGCTGGTCTCACATCTACATGTGTTAATCACAGAGGTACACGATCATCCTGTCAGTGTAGGATGACATATGGTCAGCCAGCATGTTGGGTCCCCCAGCCATTATAGCTGGTTTTTGCAACCTGGAGCCACTACTTATTGTAGCTACCCAAATTCATCATGATGCTAGATGGGCACCAATCCCATACTGACTGAAATTCCATGAGAAAGTTTCTTCCCCTGTGGGAACATTGCAAGCCCAATAGCTCTGAGCCAAGGCATCTTGCTTAATCACTCTGCTATGGCATGGGACCTATTTAATAATAGTGTTAGAATTTAACACCTCACTTTATAATTGTAGATTTCTTGAAGACTAGTTTCAATACTTCTGTGTACCATCTTCAGTTCTATCTAACTGTTGAATTGGTGGTTGGCGATCCTATAGATTGCTTCCTGCTCCTTCTGTTGGCTGAATGATGAACTTCGAAATTTTTTTCCCCGGGAATTTAAAAAAAGAATCATGATTTTTCTTTTATCTTCCTTACCTACTTACTTACTTACTCACTGGCACTATCGAACCCATAGGTTCATGGCCACACGGACATAAGCTCTCCATACATCCCTATCCTGAGCCAATGCTTTCCAATCATTCCCTGTATAATCTACTTCCCTCAAATCATAGTTAATGTTGTTCTCCCACCTCATTCTTGGTCGACCAACTGGGCGTTTTCCTTCTGGCTTTCCTACAAGAAGTTTCCATGCACATCTTTCATTCCCCATACGCGCAACATGTCCTGGATGTGAATTTTCTCCCAAACTGTGAGTCCCTTAGACTTATCTAACTGCTTCATTAATTTGACCTTTGCTTCAATTCTGTGCTTTTCTGACCATTCATATGCAGCTATTGTAGATTCATCTATTTCCCCATTTTTAACATATCTAAGGTGTTCTTTCAATCTTGTATTCAAGTCCTATGTATATTTAATCACAATCAATTTGATAAATCCCTGATTTGTTGCCATCATTATTCTTTTCATTTTTGTTATTTTTAATTAATCTATTGAGGGTTATTCATTCTTTGGTGTTAATTTAATGTTAAATTTGCTGAAAATTTTTTTGAAACTTATTGTATACCAAAGAATGGTACCATATTTTATGGACTATAAGACACACTTTTTTCTTCAAAAAATTGCCTACAAAATTTAGGTGAGTCTTATACTTGAAATTAATGTCCAATGTTTGATTTAAAATTCCCACCAGTCTTAAAAATGACCATATATTTGATGCCGCAGGAAACCTATCTCTATTTGGTAACATTGGATTCAACTGGCAGCAGCAGTGCATGGAATCACAAGCTTGTCACTGTCTCCCTCCTGCCCTGCCATTACAAACCCAGAACACTATCTAGCCTATGATGCGTCTTTGCAGTCTATGGTGCCAGTGAATTTGAATTGAAAGTGATTTGTGTTATCGGTAACAGTACAATATTTTTGTTAGTAGCTAGTTTTGTAATGGAAAAAAATAAAAGGTACCAGTATTCATATGATGCAGGCTATAAATTGAAAGTAATAGCATATGCAGAAGAACATGGAAATAGAGCAGCTGAGCAGCATTTCGGCCCTCCACCAACAAAAAGAACCATTTGCGATTGGTGGGCTAGTAAAGAAGAACTGAGAAAAAATGAGGAAGACTAAATGTGCAAATAGAGGAACTGAATGCAAAATGGCCAAAACTAGAAGATGACATTTGAAATGTATTCAAGGATACCGTCAAAATGGCATTGGAAATAATACAAAACTGATTCAAATATATGCTCGCAAGTTAGCGCTACAGTGGAACTTAAGAGACTCTAAGAGTGGAATTAATGTTTTATTTTAGGAAGTAATATTTTGAGGTTCTTTTAATTAAATTAGTCCCGCGCCGTAGCCGAGTGGTTAAGGTAGGAAGCCTTGGCGCAGAGCTAGGGGACTTGCGCTGGTTCGAATCTCCATGGAGGAAGAAATTTTCTCATGGTATTTTGGCCAGTATGGGACCGGTGCCCACCCAGCATCGTGAGGCATTTGGGTAGCTACAATAAATAGCGGCTCCAGGTTGAGAAAACTAGCTATAACAGCCGGGGGACTCGACATGCTGACCACATGTCATCCCTACACTGGCTGATTATCATCTACCTCTGTGATTGACACATGTGGATGTGAGGCCAGCAGCCGGATGGTAGGCTAAGGGCCTTGTAGGCCTGTCGCACCAGGAGTTCTTTAATTAAATTATTTTGAGTCTTTTATCTGACCTCAATATTAATGTTGATTTGTTCTTGAATATGTTTCGATTAGGTCCTAATCATCCTCAGCATCTTGCCCAGACTGGTTGGATTTATGTTGTAAATCCTGGATGTCTGTCGATGTCAGCTCCCTCCTGTGGTTGGCCAAAGAACCTCCAAACGAGGTCACATTCCATCAGTATTTTGAAATTCATAACTCTGTTTTTGTTCTTCTGTATATAGATTTTTTTCCCTGAATAGTCAGCTACTTTGTATTTTCTAACTGTTTTAATAATTTAGTGTCCGAATTTATATTATGTTTTTTCAGACAAAACTTGAGCAGCAACTGCAGATTTTTCTATTTCCCATTTTTAAATATTTCTTATGTGTAAATTAAAGAGTGCTACAAAATGATTCACAACTCCAAAAACTACAGAAAAGAATTCAATTGCAATGGATACCTGCACATTGTGGAATTGCTGGAAATGACACTGCGGATTTTCTTGCCAAAAGGCTCCAATTAATTCAGAATACTACTAAAAGCTTACCTTTCACATCCATAAAAAGAATAGTTAAAAACAAATATAAAATCAAACAAAACCAAGACCTATGTAATAAAGCCAAAGACAAAAAATGGAATATTTTAGTAAAGAAGCCAGATATTATTCCAGAATTTCCACGTAAAACTACAGTAGCAACATTTAGACTGCTTACAGAACATGACTATTTAGCCAAACTTTATATAAAATAGGAATCTACACGAATCCAAATTGTCCTCTATGCAATAAAAGACGAAAGAAATGAATGAAGAACACCTACAAACCTGTGAAGTATTACCTGTTGGATCTACAATAGAGAAATATTGGAGAGCAAGAACGCTAATGGCTTCGGTGCCAAGGCCCAGCATTTGAAAACAACAACAACAACATATTTCTTATGTGTTCTTTGGTTTCTAATTTATAGGTTTCTTTTTGTTTTTCTCTATATATATATATATATATATATATATATATATATATATATATTTTCACAACCCGTACATTCAATTTGATATATTCCTGATTTTTATCAGTTTTTTCATTTTTGTTGGTTTTTATTAGTTTATTTAAGCTGTGGTTATTTTTTGGTGCTAATTTAATATAATCTTCTCAAATATCTTTTGGAATGTATTGTGTGTCCAAGGGTGATATGTGAATTTCCTGTATTTTTTCATAGGTGGTTCTTCTTTTTCAAGAGTACTTTTGTTGATCGGGTTGTGAAAATATATATGTATACAGGGTGATTCAAAAGTCACTATACATTTTGTGTTTAGACAGGTATTATTACACATTATGTAATAATACTGAAACATATGCCACAGTAGGACATAATTTCAATGTGACCAACTTGCACATCTAGACACAACGACCATCGCTCCACTACACTGCAAAACACTTTCTAATGCATAGCTGGTGTAGTCTTAGCAGCTGCGGCTCTAATCCGCTGTTTTAGCTGTTGAATGTTGTTTATCTTCACCTGGTACACGTCAGACTTTATAAACCCCCAGGCAAAAAAGTCTAAATGTGTCAGATCTGGGGAGCGGGGAGGCCACATCATTGGCGCTGCATGGCCAATCCATCTACCGGGAAAAGCTTGATTTAGGTAGTCCCGAACTGTAATGGCAAAATGCGGTGGTGTCCCATCCTATTGAAAAACAACAGTATCCATAATACCACCAGATACCAATTGGAGTTCCAAAAACTGTTCCAACATATCGAGGTATACGTTTCCAGTAACAGTTTTCTCTGCAAACATGAAGGGCCCGTAAACTGTTGACCTGGTTAACCCTAACCACACATTTATTTGGGTGTGTCCTGTTCTCACTCCTGCATCACATTTGGTGGTCCTCTGCCCATATCCTGCAATTGTATCTATTGACATGTGCACATGTGTGGAATGTAGCCTCATCACTAAATAAGACATTTTCCATTAAATCATTTCCCACAGCTTCCAGTAGATCATGACATGCAGCTTCTCTGGATGCATAGTTCTCAGCTTCAAGTTTATGCACGACCTGTATGTGATATGCTCGTTTGTGCAATTTGTAGCGGAGAGTTCTCCACACAGTGGTTTGAGGAATACCTAGCTCTCTACTAAATCTCCTGTTTGATGTAGAGGGGCTGTGAGTGATCTTATCGTATACATTTTGCACGGTAACTGGTGGTATGACTGGTCTCCCTGGTTGCTCTTCATCTGTAATACTACCAGTATGCTGAAATTTATTGACCAGGTTATTTATAGCCAGCCTGGTAGGGCCTGGTTTCCTAACTTTATGGGCGAAATCTGCCCGCGATTGTTCATATGTCATATCATGAAGATGAGCAGAAACAACAGCTATTCTTCCTTCTTTGGTTAGCATACTGTTATATTATCTGCAACAAAAATTAATGCAGTCAATGTATCATCAAAATGTATAGTGACTTTTGAATCACTCTGTATATATACAAAAAACAAAAAGAAACCTACAAATTAGAACCAAAGAACACATAAGAAATATTAAAAATGGGGAAATAGAAAATCTGCAGTTGCTGCTTATTACGCGTGGGTCAGTTATGCCCCGCTGTAAGGTAGCGTGAAAGATTTCTATTATTTAAGTGGTCTTTGGCCCGAGCGGTTGGCCTTGGTTTTGGAGGATGGATTCCACATTTAAACATGTTAAAACACAGTAAACAATAAAATAACATTATTTATTAAAATAAATCCAAACATAGAGAAATATTAAAACCAAACATATAAAACACTTATTAAAATCAGCTAAAATCGCCATATTGTCAAGCGTCAAAATACTAAAAGTGTTAAAATTCAGAGAGAGAAAATAATCATTTAAAAGATTCAACTTTGTTCATTATTCTAAGTTCTTTGGACCATTTGGTCCTTTAATTAATTCTATGTCTGAAAAATGACCATTAAAGAAATGATAATAGATAACGGTTCATATTTACCCATGTAGAGCTTGGCGAGCTGCACCCCTCTGCAGGGGGACTGCATTCGGTCCCCGCCGCCGTTCTGCCTTCGTTAAAAAAATTGTGAATATTTATATGATAAGTTTTAAGTTTCTAATTGGGGAAATTTGGGTGGAAAGTTCATGATCTAGTTCGAAACCTTCATCTATGTCAAAATGGAAAGCTTTGTTCTACTTTCACTTCGCGCAACTCACATTACTCTTATCTAATGTGGTCATCTTTCTGACTAAATAATTCTGGAATCTTGTGACATGGTTTTGATCCAGGATATAGAAACATGCCTTTTTACTAGCGTTTTTTTATATTATATGAGTATGAACTAATATGTTTTTCAGTGCGGTTAATTATTCCCTATTTTCTGATATAATACACATGTATATGTGTCTATCCTTTATCGGCTTTTTATAGTATTTTATTTTTATGACAGTTAGGCCCTAGTGTAGGCATAACACTGCTCATGTTTGGTCTGAAAAACATAATATAAATTTGGACATTAAATTATTAAAACAGTTAGAAAATACAAAGGAGCTGACTATTTGGGAAACAATCTGTATTTAGAAGAACAAAAACAGAGTTATGAATTTCGAAATACCGACGGAACATGACCTCGTTCGGTTTCTTTGGCTAATCACAGGAGGGAGCTGACATTGACATCCAGGGTTTACAACATAAATCCAACCAGTCTGGGCAAGATGCTGAGGATGATTAAGATCTAATCGAAACATGTTCAAGAACAAACCAACATTAATATTGAGGTAATATAAACAGCCTCAAAATAATTTAATTTAAGGGTGGAGTTGGTTGGTGCTACAGGTTTATGAAGCATCGTGAACTTTGTGAACCAAAACCAAAATACTTACTTACTTACTTACTCACTGGCACTATCGAACCCGAAGGTTCATGGCCGCGCGGACATAACACACTCCATACATTCCTATCCTGAGCTAATGCTTTCCAATCATTCCCTGTATAATCTACTTCCCTCAAATCATAGTTAATGTTTGTTCTCTCACCTCATTCTTGGCCTACCAACTGGGCGTTTTCCCTCTGGCTTTCCTACAAGAAGCTTCCATGCACGTCTTTCATTCCCCATACGTGCAACATGTCCTGCCCATCGCAGTCTACGAGACTTAACTGTTTCTTATTATATCTGGCTTCCTATAAAGACCATGTAGTTCATTGTTATGAAGTCTTCTCCATTCACCTGTCTGTTCATCTCTCTTTGGTCCAAAAATTTTCCTAAGAACTTTATTCTCAAATACTCGTAATCTCCTTTCCTCCCTTAAAGTAAGAGTCAATGTTTCGCACCCATATAATATAACTGATAGAATAATAGTTTTATATATTTTCAGCTTAACGTTTTTTGAAAGGAGTTGGGACATCAAAAGTCTCTGCAATGCATAATAGCAAGCATTTCCAGAATTGAGCCTATGTTTAATTTCTTTGTGCCAAAACCAAAATATCTCAGAAAATGTCACAAGAGTATGAAGAGAAAATATTTCTTTCCATTGCTTTATTATTCAACATCAAAAGAAAACCAGTGTGGAACTAAGCCTAATAGTGAATATGGATAAAACTGCTCTGACATTTGATGTGCTGAGTAACAGAACTGTTGCCATGAAAGGTGCTAAAACTGTAACTATAAAAACAAGTGGACATGAAAAAATGCACTTCACTGTTGACCTTTCATGTTGTGCTGACGATACTAAACTTAATCCAATGATCATTTTCAAGCACAAAACCTTCTGAAATACCACCAGGTGTTCTTGATCACGTACATGACAAGGGTTGGATGGAAGGGGCAGGTATGAAATTATGGATTAACAGAGTATGGAAGAGAAGGAAAGGTGCTTTATTGAAGAAGAGTTCTCTTCTTGCGCTAGATCAGTTTAGAAGTAATTTGAAAAATTCTGTGAAAGAGAAATTGAGACAGGAAATACGAGCTTGCTGTTATTCCGGGAGGACTTACTTCACAATTGCAATCTCTTGATGTCTTGATAAATAAACCATTTAAAGTGTATATGAGAGAGGAACGGAACAAATGGATGATGGATGAAACCCAACATGAATTCACGTTGAAGGGAGCTTTATAACGACCTACAATCAAACAAGTTTGTCAGTGGATAAAACAGCCATGGTCTAGAGTGAGAGAAGACATCATTGTTAAATCTTTCAAGAAGTGCAGCATAAGTAATGCTCTCGATGGCAGTGAAGACCATCTTATATATGAAGAAGACAAAATTTGCATTTAGATTGGTGTGCCCATATATTTTAGTGATAGAAAATTGGCCTAGAAAGCCAAAGGTCCTGGGTTCAAACCCCCGGTCATAGCGTACAATTTTTCTCTTCAAATATAATTTGTCCTTCAATGAGAAGTATGAAATTAATAATAAAAACATCATTATCTGACATTCAAAATTACCCATGAACATATTTGCCAAAAATGAGGATAATGGATTTCCCATTGCAAGTCCTAATCTTTGTCTGTAGAAAGTGAAAAACATTTGATCGATACATAAGTTGGTTAATATTAGGTATTTTTTCTGCTCTCTGTATCTATCTTGTTTTCATTAGCCATTTGTCCAAAATTTCTATTATTTTATCTGTTAGAATGTTTATAAACAATGAGGTAACATCACTGAGACCAATCTTTTGGAAGGTTCAGTTTCTATATTTTCTAATTTTTCTATCAATTGGTAAGAATTTTTCACAGCTAGATTTTCAAACTTGTCCATTTCTTTGAATTTATTACTGTTGATATCAGGTAAGTAGGTGAACTGATATTGTTAATAATTGGCCTCATTTTCTTTCTTTCTTTATGGATTTTAGGAAGACCAAGCCAAGGGTCCCGGGTTCGAGTCCTGGTCTAGGCGAAAATTTTTCTCTTCAAATATAATTTAAACTTCTATGAGAAGTGTTAAATTAATAATAAAAATCGTCAATAGAAGCCCTACTGGCTATAAAGTAGTGTTAAATTCCCAATAAATGTCTTCTTAACTAAGAAGCCGCCATTTGCAAAGATAGAAGCTATGGTTTCAAGCATTTGGCGCGAGGGAATTACAACGTACATAAGAGAAAAATTTGCGTCTAGATTGTAACTCGCCTCGGTAGCTCAGTTGGTAGAGCACTTGGCCCGGAAAGCCAAGGGTCCCGGGTTCGAGTCCTGGTCTAGGCGAAAATTTTTCTCTTCAAATATAATTTAAACTTCTATGAGAAGTGTTAAATTAATAATAAAAATCGTCAATAGAAGCCCTACTGGCTATAAAGTAGTGTTAAATTCCCAATAAATGTCTTCTTAACTAAGAAGCCGCCATTTGCAAAGATAGAAGCTATGGTTTCAAGCATTTGGTGCGAGGGAATTACAACGTACATAAGAGAAAAATTTGCGTCTAGATCGTAACTCGCCTCGGTAGCTCAGTTGGTAGAGCACTTGGCCCGGAAAGCCAAGGGTCCCGGGTTCGAGTCCTGGTCTAGGCGAAAATTTTTCTCTTCAAATATAAGACCATGAATGTTGGAGTTTCTAGGAATTGCTATTTTAATTTTTCCTTTTCTGTTATATTTTCTTAAATTTTTAATGAACGAAAATAGTCTACTGGTAAAACCATGTGATGTGTTCAGAAATGTTCAAATTTTTGAAAATTCACTATATTCCATCCATTTTAATATTTATGAAGAATTGAGAAAGAATTGATAATCAATAAAAATGTACAGTTTTTAAATGTGCTTTTTCTATTCTACTTTTATATGTCTTTTTAATTTAAATATTTATTATGATTTTACTTTAAAATAATAACACATACTAATAAAAACAATAATTTTTTTTTCATGTTTCATGCTACTAAAACATATCCCTTTATTAGGATTTTAAGCCAGAACCCTTGATTTCTCAAACTATCACTAGAACCATAGGTTACACACAGGTATGAATTTATTGAAATTTTGTTACCAGTACATTATTTATTACTATTTAGTTACCTTTAGATTTATATAAATTCTTATAGCATTTCATCAGTTTTTATTATCATTTTCAGACATTAAGAGTACAAGAATGGCAAATTTTGTACCTGGATCAGCAGGTATCCCAACATCTGAAGTAGAACTTACAATTTCATGCAGGTATGCTACAACATACTGTAAATGTAAATAACATTAACTGCATAAAATTACAGTAGAACATAAACCTGGATCAGCAGGTATCCCAACATCTGAAGTAGAACTTACAATTTCATGCAGGTAGGCTACAACATACTGTAAATGTAAATAACATTAACTGCATAAAATTACAGTAGAACATAAACCTGGATCAGCAGGTATCCCAACATCTGAAGTAGAACTTACAATTTCATGCAGGTATGCTACAACATACTGTAAATGTAAATAACATTAACTGCATAAAATTACAGTAGAACATAAACCTGGATCAGCAGGTATCCCAACATCTGAAGTAGAACTTACAATTTCATGCAGGTAGGCTACAACATACTGTAAATGTAAATAACATTAACTGCATAAAATTACAGTAGAACATAAACCTGGATCAGCAGGTATCCCAACATCTGAAGTAGAACTTACAATTTCATGCAGGTATGCTACAACATACTGTAAATGTAAATAACATTAACTGCATAAAATTACAGTAGAACATAAACCTGGATCAGCAGGTATCCCAACATCTGAAGTAGAACTTACAATTTCATGCAGGTAGGCTACAACATACTGTAAATGTAAATAACATTAACTGCATAAAATTACAGTAGAACATAAACCTGGATCAGCAGGTATCCCAACATCTGAAGTAGAACTTACAATTTCATGCAGGTATGCTACAACATACTGTAAATGTAAATAACATTAACTGCATAAAATTACAGTAGAACATAAACCTGGATCAGCAGGTATCCCAACATCTGAAGTAGAACTTACAATTTCATGCAGGTAGGCTACAACATACTGTAAATGTAAATAACATTAACTGCATAAAATTACAGTAGAACATAAACCTGGATCAGCAGGTATCCCAACATCTGAAGTAGAACTTACAATTTCATGCAGGTATGCTATAACATACTGTAAATGTAAATAACATTAACTGCATAAAATTACAGTAGAACATAAACCTGGATCAGCAGGTATCCCAACATCTGAAGTAGAACTTACAATTTCATGCAGGTAGGCTACAACATACTGTAAATGTAAATAACATTAACTGCATAAAATTACAGTAGAACATAAACCTGGATCAGCAGGTATCCCAACATCTGAAGTAGAACTTACAATTTCATGCAGGTAGGCTACAACATACTGTAAATGTAAATAACATTAACTGCATAAAATTACAGTAGAACATAAACCTGGATCAGCAGGTATCCCAACATCCGAAGTAGAACTTACAATTTCATGCAGGTAGGCTACAACATACTGTAAATGTAAATAACATTAACTGCATAAAATTACAGTAGAACATAAACCTGGATCAGCAGGTATCCCAACATCTGAAGTAGAACTTACAATTTCATGCAGGTAGGCTACAACATACTGTAAATGTAAATAACATTAACTGCATAAAATTACAGTAGAACATAAACCTGGATCAGCAGGTATCCCAACATCTGAAGTAGAACTTACAATTTCATGGAGGTAGGCTACAACATACTGTAAATGTAAATAACATTAACTGCATAAAATTACAGTAGAACATAAACCTGGATCAGCAGGTATCCCAACATCTGAAGTAGAACTTACATTTCATGCAGGTAGGCTACAACATACTGTAAATGTAAATAACATTAACTGCATAAAATTACAGTAGAACATAAACCTGGATCAGCAGGTATCCCAACATCTGAAGTAGAACTTACAATTTCATGCAGGTAGGCTACAACATACTGTAAATGTAAATAACATTAACTGCATAAAATTACAGTAGAACATAAACCTGGATCAGCAGGTATCCCAACATCTGAAGTAGAACTTACAATTTCATGCAGGTAGGCTACAACATACTGTAAATGTAAATAACATTAACTGCATAAATTACAGTAGAACATAAACCTGGATCAGCAGGTATCCCAACATCTGAAGTAGAACTTACAATTTCATGCAGGTAGGCTACAACATACTGTAAATGTAAATAACATTAACTGCATAAAATTACAGTAGAACATAAACCTGGATCAGCAGGTATCCCAACATCTGAAGTAGAACTTACAATTTCATGGAGGTATGCTACAACATACTGTAAATGTAAATAACATTAACTGCATAAAATTACAGTAGAACATAAACCTGGATCAGCAGGTATCCCAACATCTGAAGTAGAACTTACAATTTCATGCAGGTATGCTACAACATACTGTAAATGTAAATAACATTAACTGCATAAAATTACAGTAGAACATAAACCTGGATCAGCAGGTATCCCAACATCTGAAGTAGAACTTACAATTTCATGCAGGTATGCTACAACATACTGTAAATGTAAATAACATTAACTGCATAAAATTACAGTAGAACATAAACCTGGATCAGCAGGTATCCCAACATCTGAAGTAGAACTTACAATTTCATGCAGGTATGCTACAACATACTGTAAATGTAAATAACATTAACTGCATAAAATTACAGTAGAACATAAACCTGATCAGCAGGTATCCCAACATCTGAAGTAGACTTACAATTTCATGCAGGTATGCTACAACATACTGTAAATGTAAATAACATTAACTGCATAAAATTACAGTAGAACATAAACCTGGATCAGCAGGTATCCCAACATCTGAAGTAGAACTTACAATTTCATGCAGGTATGCTACAACATACTGTAAATGTAAATAACATTAACTGCATAAAATTACAGTAGAACATAAACCTGGATCAGCAGGTATCCCAACATCTGAAGTAGAACTTACAATTTCATGCAGGTATGCTACAACATACTGTAAATGTAAATAACATTAACTGCATAAAATTACAGTAGAACATAAACCTGGATCAGCAGGTATCCCAACATCTGAAGTAGAACTTACAATTTCATGCAGGTATGCTACAACATACTGTAAATGTAAATAACATTAACTGCATAAAATTACAGTAGAACATAAACCTGGATCAGCAGGTATCCCAACATCTGAAGTAGAACTTACAATTTCATGCAGGTATGCTACAACATACTGTAAATGTAAATAACATTAACTGCATAAAATTACAGTAGAACATAAACCTGGATCAGCAGGTATCCCAACATCTGAAGTAGAACTTACAATTTCATGCAGGTATGCTACAACATACTGTAAATGTAAATAACATTAACTGCATAAAATTACAGTAGAACATAAACCTGGATCAGCAGGTATCCCAACATCTGAAGTAGAACTTACAATTTCATGCAGGTATGCTACAACATACTGTAAATGTAAATAACATTAACTGCATAAAATTACAGTAGAACATAAACCTGGATCAGCAGGTATCCCAACATCTGAAGTAGAACTTACAATTTCATGCAGGTATGCTACAACATACTGTAAATGTAAATAACATTAACTGCATAAAATTACAGTAGAACATAAACCTGGATCAGCAGGTATCCCAACATCTGAAGTAGAACTTACAATTTCATGCAGGTATGCTACAACATACTGTAAATGTAAATAACATTAACTGGCATAAAATTACAGTAGAACATAAACCTGGATCAGCAGGTATCCCAACATCTGAAGTAGAACTTACAATTTCATGCAGGTATGCTACAACATACTGTAAATGTAAATAACATTAACTGCATAAAATTACAGTAGAACATAAACCTGGATCAGCAGGTATCCCAACATCTGAAGTAGAACTTACAATTTCATGCAGGTATGCTACAACATACTGTAAATGTAAATAACATTAACTGCATAAAATTACAGTAGAACATAAACCTGGATCAGCAGGTATCCCAACATCTGAAGTAGAACTTACAATTCATGCAGGTATGCTACAACATACTGTAAATGTAAATAACATTAACTGCATAAAATTACAGTAGAACATAAACCTGGATCAGCAGGTATCCCAACATCTGAAGTAGAACTTACAATTTCATGCAGGTATGCTACAACATACTGTAAATGTAAATAACATTAACTGCATAAAATTACAGTAGAACATAAACCTGGATCAGCAGGTATCCCAACATCTGAAGTAGAACTTACAATTTCATGCAGGTATGCTACAACATACTGTAAATGTAAATAACATTAACTGCATAAAATTACAGTAGACATAAACCTGGATCAGCAGGTATCCCAACATCTGAAGTAGAACTTACAATTTCATGCAGGTATGCTACAACATACTGTAAATGTAAATAACATTAACTGCATAAAATTACAGTAGAACATAAACCTGGATCAGCAGGTATCCCAACATCTGAAGTAGAACTTACAATTTCATGCAGGTATGCTACAACATACTGTAAATGTAAATAACATTAACTGCATAAAATTACAGTAGAACATAAACCTGGATCAGCAGGTATCCCAACATCTGAAGTAGAACTTACAATTTCATGCAGGTATGCTACAACATACTGTAAATGTAAATAACATTAACTGCATAAAATTACAGTAGAACATAAACCTGGATCAGCAGGTATCCCAACATCTGAAGTAGAACTTACAATTTCATGCAGGTATGCTACAACATACTGTAAATGTAAATAACATTAACTGCATAAAATTACAGTAGAACATAAACCTGGATCAGCAGGTATCCCAACATCTGAAGTAGAACTTACAATTTCATGCAGGTATGCTACAACATACTGTAAATGTAAATAACATTAACTGCATAAAATTACAGTAGAACATAAACCTGGATCAGCAGGTATCCCAACATCTGAAGTAGAACTTACAATTTCATGCAGGTATGCTACAACATACTGTAAATGTAAATAACATTAACTGCATAAAATTACAGTAGAACATAAACCTGGATCAGCAGGTATCCCAACATCTGAAGTAGAACTTACAATTTCATGCAGGTATGCTACAACATACTGTAAATGTAAATAACATTAACTGCATAAAATTACAGTAGAACATAAACCTGGATCAGCAGGTATCCCAACATCTGAAGTAGAACTTACAATTTCATGCAGGTATGCTACAACATACTGTAAATGTAAATAACATTAACTGCATAAAATTACAGTAGAACATAAACCTGGATCAGCAGGTATCCCAACATCTGAAGTAGAACTTACAATTTCATGCAGGTATGCTACAACATACTGTAAATGTAAATAACATTAACTGCATAAAATTACAGTAGAACATAAACATTTAACAATACTCTTTATTTGACTCAACTTCATATAGATAACTTGATATGAGAAAATGCAGAATCTGATTATGTGTCACATTCAGTAGCAGGCACTGAGCAGGGCATTTAAACCCACAGGCCAGCCATTTAACCTTTTGACTGCCGAGTTTCTCTTTTGCCAGCTGGGCTGTGGGTGCCAGGTTTTTTAAATTTAAAGTACTACGCCATGCTATATAATATAAACCTATATAAAGTATATTTAACTATCTACATGCCATGGTAAATTTAATTTAAACTCACTATTTTACATTTATTTGAAGGTTAGGCGGTGTTGCCCCTCCATGGTATCTTTACCTTGTCGTGGTGGAGTGGCTTGCGTGCTTAAATGATCCTGAGAGCTATGCCGGCGGTAGCATTGCTGCCGATAGGGTTACCCATGCCGGACTGGTCGAAGGTGATAAGCCAGACGAAAAAAGTACCTTGGGCGAAAGAGTGACGATCTTTCACCGTAAAAATACAACCGTCAAGAAATGCGGACATGGGTTCATCTGGGGTAAAATTTTCCGGAGGTCAAATAGTCCGACATTCGGTTCTCCGGGCGGGGACTACTTCAGGGAACCCATGCCAAAGGCTCAAACACAGGGACATGTTCCAAGGAACATGGAATGTTAGGACTTTATACAATAGCGGGGATTAGATAAATCGCCCTTGGATATAGTCGCTTTACAGGAAATTAGGTGGCCAGGAGTAGGTAGTCAGGAATCAGGAAGCTTTGCATTATACTATGGGGGTGCAGAAAGACCTGCATTTGGAACGGGTTTTTAGTCCGAAGGAGGATCCTATCCGCTATCCGAGATATTAAGTTTGTTAGTGATAGGATATCATACATAATTCTAAAGGGTAAACGACATGATTTTATAATTGTAAATGTACATACCCCCACAGAAGATAAAGATGACAAGATAAAGGATGAGTTCTATGAAGAATTAGAATGCTTATTTGATAGCCTTTCACGATATCATATGAAAATTGTCTTAGGAGATTTTAATGCAAATGTGGGGCGGGAAGATATATTCAAACCAACAATAGGCAAATTCAGTCTTCATGAAGAGCGTAACGACAACGGGGTTAGATTAGTCACATTTGCCACATCGAAGAATTTCATTGTTAAGAGCACAACATTTCAGCATAAGGATATTCATAAATACACCTGGACGTCCCCAGATGGAGAAACTCGGAACCAGATAGATCATATATTAGTGGATAAACGCTGGCAGAGTAGCATCATTGATGTTAGATCAGGTAGAGGGACAGACTGCAATTCGGATCATCATCTGGTCAGAGTGAAAATCAGACAACGGCTATCGCTTATGAGAGGAACAAACGCTAAAGATGATTCTGTAAAGTTTGAATTAAAAAACTTGAAAAATGATGAAATGCGGCAAGAATACCAAATCAAAATTGCTAATAGATTTGAAGTACTGGAATCTTCAGATGACAATGTGGCAAACGAAGAAGAAACTGATATAAATAAAGAATGGAAGACTATAAGAAATACTATTAAATTGTCAGCATCAGAAAGCATTGGTTGTTTAAAAAAGAGGCAAAACAAGAAATGGTTTGATGAGGAATGTGCCGACATTGTAAAGAAAAGAAAGTTAGCAAAAATGAAATGGTTACACGAGCCAAATGAGGTAAATTTAGAGCAATTGGGTAGTGTTAGACGGGAAACCACCAAGTTACTAAAGAGTAAAAAGAGGGAATATTTGAGAGAGAAGATTAATGATCTTGAAATGAATGCAAAAAATAGGAACATTAGAGAATTATATCAGGGAATTAGTATAGAGAAGAAAGGGTTTCAGGCTAGAACAAACATAATTCGGAATGAAAATGGGGATATGATTGCAGATTCTAGGAGTATATTAAATAGATGGAAAAGTTACTTTAATCAGCTATTAAATGTACATACAGAACAGGACATTGAGGAGGATAAGTTACAGACAGCAGAAATGCTAGTCGCAGAGCCAAGTGCATTAGAGGTTGAAATGGCGATTGAAAAATTGAAGATGTATAAAGCATCAGGTTCAGATGAGATCCCAGCAGAACTGATAAAATCAGGGGGAGAAAAATTGATGGACAAGATACGCTGGTTGCTTAGTATGATTTGGGAAAAAGAAGCTCTTCCAGATGAATGGAAGGAATCAATTATCGTACCAATTTATAAGAAAGGAGATAAAACTGATTGCAACAACTACAGGGGCATCTCATTACTTTCAACTTCGTACAAAATTCTAACAAATATATTAGTAAGCAGACTTACTCCCTATATTGATGACATTCTAGGAGATCATCAATGTGCATTTAGAAGAAACAGGTCTACAACAGATCAGATTTTTAGTATAAGACAGATTTTAGAAAAGAAATGGGAATATAATGGTACTGTACATCAACTATATGTAGACTTCAAAAAAGCATATGATTCAATTAAGAGGGAGAAGTTATATAGTATCCTGCTGGAGTTCGGAATTCCTAAAAAGTTAGTTAGACTTATACGAATGTGTCTAAATGGCTCAAAGAGTAGGGTGCGTGTAGGCAAACAGTTTTCAGACACTTTTGAAATCCAGAATGGGTTGAAGCAAGGAGATGCACTATCTCCTCTACTATTTAATTTTGTACTAGAGCATGCCATTAAATCTTTAGAGAATGAGGAAGGCTTACAACTGAATGGTATTAATAAGCTGTTAGTTTATGCTGATGATGTAGTACTATTGGCCGATAGCGAGGAGATACTAAAGGCCAACACGCACACACTATTGAGTAACACTAAGAAATTAGGACTGGAAGTAAATATCAGTAAAACTAAATATATGGTCACACGTAGAAATTCAGTATATAATGGAAATGGACAGCTAATGACAAATGAGGGAAATTTTGAGGAAGTGGCTGAATTCAAATACCTAGGAACAATAATCACAAATAGGAATGAGACGCACAAAGAAATTAAACATAGGCTCAATTCTGGAAATGCTTGCTATTATGCATTGCAGAGACTTTTGATGTCCCAACTCCTTTCAAAAAACGTTAAGCTGAAAATATATAAAACTATTATTCTACCAGTTATATTATATGGGTGCGAAACATGGACTCTTACTTTAAGGGAGGAAAGGAGATTACGAGTATTTGAGAATAAAGTTCTTAGGAAAATTTTTGGACCAAAGAGAGATGAACAGACAGGTGAATGGAGAAGACTACATAACAATGAACTACATGGTCTTTATAGGAAGCCAGATATAATAAGAACAGTTAAGTCTCGTAGACTGCGATGGGCAGGACATGTTGCGCGTATGGGGAATGAAAGACGTGCATGGAAGCTTCTTGTAGGAAAGCCAGAGGGAAAGCGCCCAGTTGGTAGGCCAAGAATGAGGTGGGAGAACAACATTAACTATGATTTGAGGGAAGTAGATTATACAGGGAATGATTGGAAAGCATTAGCTCAGGATAGGGATGTATGGAGAGCTTATGTCCGCGCGGCCATGAACCTTCGGGTTCGATAGTGCCAGTGAGTAAGTAAGTAGGCGGTGTTGCTTCCACTTGTAAAGATCCCAGGTTCGAATTCAGCACGGTGACTTTATTGAAATTTGTTATCACTGTCACTAAAACATTTATTCTACTGAATAATTTTGATGGTATTATCACTAAACACTTATAATATTAAATATTGTTGAACATTTTTTGTGGTCCTGGGTTCGAATCAATTCCAGTCAAACAGCTGTTTTAAGCCATGTGTTTCGTTTGGCGCGACACGCCCACCACTGTCAGTCACACTCTGTTCATTTAGGTCTACATCACTTGCTTTACTATTTACAGGCTTAGATTGGAATAATATTCTGTTAGAAATAGGACTACTATCACATTCGACAAACGAATAACCATTTGATGAACTGTTACTTGTCACTCTCATCTTCTGATAAAACTGTCACAATAAACTCGCGAATTGTATTTTCGTCAACTTCGAGACATGAATCACTGTATTCACAACACGACCTATCCCTTGCTCAGGTATCTTTTCAACTAAAAATAAAATAAATAAAGAGAAAATCCTGAAATTGCAATATTCCATAGCAAAAAAAAAAAAGGCCTTGAAACATGAATGTACACCCTCCTTTAGAAAACTGATTTACAACCAGCCTGTACCGTTATTCTGTAAGGGATGTGCAAAGTATTGCTAAGAAAGGATGTACAAACATAGAACGAACAATAATTTTAGTTTATTGAAGTAAAAATTTCGGGAAAAAAATATTTAAAGTAATAAGATTGAAAACCGGAGCCTGCCGGGCGTGGCGTACAGCTGTACACACACTTTCACCGGCGCACGCCGGGCATGGCGTTCAAAAGGTTAACTGCATAAAATTACAGTAGAACATAAACATTTAACAATACTCTTTATTTGACTCAACTTCATATAGATATACTTGATATGAGAAAATGCAGAATCTGATTATGTGTCACATTCAGTAGCAGGCACTGAGCAGGGCATTTAAACCCACAGGCCAGCCATTTAAATACCCCAGCTACCCTTTTCGCGGCACTTCAGTAAATGGACCATTATTCACAAACTGTTAGTCCTAAAAAATTCAAATTTTGTACATACCTAAAGGAGATATCCTAGTAGGATTTGATGGTGAAATAACTTGGGTGATTGACATCACATGGTATCGGCATATCAATTTCAGGAAGTGGAAGTTCATCTTCACTTTCACTTTGTGAATCTTCTAATTCAGGAATCAGTTCATCACCTGAATCATCATTATACAAAATATTCACTAATTCTTCTTCAGTGAGATATTTTTCTTTCGCCATGGTTTCACTGATGCACAAACAACAGCGCGATAACGAGAAACATATACAACTGCATTGGAGCCTGGAGTCAAGTTTGGGTGAACAAATTCCATGTGTTGTTTGTTTTAAAAATAAAGGGGGATTCACCAAGGTTAAACGTGTCAAACGGGAATAGAAAATGTACATTTACATGCCATCTATGATCTCCAAGACATACTAAGCCAACACAATATTTAGGCGCCAAATATAAATGCGGTTTGTTCGCACCTGCTCTAAAACGAGTTAACTGACCGATGGCCGCATAAACGATAGTCTCTTTAAATGCCTTAACTGGTTTACAGTACTGAATGTGTTAAGAAAACTAAAATTAAGATCGAGGGATTCGTTGTGCATAACTGTGTGCCTCCCTGTACTGTCTTCTACTTGCTATTTATAACAGCCAATTGAGTCAGTCTTTGCCCTTTAGAACTGTCATGCTAGGAATTTATTTATTATTTTTATTTTATATATATATATTTGTTAGATATTATTTATTTGTCCAGTGCCATAGCCGAGCAATTTAAAGCATCATGGCTTGGTGCAGAGCTATAGAACATGTGCTGTTTCAAGTCCAATGGAGAAAGAAATTTTCTCATTGAATTTCGGCCAATATGGGGCAGATGCCCATCCAAAATTGTGAGGAATTTGGGTAGCTACAATCCTATGCCATAGCAAAGTTGGTTAAGGCAATGTGCTACATGCTAGAAGGTCGGTGTTTCGAGTCTTGATGTGGTCAGAATTTTTAAACTTGGTCCAAACTCTCTGGTGGCACTAAGGCTCTGGGATCAATCCATCCTCTAATGGAAATGGGTATTAGATGCTTGTTCTGGGAGGTAAAGGCGGCCATCACACAGGACTGGCAACAGCCTGACAAATAGTGCCAATTGTCTATAAAGGTGGGAGCCTTAATCTCCTATTACCCCTGGGTCTCTTAGGGCCGCATGCAAATACATTAGTCTGTACTCAAATTACTTCCAATCACTGGTGAGCTGACTCACCGTGAGCAAGTGCAAAGATCGAATTAGCTACCCACAAACTGGTCATGCATGAAAGTCGTCGTTTTCGTAATATTGGCAAGAAATTACCCAGAATTCTCAGCGATAAAACCACTTCTGTTATTTTTGTCTGCTATAGAGAAACGCATTTACGCTTGCATCCCGCAAATAATACCGTATACAACGACGTCTGCATCGTGCAATATTATGCCGATTCTCCTGTTCTTCCAGTTGAATTCTTTGGTAGAATCTATCATATTGCTCTTCTCCACATATACCGAAAACATGATAGAAGTCTTCAAGGTCTGACATCTTGGATAAAGCGGCAAGGTTTCAAACTACATCGGTTACCATTGGTTCCCTTCGGGATTCTCATGATAAGTTTCTATCTTAAGCTATGATCTTAAGTTACCTCGTCAGGTAGCTTACAATTATTATTGCATGAATAGATTTCTGAGTAAGCAAAATCGTATTAGGATAAAACTTTATCAGCAGAGAACGCCTTTTACGGTCTAATGCATTCAAAGATTCGACCCTTAAGCCTGTAGTGGGTTGACTCTATCTTTTTTACAATAAGTAGCAGCTCCAGGTTGAGAAAACCAGCTATAATGGCTGAGAGACATGACATGCTAACCACATGTCACCTGTACACTAACTGGATGATCATTCACCTCTTATCACATGCGGATATGAGGCCAGCTGCCAAGAGCTTTCTAAGCCTGTCATGCCATGGAGTTTTAGTTTTATTATTTTATTTAATGACAATTATTAACAGCTCAGGTTATTAACATCACAATTTGAAGTTGAATGTTAAATGGATATATTTTACTCATCTTTTATCTGTCTATCTACAATGGCATACCAGCCCAATGTTGAGCCTCTCCTTTGTTAGGAGTTACTAGACCAAGTTAATTTATTTTTGTATTTGAAGAGAAAAATATACGCTCAAACTGGGTTTTGAAGCCAGGACCTTTGGCTTTGTTTGCCAATGCTCTACCAACTGAGCTACCTGAGCATTCCAATGTAAAAGCAAATTTTTCTTTTCCATCCATCCATAGTATTTCTGCCTGAGGGTAGGTCTTTCATTGCAATATAGCATTTTCATGCTATGCTTTACAGCTTTACTAGGGAATTATAGGTGTGGTAGCTTCCTGTTGCTTTCCACACCGGTGAAGGATGAGGATGATGATGATGATGGCCGGATTATTTTCGGGGACCGTTGGGTCCTAAGCTTCCTGACATTTGTCTTACAGGTGAGGAAAAACCCTGAAAAACTTCACCCAGGAGCCTGTCCTGACCGGGAATCGAACCCGGACCTGCTGCATGACAAGGCAGCATGCTACCTCGAGACCACAGTGGTGGACTTATACATTGTTAATACCCGAGCACCAAATGCTACAAACTGTTGCTTAATCACGCATTTGGCAGCTTCTTTTTTAAGAAGACTTTATAAAACCAGTAGGGCTTCTTTTGATGTTTTTATTATTAATTTAATACTTCTCACTGAAGGACAAATTATATTTGAAGAGAAAAGTATACACTCAGACTGGGGTTTGAACCCAGGACCTTTGATGGAACACAGTGCTGTATCATATTTGAAGAGAAAAATTATACGCTCAGACCGGAACTTGAACCCGGGACCCTTGGTTTTCTAGTCCAATTGCTCTACCATTTGAGATACCTGAGCAATTGGACTAGAAAACCAAGGGTCCCGGGTTCAAGTCCCGGTCTGAGTGTATAATTTTTCTCTTCAAATATGATTAATCCATCATTGAGATGTATGAAATTAATAATAAGAACATCGAAAAAAACAGTGCTGTATGTTAAGTAAAGTAAGTAAAGTAAAGTGATCCCACAACAGACCCGGAGGCCCTTGGGGTAGTAGGAGGTTAAGGCTCCCACTTTTTCTAGACAATCGGCACTTTATGTCAGCCGGGTTGTCAGCCCTGCGTGACGGCCGCCTTTACCCCCAGAACAAGCGTCTGGTGCTCATTTCCGTTAGAGGCTGAGTCGACCCCAGGGCCATAGTGCCGCCAGAGGGTTTGGGTCAGTTTAAAAATCCTGACCCCAACGGGACTTGAACCCTCGACCCTCCGGCTTGTAGCTCAGTGCCTTAACCACTACGCTACGGCGTGCCCCCGTGCTGTATGTTAAAGAGAGTTATAATCCCTTCCTTTGTAGACAGATGTCATCATTGTTGCTCTCCTGGCCACTCTCATTCCTCAGACACAGATGTCCCTATAAAAGACAAATCATGTCCATTACAGGAATGTGAACAAGAAAAAAATAGTAAGAACTATATAAAACAAAAGTTAACTGATCTTGACAGTTCTCCTGAAGTTGAGGTTCCCAGTCACACTCTAAGGGTCGTATGTTAGAACATTACTCTCTACTCAAATTACTTCCAATCACTAGTGAGCTGATTCACCGTGAGCAATTGCTGAGAACGAATTAACGGCCGACTTATCGGTCATGCACGAGCGTCGACGTTTTCGTAATATTGGCAACGAATTACCCAGAATTCTCAGCGATAAAACCACTTCCGTTATTTTCGTCTGCTATAGAGGAATGCATTTATGCTTGCATCCTGCAAATAATACCGTATACAAACACGTCTGCGTCACGCAATATTACGCCGATTCTCCTGTTCTTCCAGTTGAATTCTTTGGTAGACTCTATCAAATTCCTCTTCTCCGTGTATACCGAAAACATGATCGAAGTCTTCAAGGTCCGACATCTTGGATAAATGTTGGATAAAGCAGCAAAGTACATCGATTACCATCGGTTCCCGTTCGGTTCCCTTCGGGATTTTAATTTGAGTTGCTCATGTAAGGTACCTCCGCAGGTAGCTTACAAATTTAACCAATTATTATCGCATGAACAGATTTATGAGTAAGCAAAATCGTATTAGCATACAACTTGCTCAGCAGAGAAGGCATTTTACTGTCTAATGCGTCCAAACATGCGACCCTAAATCATCTAAATATCTCCTATCTCAGCATCATCGACATATACTGCCCCAATTATCTCTGGCAGCATCTGAGTTTTTATTGTTCCTCTACATTAAGCTGTAGTGTTGGGTCTTCACAGATTATGTTATGAACACTGCATCTCTGATTGGTTTCTTCTTTTACTGCATTCCATGTAGGTTTAGTCCAGGATATAACATCTCTGATATTTAATATTTTTGCAAATCTGCCACACCTGAGCAACATCCATTTGTACTAAGAGCAATTGGAGAACTCTCTTCCTATATCATCAGCATCGTCATCATCATCGTAAGGCACGACAACTTCAAAAGTGAAAGTTTTGGCCTTCTCAATAGACCTCCTCCATGCCAATCTGTCTCTTGCCATATTCAAATTAGTCACTTTCATTTTCTTTAGATCATTCATTGTGTCATCCTCCCATCTGATCTTCGGTCTTCCAACAGCTCTGCCTCCTGTAGGTTTCCATTTGTAGAGTTTCTTGACCAGTCTCTGATCATCCATTCTTATCAAATGTCCAAGCCAACCAATTTTGAGAGATCTTATATGGCTCTTTCTATATGGAAACTTATATGCCCTAGGTGATCCAGATACTGAATGTGGGGCGTCGAGTTGGGAGGTAAAAACAACAATTTTACTTGGAGAGTTGAATTTCAACGTGACAAGGTACATTGTCGAGAAGAAGAATTAAGTTCCTGTTTTGTCTGTTCATTTTAATGTTGGACTCTCAACCATTGTTCTAATATGGCAGATGTCGCCCATCCTTTCTTGTTAGCACACTACTTTATGCCTTGTAAGTTGATGTTAACATTTTTGAAGACTGGGATCTCTCTGGTATCCCTATCATTAAAAGTGGCTCCTTTTCTCCTGCAGTGTTAAAACAATGTACCGAAATGGACATTTTGATACAGGAATTACGTCTTACTGCGCAAACTATACGTCATCGTGTCTCCATCTCGAGTGTCATCTTTATGAACAGTGCCAAATGCTTTCCTATCTATCCCGTCCTTTCCTAGTACGCACCTTGTGCTATCGTGCATTCCCCCTCTCCCTGTGAACTCCTCATAAATAGCTGTGTTTTGTAACATCGAAGCATCATCTACTTAGTCACCGATGGAGTCTGGTCAGAACAGCTCAGGAGAGCTGGTTTTGTTTGTTTAGTCCAGTAAGCCAGGGTGGGGACGCTAGGACAGTATTTCCCCCAACCCGAGGCTGGACTAGAGTGAGTGATAATGTATGTATGTTTGTTGATTTATATCATATTTTATTTTTATATAGATGATCTATTATGATTTCTTTTCTTTGTAAATTGAATATTTATTTATTTATCTTTATATTATTTCTGACTACATTTTGACTCGAATTAAAAGCTTTAGTTGTGCTTTTTTACTTATGCCTATTCATTCAGTAGTTAGCATAAGTCAGATATCAAATTCTAATTCCAAAAGCTTGCTCAAGCGGGTGTTAGTTCCTTTATCCCAAAGCTTCCGCAATTGTATTTTATAACTCAGAAAACACTACGTATTGGGAGAATTTAGTAAAGAAAGTTGAATTCCTCTTTGCCTCTATGGGCCCGGGCAAAGATGTCACAATTTGAACAATCTATGCTTTCCAAATAGTTATCAACAATAACGGTTTGATCCAGCACCTATACGGTGCAATTTCTGGTAGCATTGAGCGTGGTTATGCCGGTGCAACAAGTTTATCCTCTTACTCATTTCAGTTTTTACTATCAACAATTTGCTGAGAATGGTTCTTTGAAAGTGAACAGTCTCATTGGCATTGTAAATGTCTTTAAGTTAGTAGCCTGCCATGACTGAAAGCTATCTAACTAACCATTTATTAATATCTTTACTGAAATGTCCCTCCCTTCACAACACACTGTCTGGAAAGCACTATTGTATTGTTTCCTGAAACATTCAAGCTGCATATTACTAGCAACAGAATCTTGTGTATCTAATACTTCCAGTAAATATCATGCTTTTTCGTGTATAAATTATCCATTGATTAGCAGTTTCTTACCACATGTGCACTTAAACCATTCATAAACAAAATCATTCAACTCTCCATGCTTTGACTCCGTTTTTCATTCCATTTTGTTTCGTAAATTAATGAGTCATTTTTAACATCTTACCTCATATTTTATGTTTCTTTAAACATGGGAACTAGTTTTCAAGAGAAAGATCTCTCTCATTTTCAACCGACATTATGACTCTTTTGTTTGCTTTCTTCCCAATCTTTTAAAATGCCTTCTTTTTTTTTCAGGTGTTATTCACTTACATCCTGCTGGATTTTACAATATTTGCAAGTTTCCTTCCAGAATTTAATATTATAATTATTACCTCACCTCATATTTTGTCTTCTTTTTAGACTGGTTTCAGAATAATTATTCCATCATCAGTCTTTTCATGACATTTGTTCTGTCATGGTGATGCACTGTTTCTTTCTTCATCTGTTGGTTGAGTGATAAACCACCAAATCACATTCCATGGGAGTTTCAAAATTCATTAATTTTTCCTTTTTTTTATTCTTTGAATATAGTTTTTTTTTTCCCAAACCACAAGCTCTTCAGGTTTTTCTATTTGTTTTATTAATTTAGCCTTTCTTTCAATTTGATGTTTTTCTGACCAAGCATGAGCATTTTTAAAATTTCTAAAATGTTCCTTCATTCTGATTTTCAAATTTATTTTTGTTTTTCCTTTGTAGATTTTAATACATTTTATCTGATAAATCATTGATTTATTTTTTTCTTCCATTCTATCATTTTTGTTGGATTTGATTATTCTATTGAGGCTGAAGCCATTTTTCTCTGCCAATCATATGTTGAACTTTTTGAAAATTTTTTGATACTTGTGATACTTCATAAGATGTTGTATAAACTTCTTGAATTTTATATTTTTTCTTTTTTTTTTTATGTGTGTACTTTCATTGATTAATTTTTATCTTTTGAATTTATTTCTTTTCCAGTGTATCATGCTTTCTTCAAACCCATTCTCTAGTGCTACGTTAATTATGTATTTTTTCTTTGTCATAATTCTCTCTGTTCATGGTTATGTTACTAATCTCTGTGTCAGATTATTTAAAACTGCCTCTTTGTGATTAAATCCAGAAGCTTTAATATAACTACCTGTAACATAAAGAAGAAGAGTTAGAAGTAGAGTTAGACAAAAGAAAAATTGACATTGCCATTATTTCGGAAACAAAAAAGAAGAACAAAGGATCAGAAGAATTAGGAAAATATGTAATGATTTATTCTGGAGTCCAGCAGAGAACTGGGCATCATCAGGAGTCGCAATTTTAATAAGGAAAAATTTGCAACACAACATTTTATATTACCAATGGATTTCCCCAAAAATTGTAACAGTTAGAATAAAAATTTTAGGATCTTTAGACACAAGAAAATACACAAATATACATGGGCAGCAAGGGGATCAAAGTCTATAATAGATTATGTACTAATTAATAATAAATTTAAAAAGTCTGTAAATGATACTAGAGTATACAGAGGAAGTGAAATTGATAGTGACCATTTTCTTGTTGAAAGCAAAATAAAATTATATCACAAACACATCAGCACAAGAAAAGGAACACTACTATCAGAGGAAAACTTGGAGTAGCAAGTTTAAATGAAGATATCCAAAGATACCAACAAGAATGGAAAAATCATCTGAGAAGAATGCCAAGAAATAGACTTCCAAAATTGGCATTCCAATATACCCCAACTGGACATAGGGACCAAGGAAGACCAAAACATCGGTGGAAAGATCAAGACCATCTTCGCTAGGTTTACCGTACAGGCCACATGGCCTAAAACGAATTTGTTCATGATGATGATGATGATGTCTTCTTTCTTAACTTAACTTCATGGCACGACAGGCCTTGGCCTTCCAAACTCTATCTTATTATTCTTTTCATTTCTTATTACATTTATATCTAAATTGACATTCCTGTTGGGGTAATCGGTCTCATACTGAAGCATAGAGTCAGAGATCTGGGGTATGAATCCCAGTTCGAGTGTTAATTTTTCTTTCTAAAATAAAACTATGTCAAATTCTGGAAAGTGTTAATTTAAAATATAACATGAAAAAATTGTATTTGTCTGTTGATTTCAGTTTCCAAGTCCACCACTGTGATCTTGAGGTAGCGTGCAGTGGACCCGGGTTTGATTCCTGGTCGGGACAGGCTCCTGGGTGAAGTTTTTTTTTTTTTTTTGGGCTTTTCCTTACCTGTAAGACAAATGCCAGGAAGTTTAGGGCCCAACGGTCCCCGAAAAATATCTGGTCAGCATCATCCTTATCATTATCATCGCCATTCTTCACCGCGGTGTGGAAAGCAATGGGAAGCTACCACATCTATAATTCCCTAGTAAAACTGTAGAGCATAGCATGAAAGTGCTATGATTGCAATGAAAGACCTTCCCTCGGGCAGAATTACTATGGATGGATGAATTGTAAATTTCATAGTTTGAATTAACAATAATAAAATTCATAGTAAAACTGTTTTCAGGTGTTAGTCACAATATTAAAATTATAAAATTATATACCTTGTAGGTCCATCTCCTCAACTTTTAAAATATAAATAGACCTTACGGGACTAGTCTCATCATAAGCAGAAGGTAGGTCTGTTGTCGCTGACCCTCGATAAAGTACTGGCATGTTTGTGATTATTTTTAAAGAGAATTGTGTGTGCTGGGCACGATCTGATTTAGAATAATTTTTTTTTACTTCCTTTAGGATTTCAATTTTTTCTAGTTTGTTTATTTTTGCTGGATTATTCTCTCTGTATACTGTGAGGGTGTTGTCAGAATCTTGAATATGATGTCCTGCCTGAAGATATGTTTGGCATAATTTGATTTCCTTTCCATGTATTTAAAGTCTTTAAATGTTCTTTAAAAATAATATTAAAACTTCTGCTGGTTCTTCCTATATAACATTTGTTGCAATCTTTACACATTAATTTATATACTCCTTTGTTGTTAAAATAATTTATTCTTCAATGTTAGTTTTTATTTGTTACTTAATTTATTTCCAAGCATAATTGAAAGAATTGAGGAAAAGGAATTAAAGTGGTTAGGACATGTTTTAAGAATGGAAGATGAGCGATGGCCGAAGCAACTATATGAATGGCATCCTAACAGAAAGAAGAAAAGAGGAAGACCAAGGTTAACATGGAAGGAAAACATGAAGACAGTAATGCAAGCTAGAGGGCTAAGCATCGAAGATGCCCAAGACCGTAGACTTTGGAGGTTTGGCACGGGAAGACGGCAGCAGCTGTAAAAACCCGAAGATAGATAGAGATAGAATTTATTTCCAATTCTGTATGCAATATTTATATTTTTGTCAAGCTTTTTAGTGTGTTGGCTAATTTTGACGTTTCTTTACCTGTATATGTAAGTATTATCTAGTTCTTTTATTGCTATCAGATTCATTATCAAGTTTGGTTATATTGTTCTTTCTTTTTTGATTTCTTACAATGTTATTGATGATTTGTTCATTGTAGCCATTGATTTTTGCCATGTGTTTAATATAATTTAATTCTTTATTATACTTGAGGCATACTTTAAATATAATTATTTGTTTTTGTATTTATTAGGGATAAAATGATAAACATTTTTAGCTGTTTGTTAGAAGCGAAGGGTGTAAGTGATTTTTTGCAAAAATTAGTTTGGTTCATAATTACATTCTTGAAGCATAATGTTATTTAGTGGCAAAGAAATATAAGTGTATGCATTAGGAGCAGATAAAGTATGATTGTTATCATTTTCAATTACCTATGATATTTTATTTGAATTATATTATACCTATGATATTCTTATACAACTTTAACTTTAAACCTGTTTTTCTTAATACTGCAAACTGCTTCAATTATCTTTTTGAAGAGAAAAATTATACGCTCAGACCGGGACTTGAACCCGGGACCCTTGGTTCTCTAGACCAAGTGCTCTACCAACTGAGCTACCTGAGCAAGTACTGATCTAAACGCAAATCTTTCTCTATATACATTGTAATCCCCGTCCACCAAATGCTATGAAGCCATGCTTCTATCTTGCAAATGGCGGCTCCTTTATTAAGAAGACATATTTGGGAATTATACATTACAGCCAGTACGGCTTTTTCCAAGTTTTTATTATTGATTTTGTACATCTCAATGATGGATAAATCATATTTGAAGAGAAAAATTATACGCTCAGACCGGGACTTGAACCCGGGACCCTTGGTTCTCTAGACCAAGTGCTCTACCAACTCTTCAAATATGATTTATCCATCATTGAGATGTACGAAATCAATAATAAAAAAATCAATTATCTTTGTTTAAATGAGATTTAACATTCTATTTATTAAACTGTTGAATGTAGTTATTTTTTTATTCAAAAGGATGTCTACAATTGTTGTTTTATGGCAAGTGTATTGCTTGAGGGTTTTTTGATAAATACAAATTTCTGGTTTGTTATTGTTCAGGTTTTTTGTTATTGTAAAATCTAAATAGTTTATATTGTTATAAGATAAAAATTAAAATTAAAAATATACCTGTTGGCAGATGCCATCATCTTCAACTTTTTTAATACACAAGTGATCTTCTTGGTGATAAAATATTAAAATATATATACAGTCAATATGCCCCTTTCTGGATATGCTAATAATTAGAAATAATTATAGATTAGAATTTGATATTTATAGAAAAGAAACCAGTACATTTAGATATATCACGGCAGATTCTTACCATTGTAATCAACATAAAATGGCCAGTTTCAATTTTTTAGTCCACCGTCTTACCACTTTTCCGTTAAGTAAAAATAGATATAATAAGGAATTACAAACCATTAAAGATATCGCTAAGTGTAATGGTTTCAATGAAAATATTATTGATAATTTGATTCGTAAATTTGAATTTAGAAAACTTATTACTGATTCTACAGCCTTCCATTCTCCTATTAATAAAGCTAATTTTGCAATTATGCCGTACGTTCCCTCTTTAACTAGAGGTTTGAACAAGATATTCAAAGGATTAGATACTAAATTAATTTTTACTTCCACTTTGACATTAAATAGTGTACTTTGAAACCCTAAAGATAAAGTCGATTGTTTAAAAAAATCCGGTATTTATGAAATTGGATGCAATGACTGTGATATGAAATATGTTGGGCAAACCAGAAGATCCATTTTAACTAGATTTAATGAACATATTGCCCATTTTAGACTTAACAGAATTGAAAAATCTGGAGTTGCCCAGCATATTTCTGATTACAGTCATGCTATCATTAAAACTAACCTTAGGCTGATTCGTTCGGTCATTGATTTCAAATTCCTTGACGTCCTTGAAAGTTTGGAAATTTATAAAAATAAGGATAAAATCATGAATAAAGACAAGGGCCCTATTCCGAACAGCGCCCTTTTTTTCTTTAATTGAAACAAAAGAGGATTAGTTTTATTATGTTTTGTTTACTTATGAATGATTGCATCATGTGACGTTGTTTGTTTTTAACTGAATTTGTTTATTTATTTATTATCAATTTTGTCTTCAGTCAATATCTGGTCTTGAGAATGACAGCTTGGCTGTAGAAACTTGTTGACCATTTTAAAACATTAATTGGTGAAATGGGCATATTGACTGTATATATATTTTAATCTTCAACTTTGTTAAAATGATGTATCATCATCATCATTATCATCATCCTGCCAGGTATTAGTCCTAGAAGAACTGTTATGGCCTGAGAAAGCAGTTTTTGTGCCATCTTTTCATAGGTTGACCAAGTGACCGTTTCCCATTTGGACAGTAATTCATTATTACCTTGGGGATCCTGGATCTAGCCATTCTTGAGACATGTTCCTTCCAGTTTAGCTGATATCTGGAGATGTAGTCCAGTTTTGGTGACACATTAAGTTCTTGAAGGATTTCTACTTTTTTCTTTCGATCCCATTTGGTGTAGCCAGCTGTTCGGCACATGAATTTCATCTTACAAGCTGTTAGTCTGCTTTCATCTCTTGTCCTTATAGTCCACGCTTCACTCCCATAACATAGGACTGGTCGAGCCATTATTTGATAAAGACGAGTACGAGTTGATTTTTGCACTAATGAAGGTTTTAAAACTCTATTAATGATTCCCATTGATTTGTTGAATTTCATAATTTTCTCTGGTAAATCCAAATTTTCAACAAAAGAGAGTTTATATCCTAAATAAGTAAACTCATTAACTCTCTCTAAAATTTTGTTATTTAAACAAATTTTGCTTGGTATTTTTAATAAAATTATGTATTAAAAATATTATTTTGAGGCCTTTCGGAAGTTAACTGCCATCATCAGCAGGATGAGTATGTGCTACTAGTTGATGTATCTAAGGTGTTTCCTCGGTAAAAATTATTTGTTTATGCCTACTATTTAATTCATGCGAGGTATCTTTTTCTTTTTTATTTTTGCTATCTTAGATTACTAATAATTATGTCATTGACTTATCTTGCTGACAATTTTATGTCAAATTTATTTATTAATTCCTCAAAGTGTTTGTTTTCCAATTCCTGCAAAAAGATTTCTGCCAGAATTCTGGAAGTGGGACTTCCAAATGGGATATCATCTTCTTAGATGAAGAGTTTATTGTTAAATTGGAAATAATTTTGTTGACTTGTTGTTTTTATTATTCTATTTAATTGGTTGATATCATTTTTGACAAGTTAATTTTTGTTTTATTATGTCTATTGTTTCATTTATTAGGATGTTTGTGCATTCGACATAAAAACCTCCTCGCAGTAGTATGATTATTAATCAGTACATGGTTTGCTAGCTGCTGTCTAATAGCATGACATAAGTATCGCTAAAAGTATATGAGACCATTACAAATAACTTGAACCTTTCAGTCCTTGGCAAGGGTATGTGAGATCATGTCGAAATGTCAGAAGCAGTGGTCAGCGGCCGACCTTGAATATTTGACCCAGAAAACTGAAAAAAACCTTTCTTTATCATATATACGTTTAGCTAGCACAAGGCCATGAACAATAGTTTAATAATACATTCATATACAAAACTTTGAACATTTGACGGTGGGGGAGCTATTGTAAGTGACTCTAAGTAAATAAAAATTGTTTAGGCTGAACCTGATTATATTTTTTGTAATTTTCAGGAATTTATTGGACTGTGATGTATTTTCTAAATCAGATCCATTTTGCATAACATACATTAAAAATTTTCATGAGATGGGTTGGCAAGAAATTTCCCGTACAGAAACGATAAGTAATAATCTGAATCCAGAATTTGTAAAGAAAGTAAGTATGATAATGAAGCTCCATCTTTGTGTTGCACATAACAGGTGTATGGAAAATGTGGACTGCACTGCGTGCTTATGCAATAATAATGCAATTTGTATGTCTGAAGCAGGGCTGCATCTGGCATCCACCTTAATCGCAGATGGCTGATTTGCTTATTTTAACCTTCTAAGCTGCACCACCTAATTGGTGAGTGTTACTAACACCCTATCTACTACATTGAATATCAATGTATATCAACTTTCAAACATAATTGACGAGTTGAATTGAATATGGGCACATTTAAAAAATATTAGCAATTGATATATAACTAAATGCCATTTATTTTATTTATACAATCAGCTGCTGAACCTGCTGTAATCAAGAAACCAAATTGAAGCTTTTCAGGCTGACCTACTACAAAATGGTGAGTCCAAAAATGCATTGAATGGAAAAAGGGCGAAACATGAATTATGCCCATATTCCATTCAACTCATCGATTATTAAGGAAATCTCAGCTTTTCTGTGTTCATGTTGTTAAAGTTACATTGCAATGTGTAGATAGAATTAAAAAAAAACAAATGTCAGCATTTAGAATTCATTTTTATTTGTAGTAGGTTCAAAATTATATTTTCCAAGCTTTTTATGAATTTTTTGTTAATTTTTTCTTTGTTTCCTCATTGGTGTAAGACATTTAATAAACAGTTTCCATTTTTTTTGACAGTGAACTTTGAATTTTGACTTATGCCCTTTTAAATTCTATGGCACAAAATCACATTGAAATTTTCATAAAAATGTATATCAGAACATTTATTTTGGTACAAATTATTAATTATATCTAGATTATATATACAGTCCTGCATAGCTAAGTGGTCTAAGGCATTGTCTTAGCATAGAACTGTGGGATATGTGGTAGTTTGAACTCTCATGAGAGAAGAAATTTTCTCATGGAATATCGCAGCCATTCATCATCATAAGGAGTTTTAATAAGTAGTCGGTTAACTATAGTGACATGCTGACTATATGTCACCCCTATACTGGCTGCGTAATTATTTTCCTCTGTAAATGGCAATTGAGGATATGAGGCCAGCACCTGGCCATGGAGAATGTAATTATATAAATCTTATATGAGTTTCTTAGGATTTATATAAAACTAGCTCACTGGCACTATTGAATCTATAGGTACACACCATATGGACATAAGCTCTCTATAAATCCCTATCCTGAGCTGATGTTTCTAATCATCCCCTGAAAATCTATTTTCCTCAAATCATGGTTAATGCTATTCTCTCACTTCATTCTTGGCTACCTATCGAGCACATTCCTCTGGTTTTACTATATGCTCCTCTCTCATTCCCCATTTGTGCCACATGTCCTACCCATCACATTCTATGAGACTTAATTTTCATATATCTGGTTTCCCATAAATATCATGTAGTTCTCTCTTATGTAGTCTTCTCCTTTTGCCTATCTGTTCATCTCTCTTTGATCTAAGAACTTTATTGGGTCATTCCATCTCAAGTGGTCTAGGGTGCCATGCTCAACATGTTCAATTTCACTGAAACTTGGTGTAGGTATGGAACCTCATTAAAAATGAACCTCTGCAAAATTTCACATCATTATATCAAGTGTTTGGGAAACTGGCATTTCATATGGAAGCCTGTTTGATGAATCAATCAAGAAATCGAACAACATTCAATTTTTAACTCTTTGTTACTACAAGCCAAATGCAAGTATGGACCTCTTTTTTCTATGTCTTGCACAACTTTTTATCCTAAATCCAAACAACGTAGTCTGATGAAAGGAAGTCCACTTTAGGAGTCACCAGCATGGATCAAAGTGCCTAACAAAATCTGTCATATCAAATTTTAGTCCATATTTAGGGCCAAATATCTCAAGAACAAAAGCAAACGGAGACTAATATTAGGTAAATTTGTTAATGGTGATTGAGACAGTGCACTGCCCAAATATCTTCATCCATAGCCACTTATCTATAGCGTTGTGCCCAACCAGTTCATTTCGAGAAGTAGTTCGTTCACTCGCACTCACTTTTGTGAACCATCCAATTCAACTAAAAAAAAGCAAGAATATGGGCTGGAGGGGGAAGCATGAAGACACAAGCATGGGGTGACTTTATATTAACCAAACACATGGTAGCTGTGGATTTTAAAGATAAACGGAAATAGCTCTGTAAATTCTATTTTAATTTATTTGAGTATGAAAAATTCTAATATGACTGCTACCATACGTTTGTTTATTTTATGATTATTTATATCCCCTTTTTATTTCTGTTATAACTGTATTATTTGCAAAATTGTATTTATATACAGATTTTCAATGTTTACATATTTTATTTCAAGTTGTAAATGTTAATAAAAAAAACAAAATCGTAACTCTATAATTAAAAAAAATGTGTGGAGTATTTTAAAACTTTTAAGGAAGATGTATTTAATTTAATTTATATATGTATTATTTACACATATTATTTGCATAATAGTTCTTTAAAAAGAAAGAAATATGCAAAATTGTACTATTGGCAATTACTTGATCTTAATATTTACAACCCCTAGACTAAAAATATAAAGAGGGTGAATACTGGGTAGGCCAACAAAATTTAGCCTTGTGTGTGTGTACTTTTACAGAATGGCTTCTAATTCGCGATCAAGAGAAAGTAGTGAAATTTGGGGTTTCTTCGCCAATTTAGGCGATGGTAAAGCAAAGTATAACTTTTGTTCTAAACACAGTTTCATTCAGGGGGCGGGATGCTTTTAAACTTGCATGGCATATTCGCTCTAAATGTTTAGCAAGGTAAGATTTTTACTAAATTTCGCAACAGATTTTTGTATACCTAGTAAAATATGTTGTTTTAAAACTTGGATAAAATGGATTTTTATTAAATACTTTTGGAATTCCAGTAAATAAAATGTAAAGTGATTGTAATATTAGACTACATTAGATTTGTAGCATTAGTAATGCCGTAGATCAAAAGCAGTAATCCCTGAGTAATGCTGCGTATGAATGATGACGTAAGCAAGAGGCCTTAATGTACATGTACTGAATGAATGAGCGTGTCGGATATTGAGAATTTGAAGTACAACTGAATGTTTAAAGCCAGTTCACTCTGTCAAGGTAGTTCGTTCCTCTAAGACACTTCACTCTTCCAAGGTAGTTCGTTCTTTGATACCACTTCGTTCATCTAAAACACTTCACTCTTCTAAGATAGTTCGTTCTTTGATACCACTTCGTTCATCTCTTCCAAGGTAGTTCGTTCTTCTATGTAACTTCACTCAGGCCAGATAGTTTGTTCCTCTATGGCAGTTCACTCTGGCAAGATAGTTCGTTCCTCTCAGACACTCACTGCGGTATGAACGATATGGATGACGTAGGAAAGAGGCGGGGACATGCAAGGTCGATGGGCGGAGAAATGTAGAGTAATCAAAGAATGAGCAAAAGTTGATTTGGAGTGAGACATCTATGATCTAGAGCTTGAAATAAAAAGTAAATTTTAATTTTAAGTAGCAGTAGTGAACTCTGAACTGGCAGTTCACTAAAAGTGAGTAACTTTTTGACACTTCACAGTAGTGAAGCGTTCTTTTTAAACGACTCACTCTCGAATTACCCATCACTACTTATCTAGGATTATACTAGATCATAAACGTATGCAATTGTTAAAAGTGAACTATGTTCAAGCTCAAATAACGTGAATTACATCATCTCAAATATTGTTTTCTTTAGTACCATTAGAAAGAGCACATCTTCATCTACTAGAATCAACTTATTTCATTTTTGAGCCCATTCAATTATGGGATGAAATTAAGGTGCCAAATACGCAATTGCTAAAAGTGATCTATGTTCAAACTCAAATAACGTGAATTATGTCATCTCAAATGTTGTTTTCTTTAGTTCCATTAGAAAGAGCACATCGTCTTCTACTAGAATCAACTTATTTCATTTTTGAGCCCATTCAATTATGAGATGAAAAGTAAAGTGCCAAATGTGCAATTGTTAAAAGTGATCTATGTTCAAGCTCGAATAACGTGAATTACATCATCTCAAATGTTGTATTCTTTAGTACCATTAGAAAGAGCACATCTTCATCTACTAGAATCAACTTATTCAATTTTTGAGCCCATTCAATTATGGGATGAAAAGTAAGCTTGAACTTAATTAGAAATTACTTGTTGCCCACCACACTGTCAAATAACGCGACTTACTCAAGTGGCACTTTAATTTTCTACCTCTACAACTCACAGTGGCAATGACGGAATATTATGTCAGAGCGTTTCTCGCAAGTCCAGACCAAAACTATGTATCTTGTGGAGGGGTAGAATGGCTTTATTTGTTTTGCAGACTGTTGGAAGGTATTGTGAAACATCTTTTTTTTTTTCAATAGTTTACCGTTACGTGTTGTCGGAGTCCGACTAGTTAAATTTCATATTATATAGTGTTTGAAATTCATGATGTCGGCTAGGAAAAACAGCATGTTTTAAGAGAATCTATCGATTTTGATTTAATTCAAAACATTTCTGATTATGAAATGAATAACAGTGATGCAAGATTTTTCATGGGGAAAGGCGTGCATGGAACCTTATTGTAGGAAAACCAGGGAGAAAACGCCCAGATCAAGAATGAGGTGGGGGAATAATATTAACTATGATTTGAAGGAAACAAATTATACAGGGAATGATTGGAAAACATTAGCTCAGGATAGGGATATGTGGAGAGCTTATGAACATACAGTTTCGATAGTGCCAGTGAGTTAGTTAGTTGGATGCAAGTTTTTTCAGTGATGTTTCAATAGAAGGATCAACTGATGATGCAAGTAATAATATTGTGAAGTTTGAGGAAGTTATAGAGCTGGAAGGGAGATCAGATAGCAATGTTTATAGCATAGGCCTAAATAGTGCAAACTTAAGTTCCAGTTGGAATAATAGCCATTCAGAAGGGCCCAAATTTCAATTTATCAGTACACCTGGAATTCAGGTACTTGTAAAGAAATCCAAAAGATAATTTAGAAAATTTTGAACAGTATATTTCAAGTCAGCTTGAACATAGATCACTTATTACAATTGCATATTTGGCACGTTACTTTTCATCCCATAATTGAATAGGCTCAAAAATGAAATAAGTTGTTTCTAGTAGAAGATGTGCTCTCTCTAATGGTACTAAAGAAAACAATATTTGAGATGACGTAATTCACGTTATTTGAGCTTGAACATAGTTCACTTTTAACAATTGCATATGTTTATGATTTAGTATAATCCTAGATAAGTGACTAAGAATGAAGACATTTGGGTAGTGCACTGTCTCAATCACCATTAAAAAAATTTATCAAATATTAGTCTCCGTTTATTTTTTGTTCTTAAGATATTTGGCCCTAAATATGGACTAAAATTTGATATGACAGATTTTGTTAGGAACTTTGATCCATGCTGGTGACTCCTTTCGTCGGACTACTTTGTTTGGATTTAGGATTAAAAGTTGTGTGCAGGACATAGAAAAAAGAGGTCCATACTTGCATTTGGCTTGTAGTAGCAAAGAGTTAATAATGAATGTTGTTTGGTTTCTTGATGGATTCATCAAACAGGCCTCCATATGAAATGCCATAGTTTCCCAAACTCTTGATATTATGATTTGAAATTTTGCAGAGGTTCATTTTTAGGATGGACCTGAAGCCACACCAAGTTTGAGGAAAATTGGTGATGGTCAGCGTGGATGACATTAAAAATTAGACCACCTGAGATGGAATGACCGTATTCTCAAATGTAAATAAATATATATATATATACTCTTTATCATTGTCCTTTACTGTACTTTTATAGATCTGAAAAAAGCATTTGACTCTGTTGAACGCAATGCCCTATGGCAGAAATTATGGCAACTAGGAGTATCGGGAACTATGATTAGGGCGCTAATGGGAATTTATAAAAAAGTGGAGTTCTGTGTTAAATATGGGAGGGACCAAGTTTCAGAAAATATAAAGGCAGTTAAGGGTGTAAAACAGGGATGTGTATTGTCACCACTGTTATTTAACTTATTTATAGACGATGTAGCTTTGATGCTGGAAGTAGAGGGGATCGATGCTCCAACGGTGGGTGAGCGAAGTATTCCTGTTCTAATGTATGCAGATGACTTATGCCTCTTTTCCACAAAAGTAGATGGCATGCAGAAGGGTTTAGATTTACTATCGACATACTGTACGACTTGGGGACTTACTGTTAACGTTAGCAAAACGAAAGCCATGACTTTTAAAAACGGGTCGGTATACAGCGGGAGGGAAAGGTGGACATACCGTGGTGAGAATTTAGAAAATGTTAAAAACTTTATCTACTTGGGGATGACTTTGACAATGAATGGAAAATGGACGAGACACATCGAAAATGCAACAATGAGAGCTAGGTGCCGGACAAGCAAAATGCTTAATAATATGTCAAAATTGCGAAACATACCGATGCGTACACTAGAACAGGTTTATTCTTCGACTGTGAGAGCGACCATGCTGTATGGCTCAGAATTATGGGGTTGGGAACGAACGGGGACACTAGATAAAATTCAACCTATGTTTCTTAAGAAAGCGATGAGATTAGCAACGGGGACTTCAAATTGTGGCATACTAAAGGAATTCGGTACATTTTCGGACACAATAAGGGGCAAAATTATGGCTATTAAGTATTGGTTGGACATAATAAACGGGAATCAGGACTCGCTTAGAGCAGAGTGTTACAATGAACAGAAAAGGCATTGTGTTTCGGGAGATTGGGTAATCGGGTAAGTGTAGAAAGGGGATTGAAGGGCATAGGGATGGGTTGGGTATGGGAGAGGAGTATGCGGAATAATAGAAATGTTTGGAGGACAGTTAAGAAGAGACTAATCGATATAGACAGACAGTATATAGAAGCAGAGTGTAGTCAGAAAATATCGCTCACCCTGCAGACAGAACTGAAACTTTCGTGGGGAAGGGAGAAATATATTGACTCTTTGGATGGGGATGATAAAATTGCTATTGCATGGTTTCATTTGGGGGGATGGATGACCCATAATTTAACAAATGAGGAAGGCATTAAACTATGCCCACTATGCGATGACCATGAAAACTGGCAGCATATTATAGCATTCTGTAGAGAGACAGAACAACTTAGATTACAGATGCTGCCGGAGAGATTTCTCAGGTCGGATCGAGGGAGAGTGGCGTGTTGGGATCTTTTAGGACGGATCGAGAGTGAATCAAAAACATGCAAATTTTTGGGTACAGTAAGAAAATTGAGATATAACAAAATTGTAGATTAAGGATATATGTATTAACAATAAGAAGAATCTCAATATGGTCTTTGTTTTCGATCTTTAATCATGTTATATAATAAGTAGGTCTGATAAGTTGAATAGTCTGATAGTGCACTTAATGTCTGCAGGGACGGGGGGAGGGGGGTATGAGCATGCGGTGTGTATATGTGTGGGGGTGTGTGGGTGTATGTGTGTGTGCTTTTTTTTTTCTAATTTGTTTTCTAGCATTTTTTTTTTTTAATATTAATGTACGGAATGTGGATGAATGTAGATATGTATTATTTTGATTTAGTGCAGACATAGATTTTACTTATATGTAGCCTGTTATTGTTTTTTGATACAGGTGTATTTGTAGGTATTTGTTTATATTATTAGTTTTATTTTTTTATTCATGGAAAAATAATGCACGTACGGCCAAGCAGGCCCGTGCGCAATGTAAATGCATATGTATTTTCTTTATTCTGAAAAAAAAAAGGCATTAAATTCCATATTCTATTCTATTCTATTCTTGCCTGGTCCATCATCAGTGTTTCCGTCTGGCTTTCTCCTTCACTTTTTAGTAATAGAAAATTCATCTGGCCGCCTTACAAGGGCTGTGCAGATATAGTTGGGTGGTGGGATTGCCACCTTACAGCCTCCCAACTTGCTTCAGCTTTGTTTGAATTATTGAAACTTTGAAATATCATAAAACATTATTTTTGGTCTGGACATCTTACCTCAATATTAATGTTGATTTGTTCTTGGACATGTTTCAAAACAATTCTCTGTTTTATCTTCAGCTTTCCCAGACTGGTTTTATTTATGTTGCATTATGTTGCACCACCTGGATGTCGATGTCAGCTGACATCGACATCCAGGTGGTGCAACATAATGCAACATAAATAAAACCAGTCTGGGAAAGCTGAAGATAAAACAGAGAATTGTTTTGAAACATGTCCAAGAACAAATCAACATTAATATTGAGGTAAGATGTCCAGACCAAAAATAATATAATTAAAATAACCTCAAAATATAACTTCCTAAAATTAAATATTAATTACAACTTCTTAAGTTACAAGGAAGAAACAAAACGGAGCTGACATCGACATCCAGGTGGTGCAACATAATGCAACATAAATAAAACCAGTCTGGGAAAGCTGAAGATAAAACAGAGAATTGTTTTGAAACATGTCCAAGAACAAATCAACATTAATATTGAGGTAAGATGTCCAGACCAAAAATAATATAATTAAAATAACCTCAAAATATAACTTCCTAAAATTAAATATTAATTACAACTTCTTAAGTTACAAGGAAGAAACAAAACGGAGCTGACATCGACATCCAGGTGGTGCAACATAATGCAACATAAATAAAACCAGTCTGGGAAAGCTGAAGATAAAACAGAGAATTGTTTTGAAACATGTCCAAGAACAAATCAACATTAATATTGAGGTAAGATGTCCAGACCAAAAATAATATAATTAAAATAACCTCAAAATATAACTTCCTAAAATTAAATATCATAAAACACTTCATTTTACATAGCACTGTACTCTGAAATAAATTTATTTCATGCAGAGAAAAGCCCAGTTTCATCCACATTAAAGATGTCTTTTTACCCATATTTCCTTGTGAATTCAGGTAATCCACTAATCCACTCATTAGTTGTTTCCCTATTAACTGAAGCATCTCACCACACATGTTTTTAAACAAAATGCCATTTCTTTCCTGAAAACCACTGAACCAACCTCCACTTGCATTAAAATTGTTTTTTCTGCAAATTTTTCAGCCTTGGCATACACTAATGGGCCATGAGATTCTTTGAACCGTTTAAACACACACTCATCAATTTCAGGAAATTCACCTCCTCTTATACGTTTCCAATTTCCACCACCTTGTAGATTCCAATTCTCCGTTAATTTTTCTTTATTCTTTATGTAGATTGATAAAGTGTTTGGCAGTATTCCATATTCCTTGGCAATATCACACTTCTTTTTTTGTTCCTTTTCTACATCTCTGAGCACTTCAACTTTTTTTTTTTCCTAATGTTAAACTAGTGTACATACGCGTTTCGACATTGTGAATTGAGTCACTTAATAGATTCGTACTGACTGAAGTTATTAATTATACTGTACTGTATGTGTATAAGTAAATCTGTACTGTAAAGTAACAGAGGGTACATGCATTATTCTCAGTTTTTGGGTTATGAATGAGGGGTGAGTATCTATGTACTGTACCCGATGACAAAAAGCGTTGTACAATATGGTCGAGTTCACTTGCCATCTAATGGGACTTTAACAATAAGCAACTAGGAATGTGGGCACTAGATGAATTCTTGGAATTTTTCAACCGTATTTCAACTTTATAGAATTCAGATTACTTTTTTCATTATCAATAAAATGAATTTTGGCTTCGAATTATCCAAATGTTGGCTTTAAAACATGAATTAAACATGAATTTTTAATATTATTTTAAATAGGAGTTTCAAGGGGATTGTACTTATTTTCAAATTACCCAATTATTCGAATTATCAAATGTCGATTTAACCGGTGTCCACTCTATATGTATGTATATATATATATATATGTATGTGTGTGTGTGTGTGTGTGTGTGTGTGTGTGTGTGTGTTATCATTATGAGTATATTTAAAAAATAAAGAGCTATTTTTCAATCCCATTTTTACAAAAGCACAATTTGGACTTATTGCCTTTTAACAACAAACACAGAATGAATGCTTTGATAATAGGAAGAAAGATGCATGATGTCTCACTTAATTTAAATTTTCCTAATTCTTCTTCAAAAATGTAAGTCCTACATACTAGAGTTTTGTTTTATTACTTTTATTCTGTTTAGTTTTTATTTTAATGTATAATTTTATTTTTGAGTTACTAGCATTTTTGTTTTAATTTTGTTTTATTATGTTTAATTTTCATTTTAATGGATGACTCCTTGTCACTAATGTTCTGTTTGAATTTTGTTTTATTCCGTTTAATTTTTATTTTAATATAGTCTATTTATTCTGAGCCTGTATTTAGATTAAAGATGTAATATATGTAAAATAAATAATTAATGTTATTTTACAACTGATGTTTAATGTGTTTAGTGCATGTTTTATTATAAATCATGACTTTTTTATGTTGTTACGTGAAATAACATTATCAAAAAATATACTTGTTAAAAATTTGCTTCTATCTTTAAAAGCTGTGAATGATGTTATTTATTATAATCTTAGTATAGACATCAGGTTTTAACATTTTGGCAATAATTACATCATTCATATGAAGGGTCTTACAGAGAAAACCAGGGATGTCTCCATATTTTGAGAAAACTCAAACTTTTTCCAAGAACAATAGAACTGTTATAATTGATGCTTATTTGAAAATATAACATTATTTTTTATAGTTAGTTTGACATTTAAGGTCCCACGCTGTAGCCGAGTTTTTAAGACAAAATGCCTTGGCACAGAGCTACAGGACTTGCATTGGTTCAAGTTCCCATGGAGGATGAAATTTTCTCATGAAATTTCGACGAGTATGACTGGAGCCCACCCAGCATCATGAGGAATTTGGGTAGCTATAGTAAGTAACAACTCCAGGTTGAGAAAACCAGCTATAATGGCTGGGGGACCTGACCTGCTGACCACATGTTACCCCTACACTGATTGATGATCGTCTAGCTCTGTGATTAACACATGTCGATGTTAGGGTTCTGAAGGTTCTTTTAGGAATGTCGTGTCATGGAGAATTTTTTTTAACTTTTAAGGTCATATCACATCTGTTTATTGTTTTATTTTTTAATGGTACTATGAGATGGTGAATATGACTAAACGAGCCCTGGAAATGAAAATTCAACCTATCATTTGGCTCGAAGACTGAGAAAATCAGAAAATAAAATTCACAGTTTGGTCTCCATCAGGATTTGAACCTGGAGTCTCTTAAACATGAGTTTAAAATACTATCATACCCAGTTTGCTCAGTATATAAGATTATTATTTTATTGAAAATCCTCTTCCATGAAAGACTGCTGTCCTTCTTTAATAATGTATTTAGAAATGCAGATATATTACAAGAATGGAAGACAAGCATTGTTATACCCCTCTTCAAGAAAGGAGACAAGAGAAAAATGGATAACTATAGGGGAATCAATTTGTTGAACACATGATACAAAATTTATGCAAACATTTTAAATGGATAATTGAAAAGTTTCAGCGAAAAATTCCTTATGGAATGTCAAAATGAATTTAGGAAAGGATAATCTTGTATTGATTCAGCATTTTTTGTTAAACTATTGCTTGAAAAAAGAAGAGAATTCAACTTAGAAACACATTTTGCTTTCATAGATTTTGAAAAAGCATTCGACACAGTGAAGAGATCAAAACTCTTCAATATATTGGAAGACAGAAATATACCAAATTTACTTCTGCAGAATATACAAAATATTTACCAAGACAACGCCAAAAAGATTCAATTAAATAACAGATTTTCTGAAGAAGGAATTATTAATTGTGGTGTGAGACAAGGCTGCCCCCTATCCCCAACACTCTTTGCAATTTATAACAACAAAGTAATATGTTGCTGGAACAAGAAATATAAATTTGGAATAAGAATATCAGAAAATATAAAATTAAACACCCTATTGTTTGCAGATGACCAAATAATAATAGCAAATTCCGAAGATAATCTAGAGAAAGGTCTGTATGAACTTAACAAAATTACAGAAGAATATGGATTAAAGATATCTACAGAAAAGACAAAAACTATGGCATTTCAAGGTGTAGATCCTGTCAGAAGTAAAATTGTACTGGACAATAAAATTTTGGAGCAGGTGAATAATTTTACATATCTAGGATGTAATATCTCATACGAAGAAGAAAAGGATGTAAATGCAAAAATATCTAAATTTTTAAGAATTTTAGGGTTAATAACTTCTATCTTCAAGCCACAGTTAGTCCAAAAGCATCCAAGACTGAAAGTGTATAAAACACTGGCTCTTCCAACTCTTTTGTATGGTAGCGAAATATGGACGTTGAAACAGAAGGATATACAGAGACTTAGATCTGCTGAAATGAGATACCTTCGGAGGACTGCAGGATACACACTACTAGATCACAAAAAAAAAAATGAAGACATCTTAGAAGAATTACACATGGAATCTAGAAAACAAAATTTCTGATTATAAGTCAAGATGGATGCAACATGTTCATCGAATGGAAGATCACAGGATACCCAAACAAATGTTGAGATATCAACCCGCAGGAAGAAGAAAACCAGGACGTCCACTCAAATGACTTCTGGATGGTGTTTCTCTTGAGTCTGAAACAGGTCAACAAATGGCCTAAATTCGTGAATGTACTGTGATGATGGTGATGAAAATCCTCTTTCTCCCCCCTCCTTCCCATACACGATTTTTATCCAACATGAGTTTTTAAAATAATTAAATATTTCAGTGGATTTCTTGTTTTTGCCCAACCAGATAGGTGCATCTGATAGTACCTTTAAATTCTCATTAGATGGCAGGGATTGTTCGATTTTACAAAAAAAAAAGGACATTCATTTTTTTCTCAAGACACTTCATTATAACCCCATTAAGCCTCTAGAAATTAGTGCCAACTGAAGTGGAGAAATATTTGCCTTCATATGGGTCTTCAAACCTTATTAATGTGACTTTACAATGTTGAATTAAATAAAATTTTTTTGGAGAAATTTAATTACATTTTTAGGTTCATGTAACGTATCGATTTGAAGAGCAACAGATATTGAAGTTTGCTGTCTATGATGCAGACACAACTAACTTACGATTGGAAGAACAGGATTTTTTGGGTTATTGTGAAACTACACTTGGTCAGGTGAGTAATAAGTAGTTATAAATTATATAAATAATTAATATCCTCAATTTGTGTCCCACTCAGAGTCAAGTCAGATGAAATGAAGCCCCTATATTTATATATGTCTGTGAAAAAGTGTGTCGGCCAATCACATCTGACTCACTGTAAATTATATACTACACTACTACTACAATGGCGTAGCCTCTCCTTTGTTAAGAGTTACTAGACCAAGTTAATTTAGTTACCTTATTTGCCCATAAGTGTCATGAATGGTATGCAGTCAACATACCGATTCAATGAGACATCTAGCAGGCAAGTATGATATTATTAGGATTATGAGGTTGGTAAATCTTTTTTAGAGGCCTTTTCATTCAGGCTTAAGGATCTTTTATGAGCCTGAAAATCTTCAGACTTGGGACCCATGGCTCAAAGTCCATCCTGGAGGACTCGCTCCTTGGATTTTTCCATCCTAAAAAAATCCACCGATCCCGGCTGGATAAATGATATAATAAAGAAAATAATTTTTATCTCTCACCATCTTCACCTGTTTTCTAAGAACCAATGGGGCTCAGCCTTGGTCTCCCCATTTTTTAGAACCTAAATTAAAATATAATGTAATATTTCATATTAAAGTCATCTTTGTTCATGTACTTTCAATTAAGGAAAATAATACATTGGCACTATTCTGTAAGATAATGAAACATGGTTCTTACATTAAGGAAAGTAAATAAGCTGTATTAGGAAATAGGATTTTGAAGTGAATATTTAGTCCCATAAGTTTGGAGAATAGAGGAACTTCATAATTTATGTCTTTGTCATAGTACTGTCAGTGTTATTAAGTCTAGAAGATTTAGATGGTGCAGGCCATATTGCTCAAATGGGTGACTACAGAAATGTTTTCAAAATTTTTATTAGTAAACTCTTGGAAAAAAATATCATTAGGAAGGGCTGGGCACAGGTGAGAGGATAATTTTTGAATGGATCTTAGGAAACTGGGTATCGTTTCATTAACTTGATTTAGTAGGAGGGGCTTAGCAAATGCATTATTGAAGCTACAGTTTCATAAGTGATAGTCAGTATTAAATTGAACTCCGTAGCATGACAGGCCTAGAAGACCCTTGGCCTATTAGTCAGCTGCTAGTCTCACATCCACAAGTGTTAACCCATTGGAGACTTTTAACGAGTCTCCCTCGTGAGCAGGTAGAAAGTCCAAAGAGCTCCTCCACGACCTACACTCGTTGTTGTGTTATAACCCCCACTGTAAGAAGTTAGGTTTTTTTAGTGGTTTAAATTTTCGATTCACCGTCAGTAAAATTTGTTGTTTGTTTATGTAAAGTAAATATGTATAGGCCTAGTGTATTGTATAGTTTATTTTAGTTATTATTTATAGAATAGTAGACTATAGCTGTAGGCATTCATTATGGTAAAATATAAGTGAATATAAATTCAGTGTTTATTTGTTAAAATTCATAGCTGTAATTTTTTTTGCAATATGTCCGTAAATAGGAGAGATCTTATTGCTATTGAGAAACTAAGTGAAGTAGTGGATGAAATGTTATGTGACAGTGATTGTAGTGAATTATCATGGAACGAAGATTCGAACGATGAAATAATATACAGTGACAACGTAAGCGTGCATGCTACTGATGGTAGAAATATTAGGTCAGTTTCGTCCAGTTTTTATCTATAGTATTTTATAATTTACAGGTCGATATATAACTAAGATAATTAAAGAATATACGAAGAACTTTTCCTGATTTTATAATGTATAGGTCTATGCTTATTTATATTTCATATATTTATTTTTATTTATTTTTATTATGTACAGTATTATATTGCGTTAGTTATTTTTTTCGGTCTTGTTTGAACATATGATTTGTGTTTACTTTCAAGGCAATGTCCGAGAACTGTTACAAAAAGATGGTTTTTGAAATGTTTGTCAACTTTCACAGCCTTGAAAATAACAAAACATAACGGTTTACAATGCACAACAGAGGGTAGCAGGTAGGCCACATTCCTTTGCTATTCGTAAAAGTACAATATACTAAAAGAAATTCAGGGGTAAACAAAATATCTGAAAACATAAGTGATAGAACACAGTATGTGTATTTTGTATTCTGATTTAAAGTCCAGTGCAGCCGGAGTAGCGGTGAGGAGATTTAAATGGGTTCCCAGTGAACATGCTAGGCGCTTTAAACGTGTCTCCAATGGGTTAATCACAGAGGTGGATGGTCATCCAGGCCAGTATAGGGGTAACATCTGGTCGGGATGTCAGGTATTCCTGCAATTATAGCTGGTTTTCTCGACCTGGAGAAGCTACTTATTGTAGCTAAAAAATTCCTCATGATGCTGGATGGACACTGGTTGTATACTGGCCAAAATTCCATGAGAAAATTTCTTTTCTCACGAGAACTTGAACTAGAGCAATTCCTGTAACTCTGCATAAGACATGGTGCCTTTAACCTCTCAGTACAGTGCAGGACTAATTAAGTATTAGTGTAATATTATAAGTAAACACTTTTATTAAAAAGAAGTACCATCACACTATTTTAAATTAAAATCTCAAAATTATATCAGACTAGAACTATGGAACCTCTTGTATTCAAATTTCTCTCATAATTTATGTTTGTTGAAGATTGTATCATCTGGATCCCTAACAATGCCATTGCTAGGAATGTCTTGGAGTAAGGGACAGTTGACAGTTGTGGCTGAAGAACTACCTGTCTGCAGAGATGAAGTCTTATTGCAGTTCAGAGGACAAAATCTAGATCGCAAAGATTGGTTTGGAACGTATGTAATAATTTACATTTTAAGCATGTTTCAACATACAATATGCTGAACTTTTATAGGAATAAATCACTATGAGGTTTAATTTAAGATAAATTAAAGTGTTTCATACCTCACCTCATAACCAATCTTCTAACTAGATCATGATTTCAGTACCATCTTGACGACTGATGTTATGTTGATCAGAAGAACAACTTCTTCTTCCCTCTGTCGGTGAACTGATAAACCTCCGGATCAAGTCAGAATCTATGGGAATTTGAAGTTTATGAGTTTTTCTTTCTTGTTTTTCTGAATGTAGATTTTTGTCCAAACTGTGAGTTCCTTTTGTTTTTCTATTTGTTTAATTAGACTGGCTTTTGATTCAATTAGATGTTTTTGGACCAAGCATGAGCAGCTACTTAGAAGATTGGTTATGAGGAGAGGTATGAAACATTTTATCATCATCATCATCCTTCACGGATTAGGTCTTTGCCTGTTCCGATCTCACATCTGCTCAGCCCAGTGCTTTCTTGGTCTTTTAATTTATCTTATTACAATATGCTTATTAACATCACCAATGGCATCTAGTCCTTTGGGATTTTCAAAGCTTAGCCCTGAAAGAAAAGTGGACTCACCATAACATAATTAAATTGATCATTTCTAAAAGGCCCTTTCTCCAATGTTTTTTGCAAAGAATGAGTTATGATGAATCCAGCATCCTTATATGAGGGCGGATCGGAAAGTAACGCACAATCATTCTTTTTTTAAGTTTAATAGTAAAAAAAAGGAAAAAAAATCACAAATGAACTTACATCTTTTAGCTACTTTTTGACATAGTCACCAACTTTCTCAACACATTTTTCCCATCGTGTTACCAGTTTCAATATGCCCTGTTCGTAGAAGTCCGTTTGGTTGGAGTGTAGCCATCTGCGCACTGCTGATTTCACTTCCACATCTGTCTCAAAGCGTTTGCCGGCCAGGAATTTCTTCATGGGACCAAACAGATGAAAGTCCGATGGTGCAAGATCTGGACTGTATGGTGGATGTTGGAGCACCTACCAACCAAATTCGGCGATTTTCTGACGAACGACAGCAGCAACATGGGGGCGAGCATTGTCATGAAGAAGTTTAACGTTAATGTTGTGACGTTTGTCACAAATGGCACGACGCAACTTCACCCAAAGTTTTAATGTAGGCCGCAGCATTCACAGTGGTCCCGTGTTCAGCAAAGTTCCACCAATAAAACACCATGCATATCCCAGAACACTGTCACAAGCACTTTCCTGGCAGATTGAGTCACTTTGAATTTTTTCTTTACTGGGGAACCAGCATGTTTCCACTCCATTGATGCCTGCTTTGTTTCGGGCATGTAGTGGTACGCCCACGACTCATCACCTGTGACGATTCCTTCCAGAAAGTCATGTCCTTGTGCGGTGTACACCGCGTTAAGTGGTCCAAGCTTGCCATCATTCGCTGGCCCTTGTGGTCGTCTGTCAGGTTCTTAGGCACCCAGCGAGCACTAACTTTACGGAATTTCAAATTTTCATGAACAATATCGTACACTGCACCATAGGAAATGTTGAACTTCTGCGATAAGGCTCGCAGTTTGCACACGCCGGTCATTCAGAATTGCCGCCTCAATGCCTCTGACATTCTGCAGGATTGCTGCTGTTGTCGGCCGGCCGGCCGGAGCGTGGCGAATCACTAAGGTTCACGTGTCCCTCTTGGAAGAATGTGCACCACCTGGAGACATTGCTATGGTCCATACAATCATCCCCATACACGCCACGCATGTCCCTGTGAATTTCACTGGGTTTATGCCCTTTGGCCCACAAAAATCGAACAACACTTCTCTGTTCCTCACAGGTGGACGACTGTAGCATGCGCGCCATCTTTGTTGCATAGTTCAAGCTTCTCTCGCAAGAGGTGCACCTGAGAAAAAAGTACCATCTGTAGTGAAAACTTCAAACTATATCTCTGTGAAATTTCAACATTCTAGCTGCAATACCAAGGCAGAAAAAAATTATTGTGTGTTACTTTCCGATCCGCCCTCATATATAGATACACATTCTGTGCTTTAAAGGACCTTCCTCCAGCCTTCATACAGAGATACAGTTGAGCATTTCATTTTTAGTTTCATCTAAAAATGCCCTTATTCCAGGATAGAGGACCTTCTAGCAGTGATCTTGTTAATTAGCTCAATTGAATGGCATTATGCATCAACCGACCATGTGCCATTATGTAAGTTTCAAGAAAAATATGTTTAAAGTTTAAGTCAATCTTCACTATTTATTGTAATACCAAACTAACAATACTGGATATTGCAAGTCTGACTGTTATCCATCATCAATATAAGAGTGGGAACATTTGTCGCTTAGCTGCATGATGTAAAATTTGGATTAGCATTTTTGAAGATCTGGTTTCAAAGCTGTTTGTTAAAAAACATAGAATCTCTGATAGGACTGATGGCATTTACATTTTTCTTTAATCATCATCATCATCATCATCTGTGCAAGTATTTGGCTATGTGGTCTGTTACGGTCTCAAAGAGGAATTTTCCAGCCACTGCTTTTTTTTGACATCCCAGCGATATTTTGCCTTTGGGATAGTAATGAAGCATAGCTTTTGGAATTCTGTGAGATAGATTTTTTCTTTAATAATAAGGCTATATTTATAGATTTAGCGCTAAAAGTTTGCTTACACTTACTTCATGAACCAGTGCAACAGATGGCATCAAAATCTCAATTTTTAAAAATGGCACTTAGCCAGTTGATGCATAACATTGTTCATTTGGAGAGAGAGAGCCTTTTAGCAATGACCAATTCAATCTTGTACCTTATAATGTACTATGTTACTTATGTTATTTTTGTTTTGCTCCAAAGAAAATAAATCTAGTATAAGTGTTGATATCTTTCAGGCTGGGACTAGTCATTTGAATAGGTATGAGTTGGCAGCATTATCATAGCAACTGACTGAAATAGATAGGGGATGTCAAACTAAAGACACTCATTAGTGGAGATCTAAAAGTAGTCAACATCCAAGAGGGACTGCGTTACTATGCACCCTCATTGGAAGACTTTTTAATTGAAGGAGTATTTTACTTCCTTACGCAAGGAATATTATACATTCCAATTAAAAAAGGAACTTCCATTGAAGGTCATTCTCAAAAGGCTGCCTTCAGGTACTCCCTCTGAAGAAACTAAAGAGAAAATCCTCTCCTTAAGGTTTCCTCTCAAATCTGTTAAACAAATTGTTAAAACAGAAAATAATTTGGCAATCCCCTCCCAAATTTTTATTCTGGAATTAGAGCAGACTAATGATGCTCACAAAATTCTCGACCTGAAGCGCCTTTTATTACACAGTTGTGATCATAGAACCATATAAACCTTGGGCTGGGCTTAAACAGTGTTTTAGGTGCCAGTCGTTTCACTACACTTTTCCAGCCTGCAACTTGACTCCATGTTGTGTAATCTGCACTGAGGCTCATGGGCACAAAGATTGTCCCCTTAAGACCTCAGCACATCTAGGCCCATGCCTCCACCCCTTGGGATACCTCGGTCAAAAGACTATACTCCCAAGTCCCAGACTTGTCCTCCCTATCTATTTCACATTCACATTCAAGATTTCTCGGCCTCTAGGGAGAAGGTGTTGGAGTTGCAACTTCGGGAATTGCTGAGCTACATAGTACGTCAGGTCGCTCATTCCTGATGACCCCACAGTTGGTCCACGGGCTCCTTGAGCCTAGCTGGGAGGACTGCTGTCGCAGATCCACCAACCATTCCCCTGTTCTACCTCCAGGGACGTATCCTGCAGCCTTTGTGAGATCGGCTAGGGCTTGAGTCCACAAGCCCCACAGTGTGAGACTTTAGTACATCCAGGTGCTCATCTCCTGGTGACCCCACAGTTTGTCCACGAACCCGTAGGCTTAGCCGAGAACCAGCACAGGTTGCTCTCCTCTGTACTGGTCCGAGTTGTGCCCTGGTGTGCCCCCAGGGACGTGTCCTGTTGCAGTTGTGGTCCAGCACGGAGCTCGCAAGCTGCAACAGGTGAGCAATAGTACGGCAAGGCGCTCAATTCCTGCCGACCCCACTAATGGTTCAAAAGTCCCTTGGACTTAGCCGGGAGGACTGTCTAGCACATCCACCAACCTTTCCCCCAGTGCACCACCTGGGGACGTGTTTGGTTGCTGAAGTGGGTCCAGCCTCAGCATTAGTACGTCAGGTCGCTCAACTCCTGACGACCTCACCAATTGTCCTTGGATCACTCGGTTCTGGAGTCGGCGCTAATCCCCCACCAAAAGACCGAGCTTCCTCTTTTTCCGAGGTTACTGACCTAGTGGTAATTCCCAGCATTACACCCGGTATTGTCCCAACCAGCCCGTTTGCAAGACTAGGCCTAGTCGTGCCACTGCTGTGAGTCCAGCCCACTGAGCAGTGTAGGCATCCAGGGTGCTCATCGCCCATGGTGCCACCACAGAGGTACTCAGGTTCATTGAACCAAGAGAAAGGAGCTTCTGATCTCCAGTCTCCCACCGCTTTGCCATGGCAGCTGCTGATCCCGCTGTAGGCTGGGATCCAAGAGCTTTGACAACAGGCCGCTCATCTCCCTGTTGATCCCACTTATGGTCCTCGAGTCCATTGGTCTTGGAAGGGAGGACTGACTAGCAGATCCACCGACCTTTTCCCCACTACAGCATCGAGGGGACGCGTTTTGCTGCTGAAGTGGGCGCAGCACGAGCTATGTAGTACGTCAGGTCGCTCGAGTCCTGACGACCTCACAAATAGCCCCCGGGACCGGACTGGACCTAGCCGGGAGGAATGCAATGCAAACCACCGAACGTGGGAGGAATGCAATGCAGACCTCAGCACAGAGAGACCCTAAGTTGCTAAAGTGTACCAAATGCGGGGAGTCCGGTCACCTCGCTTCCTACTGAGGCTGCCCTGTTTTCAAGGCAGCCATTGAAGCTTATAGCAGGGTAACCAAACCTAATCCTGAACCTACCATAACTCCACCCAAACCTAAGACCTTCACCTCGGTGAAGGTCAATTCAAATATTTCCTACAAACAAGCCCAAAAAACTGGTACTTCTTCTGAATCATATAAAGAGAACAGCACTGTTCAAGCCAAGGGCCGGCAAATACCAGCAGCATCTTTAAGTGAACGTGCAGAGGTAATGCTTCGTGACAGTCAGCCCTTGTTGGCTGAAGTACCCAGCCCTATGGAGTGTTTCTGCTTCATACATTGGCTATGTTATACATAGGTTAACTATATTTAAAGAGAAAAATTATACGCTCAGACTGGGACTTGGCTTCATAGCATTTGGTGGACGGGAATTACAATGTATATAGAGAAAGATTTGCGTTTAGATCGGTACTTGCTCAGGTAGCTCAGTTGGTAGAGCACTTGGTCTAGAGAACCAAGGGTCCCGGGTTCAAGTCCCGGTCTGAGCGTATAATTTTTCTCTTCAAATATGATTTATCCATCATTGAGATGTAAGAAATCAATAATAATAACATGGAAAAAGCCGTACTGGCTGTATTGTATAATTCCCAAATATGTCTTCTTAATAAAGGAGCCCCCATTTGCAAGATAGAAGCATGGCTTCATAGCATTTGGTGGACGGGAATTACAATGTATATAGAGAAAGAGTTGCGTTTAGATCGGTACTTGCTCAGGTAGCTCAGTTGGTAGAGCACTTGGTCTAGAGAACCAAGGGTCCCGGGTTCAAGTCCCGGTCTGAGCGTATAATTTTTCTCTTCAAATATGATTTATCCATCATTGAGATGTAAGAAATCAATAATAATAACATAGGTTAACTAGTTAAGATGGAACCATAAAATAAGTCGCTTAGAATAGTAAGGCTCATTCTATACTGTCCGGCTTTCGGACTCTCTGCTTGCTGGCGGTGTAGTTTTCTAATGTGATAATATTCACTTTTTATACCAACTAATGACTTGTCAGGCTAACACATCTTGCCGTCATATGGCTAGGGTTATGTGAACCACAACCCTATCTTGATAGCCACAAAGGAATTAGCTGCCAAGATGGGTATCAGTATGCAAACACACTGGATGGTGCTAGCCACCGTCACATACAAGCATAGGGAATGTCACTACTTTAATTACCAGCTGGAATAAGATTTGTAATTTTAAGATTTAAATGGCATTTCATGGGAAGGACCCCATACAAAGTAAAATCTGTCTCCAGAATAAAATTTTAGAGAGATCTAATCAATTTAAATATCTTGGATATTATCTCTCTATCTGGGATGAAAAGGATATCCCTGAAAAAAGTTACTAGTTATAATAAAAGTTTAGGAATTATTAATCAAGTTATGAAACCATCCCTTGTACAAAAAAACACCAGATTACGTTTATATAACACTTTGGCTAGACCAGTGTTGACCTATGGTAGTGAAGCATGGACACTAAAAAAACAACATGAAAGCAGAATAACGGCTTGTGAAATGAGATTCATGCGCAGAACAGCAGGTTACACCAGATGGGATCGGAAAAGGAACACCGATATCTTAAAAGAATTGAAGACTACGCCAATTTTGGAATATATTAAACAGTACCAACTAAATTGGAAACACCATCTTGAAAGAATGAGTTCAAATCGGATCCCCAAAGCTGTTTATAATTATATACCAAGAGGACGAAGATCACTGGGCCGTCCTATGAAACGCTGGAGGGAAAATTTTCTATAGGATCGTAACAGGCCTTGGCCTAATACTTGGAAGGAAGAAGAAGAAGATTTAAAATAAAATTCTTTGTACCTCACCTCATATCCAGTCTTCTAATTAAACTGGTTTCATTATGACTAATTTCATGACCAATATGCTGTCGTTTAGGAGAACTGCTTCTTACTCCATCTGTTGGTGGACCGATGAACCTCTGAATCAAATCGAATTCCCTGGGAATTTCAAAATACAGATTAAATGTGGAGATGGTGAGAAAATTTATATAGGGAAAACAAAAAAGAAATTTGAAAACAGGATTAAAGAACATGTTAGGAACGTAAAAAATGAAGTCGAAAAATCAGCAGTAGCTGCTCAAGCTTGGTCTCAAAAGCATCTAATTGAAAGAAAGGCTAGTTTAATAAAACAAATAGAAAAACCAAAAGACCTCACAGTTTAAGGAAAAACCCACACAAAAAAAAACAAGAAAACTAATGAATAAGAATTAAATTAATCGTGATTATTTCATACCTCATACTTCTATATTTCTTTAAATACAGCACTGCAGTATCGGCAATTTCTTTTCACCATCATCAGCTGTTTTCACGATTGTCAATTTTTACTTTTGTTGATAATGGTGATAAGAAATTGCCGATACTGCAGTGCTGTATTTAAAGAAATATAGAAGTATGAGGTATGAAATAATCACGATTAATTTAATTCTTATGAATTTGAACCTCATAATGTTAAAAATTCCCAAATTTAATATATAAAACTAATGAATTTTGAAATTCCCCAGGAATTTGATTTGCAGGTTCATTAGTCCACAAACAGATGGAGTAAGAAGCTGTTTCTCCTGGACGACAGAAAATCGGTCGTGAAATTACTGATGATGAAACTGTCTAGGTTTTGAAACCTGTTTAATTAGAAGACTGGACATGTGGTGAGGTGTAAAGAATTTTATTTTAAATCTTAAATTAAACCTTATAGTGATATTTCCTATAATAGCTCAGTAGATCTGTAATGTTTCATTGCATGATTTTTCCTGCATTTTACATCAGCTCTGGCCAATTTTTGATAATGAAATGTCACTGAACATTGCTATGTCCATACATAAGAAATGACGATGATTTAAACTGACAGACTTAAGGATATAAGACTTTCTCTTCCATTCAACCAGTTAAAAAAAAAATATACAGAAAAATAATATAACATAATACATATAAATAGATTTATACAAATGAGACCGAATTAATTAACAAAATTAATATTATAAGAGCAACAAAAGAACAGAATCCGCCAAGTAATCTGCTGGGAGATGAATTCTAAAAGAAAAATATATAAATTAAAAAAAGTCCAGCGGCTTCTAATTTCTTGTGATAAGGAGTTTCAAAGTCTAGCAGTGGTACAGTATAGGAATTACATTAGTGAGAGGTTGTGTGATGAAGCAGTATACATGTTGGCATTTAGAATAAATAATGGAGGATAGAAACTGATGAATAGCTTTATTTTCTTTAGTTCTGATCCATTTTTGGAACTTCATAAAGTGATGGAGAATGGAGAATACTATATTGTCCACCGAACTGAGGTGATAAAATGGACATTGAAACCAAACTGGAAGCCATTTGTGATACCAGTACGTTCACTGTGTGGTGGTGATATGGAGCGATCAATTAAAGTGATTTGTTATGACTGGAATCGTAGCGGAAATCATAGTCTTATTGGAGAGTTCTATGTAACTCTCAATGAGCTTAGTAAAGGTCCAGGACCTGATACTGTTTATCAGTGCATACATCCAAAGAAACAAAAGGTAAGAATTATTGCACTTAATTAATTATTATGAGTTACTTATTTTAGGAATTCTCACTATGAGGTATATTCATTAAGGTTCATATGAGGTGAGTGATAAACATATTCTACCTTAATATTATGAGTTAGTTATTTTGACTCATAATAATTATATTCTATCAAAAAATATGAGGTGAGTTAAAATAAGTAACTCATAGTAATTAAAAGAAACCTCGTAGTGTTATTTCCTATAAATATTAAATTACGCCAATACCCGGCGTGCACTGCTACGCCTAAATAAATGAAGATTAATGTGTTTGTATTTTAGTTAAATAAGTAAAAGGAAAAATAATTATAAATTTATATTTTTTAGATACCCCATGCTGATTAACTGAACTTCTTGACATAAATGAGCTGAAATACGAAAATTATTGTATTTTATGTTTCGTTATAAGTGAAAGGAAAAATTTATATCATAATTATTTTTAGATACCCCGTGCTGTTTACCCGGCATTGTCTGGGAATCTACTCATCCCGATCTTCTTGGCATAAATGAGCTGAAAGACAAAAATTAATGTACTTCTTATGATTAATTGAATAAATAAAATGAAAAATAATTATAAAATGTATATCGTAATTATTTTAAGATTCCCCGTACTGATTACCCGATATTGCCCGGGAATCTACTTATGTCGATCTTCTTGGCATAAATGAGCTAAAAGACAAAATTCATTATTGTGAATTATCCGTAAAAGAATACCCGCCACTTGCACAGGAATCTATATACTTGTCTCGATCTTCTTGGCATCAATGAAAGACAAAAGTGGTTATTGTGAGTTATCCGTAAGAGTTAAATATATGCTGCTGCGGACTTTTTTGTAGAGCTTTTTGAGATATTCTGTGTACATTAATTATGTGTATTTGTTATGGTTTATGGAGCATAAGCCATTTAAATGTCCAAAAAGCTACTTTTTTCACATTTCCCAGTCAAAGGACGATTTTTAAGGGTGTAGGGGTTGAGTATCACATCTCTCTTATAGCATATGTTCATCCCAGGAATATCCTGAACATTTTGCAAAAAAATTCCATCAAACATTTTATATATTAGATTACACTTGTTTGTTTGTTTGTTGTGAAACATGGTCTTTTACTTTAAGGGAGGAGAAATTATTGTTAAAATTCATCAGAGAACATTCTGTTTAAACAACTCACCTCATAGGATTCATGCTTCCATGATACCGCAGTTTCAAACGCAGTCGTGTTCATCCTCAGCCTTAACTCCAACTGACAAAATTCTTCGGCCATCAACTGTTCTATTGTCACCATCTTCAGTGCTGCCCTCTATGATTGAATTTATGAACTTCAAAATCAGAGTAATTTTGTTAGGGATATCAAAATTCATTGATTTATCTTTGTTTTTCTGAATGTGTATCTTCTCCCAAACTGTCAGTTCCAAAGGCTTCTCTACTTGTTTTAAAAGTTTAGCTTCTCTTCCCGTTTTATGATGTTCTAATAAACTATGTGCATCAATTACAGATTTTTCAATTTCACAATTTTTAATATTTCTGAAATGTTCTTTTGTACGAGTTTCTAAATTCCTTTTTTGTTTTTCCTATATAAACTTTATTGCAACCTTCACAACTTATTTGATAAATTCCAGATATCTTACTGTCTGGGACTATGACTTTTTTATTGGTACTTAGAAGATTACCCAGACTAAATTATTAAAAATTCTTAAATTATTGAACCTTCAGGATGAATCAGTAAAGTTTACTGTAGAATTGGAAAAAGAAAATATTCCATTTTTGGATTTATGTTTAATTAGGAATGATCAAACACTGAAAATTGATTTTGTTGAGTTGTTTCTTGACTCGCCTCATAAGAAGCATGAGGTGAGTCAAGAAAAAACTCAACAAAATTAAAATAAACCTCAATATGTTATTTCCTACCTACATAATTTAACTGACTATTTAACTCATGCCCCAAATGGGACTCAATGGCCAATCACGTTTCAATGATTTCTGTTTTACAACCAATCAGAGTCGTGTTTCATGAAATATTTATCAGTGTTATAATTACCATATTAAAGAAGGCTCCTCCTTTTTAATATTTTGAACAGGTCTGACCATTATTTTGCAGTGACTGAACCTGCGAGAAATACGGCTACCAGATTGTATATATAGTGCATGAATGTCAACACATGCCACATGCGGGAGTTAATATAAAAACATTTGTAGCAATTGATTATACCACCAAAAAAAGAAACCACTGTTTGCACTTTCTTAAATGTATTTTTTCCCAGGTAATAATCCAGAAAAATATAATTGTCATATTTACATCATACGACATCAGAAATGAATTAATATACAGTTTCATGTGTTTCATTTTTTCTCCACTAGAGAGCATTCTTACAATATTGCGTTCCTTTGGCAATAAATAGTATGATCTGGTTGCAGTGATAAACAAAAGAAGCAGATGAAGCGTACCTATCGTTTCTCATTTGTTTTCAAACATCGCCGTTTACATTAAATATATAAATATTTTAAAATAACTATAGTTAAATAATGATTTGTGAGTAAACAGGTTAATTTTATTCGTTAAATAGTCCTAACAAATGCCACTCTTGATTTCCAAATTCTCTAGATAAATTGGAAATCACTCGTGGCATTACTTATGAAAATTGAATTTGATATATATAGGAAAGGAAGTCATACAGATAATTACATTAAATCATCAGGCTTCAATCACATTGCTCATAAGCATGCAATATTCAATAGCTTAATCTATAGATTGACAAATGTACCATTAAATGAAGAAAATTTCAACAAAGAGTATAAACATATCTTAAACACTGCTAGATTAAATGGTTTTGATAAAGAATTAGTTATAAATAAGTTGAAGAAATAAAGACACAAAAAAAGACTTAGGGTCGAATGTTTGAACGCATTAGACAGTAAAAGGCGTTCTCTGCTGATAAAGTTTTATTCAAACACATTTTTCTTACTCAGAAATCTATTCACGCAGTAATAATTGTAAAGCTACCTGACAAGGTACCTTAAGATCGTAGCTCAAGATATAAACTTATGTGAAAATCCCGAAGGGAACCGATGGTAACCGATGTAGTTTGAAACTTATCCAGGATGTCGGACCTTGAAGACTTCGATCATGTTTTCGGTATATGCGGAGAAGAGGAATTTGATAGTCTACCAAAGAATTCAACTGGAAGAACAGGAGAATCGGCGTAATATTGCGCGTCGCAGACGTGTTTTTATACGGTATTATTTGCGGGATGCAAGCATAAATGCATTCCTCTATAGCAGACGAAAATAACGGAAGTGGTTTTATCGCTGAGAATTCTGGGTAATTTGTTGCCAATATTACGAAAACGTCAACATTCATGCATGACCGGTTAAGGCGGCCGTTAATTCGATCTCAGCTCACTAGTGATTGGAAGTAATTTGAGTAGAGAGTAATGTATTTGCATACGACCCTTAGTGAATATACAACTCTACAAAATTGCAAAGAAAAGAAAAATACAAGAAAATTACTTACCATCCTGAAATGCATAGAAAATTTTAAAAAAGTTTTGACAAATATAACATTTCTTTGGCACCAATAAATAAATTTAGTCTGGGTAATCTTCTAAGTACCAATAAAAAAGTCAATGTCCCAGACAGTAAGAAATCTGAAATTTATCAAATAAGTTGAGAAGGTTGCAATAAAGTTTATATAGGAAAAACATAAAGGGAATTTAGAAACTCGTACAAAAGAACATTTCAGAAATATTAAAAATTGTGAAATTGAAAAATCTGCAATTGATACACTTAGTTTAAGTAGAGAAGCCTTAGGAATTGACAGTTTGGGAGAAAATATACATTCAGAAAAATAAAGATAGATCAATGAATTTTGATATCCCTAACAAAATTACTTTGATTTTGAAGTTCATAAATTCAACCATAGAGGGCAGCACTGAAGATGGTGACAATAGAACAGTTGACGGCCAAAGAATTTTGTCAGTCGGAGTTATGGCTGAGGATGAACACGACTGTGTTTGAAACCGCAGTATCATGGAAGCATGAATCCTATGAGGTGAGTTGTTTAAACAAAATGTTCTCCAATGAATTTTAATGATTATACCTCATAATGTTTACATTAATTTAATATAATAGAAATTATTGTATTTGAGAATAAATTTCTTAGGAAAGTTTTTGGGCCAAAGAGAGATGAACAGACAGGTAAATGGAAAAGACTACGTAACAGTGAGCAATATGATCTTTATGGGAAACAGATGTAAAAAAGAACCGTAAAGTCTTGTAGGGTCGAATGTTTGAACGCATTAGACAGTAAAAGGCATTCTCTGCTGATAAAGTTTTATTCAAACACATTTTTCTTACTCAGAAATCTATTCATGCGGTAATAATTGTAAGCTACCTGACAAGGTACCTTAAGATCGTAGCTCAAGATATAAACTTATGTGAAAATCCCGAAGGGAACCGATGGTAACCGATGTAGTTTGAAACTTATCCAAGATGTCAGACCTTGAAGACTTCGATCATGTTTTCGGTATACGCGGAGAAGAGGAATTTGATAGAGTCTACCAAAGAATTCAACTGGAAAAACAGGAGAATCGGCGTAATATTGCGCATTGCAGACGTGTTTGTATACGGTATTATTTGCGGGATGCAAGCATAAATGCATTCCTCTATAGCACGAAAATAACAGAAGTGGTTTTATCGTGAGAATTCTGGGTAATTCGTTGCAAATATTACGAAAACATCAACATTCATGCATGACCGGTTAAGGCGGCCGTTAATTCAATCTCAGCTCACCAGTGATTGGAAGTAATTTGAGTAGACACTAATGTATTTGCATACGACCCGTAGACTCCGATGGGCAGGATATGTGGCACGAATAGGAAATGAAAGAGGGGCATGGAAACTTGTAGGAAAACCTGAGGGAAATGAAAGAGGGGCATGGAAACTTGTAGGAAAACCTGAGGGAAAATTTCCAGTAGGTATATCAAGATTAAGGTGGGAGAATAACATTAACCATGATATATCTAGGAGATGATTGAAAACCGTTAACTCAGGATAGTGATGTATGGAGAGCTTATGTATATGCAGCCATGAACATCTAGGTTTGATAGTGCCAATGAGTTAGTTAGATGCTAATGCAAATATTTATTTGTTTTAAAGTTTTTATTATTAATTTAATACTTCTCACAGAAAGACAAATTATGTTTGTTTATTTATCAAATGGCAGGGTTGACCATAACGTAATTTTACCTTTAGCCCTACAGTATAAGTTGACAACAAAATTCTTCCTAATTTGAGCAACAAAGTTCAGGTGTGGGTGTGGGAAGTTTAACAACTGTTTTATTCTTAAAATTCTTAGGAAGTAAAGTTATGAGGTAGCTTACCAAGAGATTGAAATGTACACCTCACCTCACCTCACCTGGAACATGCTTTGAAGGACATCTTCCCTATTTTCCAGCCAAAAATCGACTGCTGAGTTGACCGGAAGTCTTGTATATTCTCCCCCTCTGGTGTCGGTCAAATGCACTTCCCAATTAAATCCTTTCCCCTTGGGAACTCCAAAATTTATTATTTTATATCAATTTTTCTGGATTTAGAATTTTTCCCCCATACTTTGGGTTCTCTTGGTTCTTTTCCATTCTTTCAGCAATTTTGACTTCTCTTCAATTCTACGATTTTTGTCTACACATGAGCTGCTATTGCTGATCTTTCTATTTCTCCAAATTTACATTTTTAAGGTGCTCTTAATTCTGATATTCAGTCAGTTTTTTGCTGAAAATGGGGGAAATGTCCTTCAAAACACCTTCCATGTGGGATATAAAAATATGAAGAGAGGTTATATTAGCGATTCATTCTTTTAGCAAGTGTTACTTGTTCATATCGTGGTGGATACATTCAGAATCTATGGAGGCTGTGTGGGAGGCAATTGTTTACTGAAATCAGCTTGTACGTGGCCACAGCTTCCTTATGACCTTTTAGTTTTACTTTATTTGTAAGATCTTTGGCTTTTTCCTGTTGCTTTCCTTTTGATGCTTCTTAGTTTTGTGTAATGATAAAGTAAATATTGTGAACTTAATTATTTATATCAAATGAGATGATTCAGATTTTAACATTTGAGATACTTATTCATAAAATACTCACATGGGAACTGTCAACCATTGGATGCCAAAAATCTACTTTTAAATTTCTTCCAGAGAAGGATTGTGACATACTAAGGCAAAAAAAAATATCTGCCATTTGTAACTTCAAGGCACTAAAATCCAGTGCCAAATCTTTCATTTACACTGAAAGGAAGTAATACAACTCGTCACTTGATGGATTGGATAATCCTCACTAACTGCCATTCGCGCCACACCCATTTTGCTCCACTCTGCTCTAAGTCAAGCAGGGACATCCACCCGCTACACACAGCATGTTGCCAATGCTGGATTATTCTGGCTTCAATTTCTGTGCTTTGTAGTTAAAAAGGCAGGTAATTTTTTTGATATGGCCTTGGTACATCACAACTCTTCTTTGGGAGAAATTTGAAGGTAGGTTTTGGCATGCATTGATTAACAGTTCCCTTGTCAGTCAGTTTGCAAAAAGAAAAGTATAATATTTAATTTTAGGAAGTTACATTTTGAGGTTATTTTAATTACATTATTTTTGGTCTGGACATCTTACCTCAATATTAATGTTGATTTGTTCTTGGACATGTTTCAAAACAATTCTGTTTTATGTTATGAATTTTGATATTCCGATGGAGGGTAACCTTGTTTGGAGGTTCTTTGGCCAACCACAGGATGGAGCTGACATCGACATCCAGGTGGTGCAACATAATGCAACATAAATAAAACCAGTCTGGGAAAGCTGACGATAAAACAGAATTGTTTTGAAACATGTCCAAGAACAAATCAACATTAATATTGAGGTAAGATGTCCAGACCAAAAATAATATAAAGAAAAGTATAAGCTATGATCACTTTTTAAAATTATAAAAAAATGAAAAAATCATATCTTTGGTTATAAATTTGTGATCATCTTTCAGACTTAATTTTTTAAATTAAAACCATGATTTTTCAGTTTTATAAATTATCTTGTAAACAATAAAACTATGGTAATTATTTAGAACCAGTTTAAGAAAAGTATAACAAAAATCATTTATTGATTGAGCTAACCATACAGTAGCATTTTATATCCATTTGTCAATTGAATATTAAATATCAATTATTAAAATTCACAGACATATCTGCAATAAAATTTGATTTTCCCCCCATATCTAATTGTTACAATAGTATAGAATTATATATATTTCTTTCTTTTTTTTTCCAGAATAAGTCAACTTATAAAGACTCTGGAGAAATAATTTTAGTGCATTATGAATTTAGAAAAGTGTATTCATTCTTAGAATACATTATGGGAGGCATGCAGCTACACTGCACAATTGCAATAGATTTTACAGGTAATATATAAATAAATTTTTTAAGAGAAAAATTTTCACCCAAACTAGGATTTGAATCCAAGACAGCGGTGGCGCGTGGCTTTAAAGTTAGGTGAAGAGCTAGTTAGAAAAGTTATTTGTACACATTCTTATTTTAATTATTATTAAACTTGCCTATTTCTTGTATATCAATTTGATACTATGATCCTTTAAGGCTGCAAACTTCTTGGTGATATCTTCATAGAATGGGTGTATCTTTGTTAACTGCAGTAGAAGTTCTTCTGAATTGTGATATTCCCCAAAAAAGAAAGTCTCTCTTCTGAAATTGCATTCCTCAGGTATACACTTCAGACAACAAAAGCTTCTTTCTATGGGCGTTGTTGTAGAGGAAGAAGAGCATAACCATGACTGTTTGAAACTAAAATTGTAGCATTTAACTGAATGATAAAGAATTAATTATAAATAAGTTGAAGAAATTCAAACACAATAAAAGACTTAATGAATATACTACTTTACAAAATTGCAAAGAAAAGAAAAAATACAAGAAAATTACTTACCATCCTGAAATGCATAGGAAATTTCAAAAAATTTTTGACAAATACAACATTTTTTTGGCACCAATAAATAAATTTAGTCTGGGTAATCTTCTAAGTACCAATAAAAAAGTCAAAGTTCCAGACAGTAAGAAATCTGGAATTTATCAAATAAATTGTGAAGATTGCAATAAAGTTTATATAGGAAAAACAAAAAGGAATTTGGAAATTCGGACAAAAGAACATTTCAGAAATATTAAAAATTGTGAAATTGAAAAATCTGCAATTGCTGCACATAGTTTATTAGAACATCATAAAATTGGAAGAGAAGCTAAACTTTTAAAACAAGTAGAGAAACCTTTGGAATTGACAGTTTGGGAAAAAAATATACATTCAGAAAAACAAAAATAGATCAATGAATTTTGATATCCCTAACGAAATTACATTGATTTCGAAGTTCATAAATTCAACCATAGATAGCAGCACTGAAGATGGCGACAATAGAATAGTTGACGGCCGAAGAATTTCAACAGTCGGAGTTATGGCTGACGATGAACATGATTATGTTTGAAATCGCGATATCATGGAAGCATGAATCCTATGAGGTGAGTTATTTAAACAATATGTTCTCCGATGATTTTTAATTTAACTGAATGTTTAACTTCTTTTTTACCACATGTTGTAGATATTCATTAGGACGCCCACAATGTAAAACTTCCTTTTTATATTTGAGTTCATCTTTACAATGTGAAAAAGGTGTTTATAATAAAATACACATTACATCATAAACAGGATTCATATTTAAACCACCACAACAATAGCCAAATAACACAATATGAAAGATTTTCATACGCAAAGCCTTGAAGCAGATGACTAATTCCCTCTTTGCTACTTCAATTGGAGGATTTTGTAATGCTAGACCTCAGTGGGTGATGTCATGGTGACCAGCGAGCTAAGCTCCACCCCAGAGTTCGAGCAGAGTGGAAAGCATTATACTACTGGGGTGCAGAAAGACCTGAATTTGGAACGGTTTTTTAGTCCGCAGGAGGATCCTGTCCATTATCTGAGATATTAAGTTTGTCAGTGATAGGATATCATTCATGATTCTAAAGAGTAAAAGACATGATTTTGTAATCGTAAATGTACATTCTCCCACAGAAGATAAAGATGACAAGATCAAGGATGAGTTCTATAAAGAATTAGAATGTGTATTTTATAGCCTTCCACGATATCATATGAAAATTGTCTTAGGAGATTTTAATGCAAAAGTGGGGTGGGAAGATGTATTCAAACCAACAATAGGCAAATTCAGTCTTCATGAAGATAGTAACGACAACAGGGTTAGATTACTCACCTTTGCCACATCAAAGAATCTCATTGTTAAGAGCACAACATTTCAGCATAAGGATATTCATAAATACACCTGGACCTCCCCAGCTGGAGAAACTCGGAACCAGATAGATCATGTATTAGTGGACAAACGCTGGCACAGTAGCATCATCGAAGTTAGATCAGTTAGAGGGACAGACTGCAATTCGGATCATCATCTGGTCAGGGTGAAAGTCAGAAAACGGTTATTGCTTATGAGAGGAACAAATGCTACAGATGATTCTGAAAAATTTGAATTAAAAAACTTGAAAAATGATGAAATGTGGCAAGAATACCAAATCAAAATTGCTAATAGATTTGAAGTACTGGAATCTTCAGATGACAATATGGCAAACGAAGAAGAAACAGATATAAATAAAGAATGGGAGGCTATAAGAGATACTATTAAATTGTCGGCATCAGAAAGCATTGATTATATAAAAAAGAGGCAAAACAAGAAATGATTTGAAGAGGAATGTACCGACATTGTGAAGAAAAGAAAGCTAGCAAAAATGAAATGGTTACACGAGCCAAATGAGATAAATTTAGAGAAATTGGGTAGTATTAGATGGGAAACCACCAGGTTAATAAAGAGTAAAAAGAGGGAGTATTTGAGAGGGAAGATTAATGATCTTGCAATTAATGTAAAAATAGGAACATTAGAGAAAGGGTTTTAGGCTAGAACAAACATAATTCGGAATGAAAATGGGATATAATTGCAGATTCCAGGAGTATATTAAATAGATGGAAAAGTTACTTTAATCAGCTATTAAATGTACATACAAAATAGGATATTGAAAAGGATAATTTACAGACAGCAGAAATGCTAGTCGCAGAATCAAGTGTATCGGCGATAGAAAAATTGAAGATGTATAAAGCATCAGGTTCAGATGAGATCCCAGCAGAACTGATAAAATCAGGGGGAGAAAAATTGATGGACAGGATACGCCAGTTGCTTAACATGGTTTGGGAAAAAGAAGCTCTTCCAGATGAATGGAAAGAATCAATTATAATATCAATATATATGAAAAAAAAACTGATTGCAACAACTACAGGGGCATCTCATTACTTTCAACTTTGTACAAAATTCTTACAAATATATTAGTAAGCAGACTTACTCCTTATATTGATGACATTCTAGATCATCAATGTGGATTTTGAAGAAACAGGTCTACAACATATACAATTTTTAGTAGAAGACAGATTTTAGAAAAGAAATGGGAATATAATGGTACTGTACATCAACTATATGTAGACTTCAAAAAGGCATACGATTCAATTAAGAGGGAGAAGTTATCTAGTATCCTGCTGGAGTTCGGAATTCCTAAAAAGTTAGTTAGACTTATATGAATGTGTCTAAATGGCACAAAGAGTAGGGTGCATGTAGACAAACAGTTTTCGGATACTTTTGAAATCCACAATGGGTTGAAGCAAAGAGATGCACTATCTCCTCTACTATTTAATTTTGTATTAGAGCATGCCATCAAATCTTTGGAGGATGAAGAAGGCCTATAACTCAATGGTATTAATAAGCTATTAGTTTATGCTGATGATGTAGTACTATTGGGCGATAGTGAAGAGATACTAAAGGCCAATACGCACACACTGTTGAGTAACACTAAGAAATTGTGACTGGAAGTAAATATCAATAAAACTAAATATATGGTCACACATAGAAATGATTTATAAAATGGAAATGGGCAGCTAGTGGCAAATGAGGAAAATTTTGAGGAAGTGACTGAATTCAATTACCTAGGAACAATAATCACAAATAGGAATGAGATGCACAAAGAAATTAAACATAGGCTAAATTCTGGAAATGCGTGCTATTATGCATTACAGAGACTTTTGATGTCCCCAACTCCTTTCAAAATATGTTGAACTGAAAATATATAAAACTATTATTCTACCAGTTATATTATATGAATGTGAAACATGGACTCTTAAAAAGTAAAGGTAAAGTGATCCCACTACAGGCCTCAAGAGGCCCTTGGGGTAGTAGGAGGTTAAGGCTCCCACTTTTTCTTGACAATCGGCACTTGATGTCAGCCGGGTTGTCAGCCCTGCGTGACGGCCGCCTTTACCCCAGAACAAGCGTCTGGTACTCATTTCAGTTAGAGGCTGAGTCGACCCCAGGGCCATAGTGCTGCCAGAAGGTTTGGGTCAGTTTAAAAATCCTGACCCCACCGGGACTCGAACCCTCGACCTTCCGGCTTGTAGCGCAGTGCCTTAACCACTATGCTACGGCGTGCCCCACATGGACTCTTACTGGTAATAAAAGATTCTGGGCTATGTGGCCGTGGTCTATAACTGGCGTTTCTTCCAGACGTTTCTCCCTCAACTGCGGAGGGCATCTTCAGTGGCGAGCGCTTCCAGCTGTTGTTTCCCTGTCGTAGACTCAATTGCGAATGAACAGCAGAAAGCTGGACGCTCTTATTTATACTAGTGCTGATGTCACGTGAGTCGCAGCTGTTTGGATCGACGTCATCATACTGGCTTCTGATTGGTTCGGAACTCTCTCCTTGTTATTGGTAGGTTTTGACCGTCTATTGTCTAATGTGTGATACCAGGCTTTGGCTAGTTTTATTCCTTCATCTTTTCTATTGAAATTGTCCTTGTGTTTATAAATTTCTATGGCCTCTCTGTATAATCTTGGGAAAAATATGGTGTTGTAGCTAAAACTTGTGTTTCATCGTAGAGAATCTGATGTCTGTTTTCAGTAATAACGTGTTCTGCTACGGCCGATTTTTCTATTTGTTCTAGTCTGCAGTTTCTTCTATGTTCAATCAAACGGGTGGCTATGCTTCTTTTTTTTGTGGTTCCTATGTAAGATCTTCCACAAGAACACGGAAGCCGGTATACACCGCAAGTGGAGAGTGGTGGTCGAGGATCCTTTGATGAGCGAAGGCAGTTTTCTATTTTTCTTGTAGAACAATTTATAGACCTACAAGAAAAATAGAAAACTGCCTTCGCTCATCAAAGGATCCTCGACCACCACTCTCCACTTGCGGTATATACCGGCTTCCGTGTTCTTGTAGAAGATCTTACATAGGAACCACAAAAAAAAGAAGCATAGCCACCCGTTTGGCTGAACATAGAAGAAACTGCAGACTAGGACAAATAGAAAAATCGGCCGTAGCAGAACACGTTATTACTGAAAACAGACATCAGATTCTCTACGATGAAACACAAGTTTTAGCTACAACACCATATTATTTCCCAAGATTATACAGAGAGGCCATAGAAATTTATAAACACAAGGACAATTTCAATAGAAAAGATGAAGGAATAAAACTAGCCAAAGCCTGGTATCACACATTAGACAATAGACGGTCAAAACCTACCAATAACAAGGAGAGAGTTCCGAACCAATCAGAAGCCAGTATGATGACGTCGATCCAAACAGCTGCGAGTCACGTGACGTCAGCACTAGTATAAATAAGAGCGTCCAGCTTTCTGCTGTTCATTCGCAGTCGAGTCTACGACAGGGAAACAACAGCTGGAAGCGCTCGCCACTGAAGATGCCCTCCGCAGTTGAGGGAGAAACGTCTGGAAGAAACGCCAGTTATAGACCACGGCCACATAGCCCGGAATCTTTTATTACCATGATTACCGGCCGTGAAAGCCTGCATTCCACTATGGACTCTTACTTTAAGGGAGGAAAGGAGATTACGAGTATTTGAGAATAAAGTTCTAAGGAAAATTTTTGTACCAAAGAGGGATGAACAAACAGGTGAATGGATAAAACTACATAACAGTGAACTACATGGTCTTTATAGGAAGCCAGATATAATAACAGTTAAGTCTCATAGACTGCGATGGGCAGGACATGTGGCATGAATGGGGAATGAAATATGTGCATGGAAGCTTCTTGTAGGAAAACCAGAGGGAAAATGCCCAGTTGGTAGACCAAGAATAAGGTGGGAGGGTTAACATTAACTATGATTTGAGGGAAGTAGATTATACAGGGGATGATTGGAAAACATTGGCTCAGGATAGGGATGTATGGAGAACCTATGTCTGTGTGGCATGAACCTATGGGTTCGATAGTGCCAATGAGTTAGTTAATATTGAAGGGCAAATCAATATTTCTAAACTGGGATTTGGATCCAATATCTCTGAGTTTCCATAATATAATATTTTATAATCTGAAGTTTAAACCCCTTTGTATAAGAATGACACATTTTTTCCTGTATCAAAACTTACAAATGATTAACGTTGATATACTTAAAATTAATAAAGAACTGGCTTGATAATCCAGATATTTTTTCTATTTTGTTTATTTTTTATTTCACTCGCCTCATACTTCATAACTCCTCGCAAACCCAGGGTTTCATCACATCATTTGTGACATTCTCAATGCTGTGTCACGTTCACAACTGACATCCAACGGCCTTCTATCCTGCAGACTGACCTCCGACCATCTGATGGCTGACTGACGAACTTCCAAATCAGTCCTCTCTCCTTATAACCGGGTATTTCAAAATTCATAGTTGTATTTTCATTCTTGCATATGTAAATTTTTTCCCAAATTGTGAGTTCCTTTGGTTTTTCCAATTGTTTAAGTAATTTTGTTTTGGTTTCTATTCTATGTTTTTCTGACTATTGCAGATTTTTCGGTTTCTCCATTTTTAACATTTCTGAGGTGTTCCTTTAATTGACAAGTTTCAAAAAATCTTCAACAAATTCAACATTAAATTAGCACTGAAAAATGATTACAGCTTAGGTAATTTAATAAAAACCAACAAAAATGAAAAGATTGAAGACTGCAAAAAATCGGGAATTTATCAAATTAATTGTAAAGATTGTGAAAAGATATACATAGGAAAAACAAAAAGGAATCTAAATACAAGATTAAAGGAACACCTCAGAAATGTTAAAAATGGAGAAACCGAAAAATCTGCAATAGCTGCACATGCCTGGTTATGAAGTATGAGGTGAGTGAAATAAAAAAAAACAATATTATAAAACCTCATAGTGTTATTTCCTATCTACATAACTTAATTTTTTTCTATTTGTCGGTTTGTAGGATTGCAAAGGGTTCATCATATTATTCCGTTTAGTTTTATATATTAAATTTGGGAATTTTTAACATTATGAGGTTCAATTCATAAGAATTAAATGAATCGTGATTTCTTTTTACCTCATGCTTCTATGTTTTTTTAACACAGCACTGCAGTATCGGCGACCCATTGTCACCATCGTCAGCTGTTTTCATGACTGTCAATTTTTTCTTTTGCCGGTAATTATCCAAACTTCCATCTGGTGTTCTATTGAAGGAATTATTTTCTAAACTGGTGAAGACATAATAAAGAATAAATTAAAGAAATTTAAACAACAGAAAAGGTTACAGGAATACACCACCTTACAACACGATTCCAAGAAAGATGTAAAATTCAAGAAATTTACTTCCCATCCTGAAGTTCATAATAAGTTTCAAAAAATTTTCAGAAAATTTAATATAACATTGGCTCCAATTAACAAATTCAACCTGGGTAATCTTCTGTTAACTAATAATAAATGTAACACCCCAGACAACAAAAAATCTGGAATTTATCAAATTGATTGCAAAGATTGCAACAGGATATATATAGGAAAAACAAAAAGGAACTTGGAACTCGTAAAAAAGAACACTTCAGAAACATAAAGAATGGAGAAATTGAAAAATCAGCTATAGCAGCACATAGTTTATTAGAGCATCATAGGATTGAAAAAGAAGCAAAACTTTTGAAACATCTATCTAAACTTAAGGTAGAATATTTTTATCACTCACCTCATATTGTTCTTCTTATTTGATTATAAACTAGTTTCGGAACATAGTTTCTGTTCCATCCTCAGTATCGTCACGACCGTTGTTCTGTCATCTTGAAGAGCTGTCCTTCTCTCCTTCCATTGGCTGACTGAAAAACACTCGAAACCAGGTCATTCTCACCGGGAATTTCAAAGTTCATTAATTTCTTCTTTTCGCTCTTTTGAATGTAGATCTTTTCCCAAACAGTAAGTTCTTTAGGTTTTTCTATTTGTTTTAATAATTTAGCTTCTTTCTTGATAAGATGTTTTTCAGACCATGCATGGGCAGCCACTGCAGATTTTTCTACTTCCCCTTTCTTGACATTCCTGAGATGTTCTTTCACTCTAGTTTTCAAATTTCTTTTAGTTTTTCCTATGTAGAATTTCTCACATTCTTCACATTTAATTTGATAAATCCCTGATTTGTTTTCTTCTTTAATTTTCTCATTCTTATTAGGTCTAATCAGTCTACTGATGCTGTAGTCATTTTTGGGTGCTAACCTTATGTTGAAATCTTTAAACATTTTTTGAAACTTGTAGTGTTTTAATGGATGATATGTGAATTTTCTAAATTTTACATTATCTTCTTTTACTTTTAGAAGAGTGCTTTGATTAATAAATTTTTGTCTTTTGAACTTGTTTATTTTTTTGAGTATCATTTTTATTGCAAAACCATTTTTCGTGGCTACGTTGATTATGTGTTCTTTTTCATAATTTTCTTTGTTCATTGGTATGTGTCACTAATCTATGTGTCAAACTATTGAAAACTGCTTCTTTGTGAGCTATGTGATTGAAACCTAAAGCTTTTATGTAGTTATCTATATGTGTCTTCTTTCTGTAAATTCCAAATTCTATCTTATTTTCTTCGTTCCTTTTTAAGTTGAGATCTAAAAATGGTATTTCTCTATTGATTTCCTTTTCCATAGGGAACTTTATAGTTGACTTTGAATGTTCAATAATTGTAATGCATCATCTATCTGTTTTATGATTATTAACTATTGCAATTATGTAATCCACATATCTGCCACCAGAACTTGAAAATTAAACGATGTCCATTAATTATCTTGTGTTCAAAAAATTCCCATGAATAGATATAGCTAAGAACGGAGATAAAGGGCTGTCCCATCGGAAAGTCCTGAAATTTGTTTATAAAATCTTCCACTGTAGGTGAAAAAAAACATATTATCGATACATAATTTCGTTAAAGTGTTTATATTCGACCATCTTTACTTTTTCCAATTTATTATTTTTAATCCAAATCTATAAAATTTCCATAGTTTGGTCTTTTGCAAGGATTGGAAATAAGGAAACAACATCAAATGAAACTAATGTCTGAAGATTTGTAGTTGTATGAGTTTCTAGTTCATCTACCAATTCATTAAGAGTTTTCTATTGACAGAGTTGTTCAAATCCATTATTTTATTAAATTCCTTACATAACCATTTAGATAAATGATATGTAGGAGACCCTATGTTGTTAATTATCGGCCTCATTTTCTTCCCTTCTTTGTGCACTTTCGGGAGTCCGTAGATGTTGGGAATTTTTGGATTTGAAACCTTCAGAAGAAACTTGTCTTTCTTAGTTAAAATGTGATTGATATTCTTGAGAGTGTTGTCTACTTCTTTAATGGTTTTGTTAAGGGGGTCTGATTGAAAGTCAAACTATAAAGTTCACTATGGAAAAGGAAATCAATGGAGAAATACCATTTTTAGATCTCAACTTAAAAAGGAACGAAGAAAATAAGATAGAATTTGGAATTTACAGAAAGAAGACACATATAGATAACTACATAAATGCTTTAGGTTTCAATCACATAGCTCACAAAAGAAGCAGTTTTCAATAGTTTGACACATAGATTAGTGACACCTACCACTGAAAAAAGAAAATTATGAAAAAAGACACATAATCAACGTAGCCACGAAAAATGGTTTTTGCAATAAAAATGATACTCAAAAAAATAAACAAGTTCAAAAGACAAAAATTTATTAATTCAAAGCACTCTTCTAAAAGTAAAAAAGAAGATAATGGTAAAATTTAGAAAAATTCAGACATATCATCCATTAAAAACACTACAAGTTTCAAAAAATGTTTAAAGATTTCAAACATAAGGTTAGCACCCAAAAATGACTACAGCATCAGTAGACTGATTAGACCTAATAAGAATGAGAAAAATTAAAGAAGAAAACAAATCAGGGATTTATCAAATTAAATGTGAAGAATGTGAGAAATTCTACATAGGAAAAACTAAAAGAAATTTGAAAACTAGAGTGAAGAAAAGAAACATCTCAGGAATGTCAAGAAAGGGGAAGTAGAAAAATCTGCAGTGGCTGCCCATGCATGGTCTGAAAAACATCTTATCGAGAAAGAAGCTAAATTATTAAAACCAAATAGAAAAAACCTAAAGAACTTACTGTTTGGGAAAAGATCTACATTCAAAAGAGCGAAAAGAAAGAAATTAATGAACTTTGAAATTCCCGGTGAGAATGACCTGGTTTCGAGGTTTTTCAGTCAGCCAATGGAAGGAGAGAAGGACAGCTCTTCAAGACGACAGAACAACGGTCGTGACGATACTGAGGATGGAACAGAAACTATGTTCCGAAACTAGTTTATAATCAAATAAGAAGAACAATATGAGGTGAGTGATAAAAATATTCTACCTTAATGAATATACCTCATAGTGAGAATTCCTAAAATAAGTAATTATAAGACATATCAAGTCTAAATAGGAAACACGAAAATCCAATATGGCGGACATAACCTCAGATTCAAAATATAACGAACATTTATTTGGCCTCAAAAAAGATATTAAAAAATTCTATAAATTAAGGGAAGACAGAAGGAAATGCATGGTGGATATCAAATTCATTAATGAATGCCTTAAATTGGAGATTGTACCAAATTTCGTAAGAGGAATAATCAAAGATAATGGCAGCCTACAACAAACCGTTTTGGAAAAGAAAGTTTTGAAAATGGAGAAGAACAAACATTATGAAAAAATAAGCAATTTCGACACTCAATTATACTTTTTAGATTTGAAAATTTCTAAGTACATTGGCGAATTTTGTTGGGAAAATTTAGAAGAAAAGTTCTTCAGTAGGCTTAATTACATCATCAAACAAAACATTACTAAACATGGGAAGAAAATCGAAAATTTGAAAATTAAAGCAATTGGAAATAGAAGAAACTAGGAAACAACCATAAATCATCCAAGAACAAAAATCTTGAAAGTGAAAATGTGATTAATAGTAGTGTTGTCAACTTATCTTCAAAAACTTTTGATGACAAAGAAATGCAACTTTTGGAAAATGGTTTGAAAACTTGTATTAATTTTTCGGACAAAATAGAAGACTATATAGCAGATACAGAAATTCTAATCGAAAACATGAATATGGAAGACAAAATTACCATCAGGAAAAAATGTGAAAAAATTATCAAAGAAATCAAGGAAACACCAATAAACAAGAAGGGTTCAAGAAATATGAAAATTATTAAAGACATCAACAGTAAAAATGTAATAATTACTAAAGCTGACAAAGGCAACCAATTGGTTATTTTAGACAAAGAAGAATACAACAACAGAATGGAAAAACTTTTGGACTCTGAAGAATATACACAGATTCAATCAGACCCCCTTAACAAAACCATTAAAGAAGTAGACAACACTCTCAAGAATATCAATCACATTTTAACTAAGAAAGACAAGTTTCATCTGAAGGTTTCAAATCCAAAAATTCCCAACATCTACGGACTCCCGAAAGTGCACAAAGAAGGGAAGAAAATGAGGCCGATAATTAACAACATATTTATCTAAATGGTTATGTAAGGAATTTAATAAAATTAATGGATTTGAAAACTCTGCAATAGAAAACTCTTATGAATTGGTAGATAAACTAGAAAACATACAACTACAATCTTCAGACAGATTAGTTTCATTTGATGTTGTTTCCTTATTTCCAAGCATTCCAAAAGACCAAACTATGGAAATTTTAGAGATTTGGATGAAAAATAATAAAATTGAAAAAGTAAAGATAGTCGAATATAAAACTTTAACGAAATTATGTATCGATAATATGTTTTTCACCTACAATGGAAGATTTTATAAACAAAATTCAGGACTTTCGATGGGAAACCCTTTATCTCCGTTCTTAGCTAATCTATTCATGGGGAATTTTGAACACAAGATAATTAATGGACATCGTTTAATTTTCAAGTTCTGGTGCAGATATGTGGATGACATAATTGCAATAGTTAATCATAAACAGATAGATGATGCATTAAAATTATTGAACATTCAAAGTCAAACTATAAAGTTCACTATGGAAAAGGAAATCAATGGAGAAATACCATTTTTAGATCTCAACTTAAAAAGGAACGAAGAAAATAAGATAGAATTTGGAATTTACAGAAAGAAGACACATATAGATAACTACATAAAAGCTTTAGGTTTCAATCACATAGCTCACAAAGAAGCAGTTTTCAATAGTTTGACACATAGATTAGTGACACATACCAATGAACAAAGAAAATTATGAAAAAGAACACATAATCAACGTAGCCACGAAAAATGGTTTTGCAATAAAAATGATACTCAAAAAAATAAACAAGTTCAAAAGACAAAAATTTATTAATCAAAGCACTCTTCTAAAAGTAAAAGAAGATAATGTAAAATTTAGAAAATTCACATATCATCCATTAAAACACCACAAGTTTCAAAATTTTTTTAAAGATTTCAACATAAGGTTAGCACCCAAAAATGACTACAGCATCAGTAGACTGATTAGACCTAATAAGAATGAGAAAATTAAAGAAGAAAACAAATCAGGGATTTATCAAATTAAATGTGAAGAATGTGAGAAATTCTACATAGGAAAAACTAAAAGAAATTTGAAAACTAGAGTGAAAGAACATCTCAGGAATGTCAAGAAAGGGGAAGTAGAAAAATCTGCAGTGGCTGCCCATGCATGGTCTGAAAAACATCTTATCGAGAAAGAAGCTAAATTATTAAAACAAATAGAAAAACCTAAAGAACTTACTGTTTGGGAAAAGATCTACATTCAAAAGAGCGAAAAGAAGAAATTAATGAACTTTGAAATTCCCGGTGAGAATGACCTGGTTTCGAGGTTTTTCAGTCAGCCAATGGAAGGAGAGAAGGACAGCTCTTCAAGACGACAGAACAATGGTCGTGATGATACTGAGGATGGAACAAAAACTATGTTCCGAAACTAGTTTATAATCAAATAAGAAGAACAATATGAGGTGAGTGATAAAAATATTCTACCTTAATGAATATACCTCATAGTGAGAATTCCTAAATTAAGTATCTATCTAAACCTTTGGATTTAACAGTTTGGGAAAAAATATATATTCAAAAGAACCATACTAGAACCATGAACTTCAAGTTTCCAGACAAATCGAGCTTGATTACAAAGTTCTTCAAAAATACAACAGATGGCAGTTTAGAAAATGATTCATTCAAAAGAACACCAGATGGCATTTTGGATAATTACTGGCAAAAGAAAAAATTGACAGTCGTGAAAACAGCTGACGATGGTGACAATGGGTCGCCGATACTGCAGTGCTGTATTTAAAAAAACATAAAAGTATGAGGTAAGAAGAAATCACGATTCATTTAATTCTTATTCCACCTAGTGCCAGATTGTCTCCAGTCTGCCCTTCGATCATGGAGCAAGGTCCTGACTTATCTTTCAAAGACAATCTCCTTCTATCTCTAGGTCTCTTTCTTCATCTTTGCTTTATGGATTTTCTTTGTGAAATCATGGTCTTCCATTCTAATTATGTTGATTGGTAGGTTTCTAATTGCAGACACTGAAAATTTGGTTCATATGTTTCCTGGAATCCCAATAAAGTTCCACTATGTTGTTGGTGTTCTCTGCTGTAGTTTCAAGATAGTGTGCTGCCTTGTCATGCAGTGGACCCGGGTTTGATTCCCAGTCGGGACAGGCTTCTTGGGTGAGGTTTTTTTTGGGTTTTTCCTCATCTGTGAGACAAATGTCAGGAAGCTTAGGGCCCAATGGTCCCTGAAAATCATCCGACCATCATTATCATAATCATCATTCACCGGTGTGGAAAGCAACGGGAAGCTACCACACCTATAATTCCCTAATAAAGCTGCAAAGCATAGCCTGAAAATGCTATAATTGCAGTGAAATACCTGCTCTTGGGCAGAACACTACAGAATAGAAGAATTTGAGCAGATGTCTTTGTTCATTACTGTAAGGTAACTCAGATGGTTTCAGGATACTGGCAAAATTTTAGAGATAATCTAAAACTTACCATTACATCTTCTCAAAGTACTCTCCCTGAGCATCTAGCATTGTTGCATCCTCCCGAACAACAACTGGAAGCATTGGCACCAGTCACTTTCATCCAGTGCACATAGCTCCCCTTGGTATGCTGCAACTAGGTGTTGATTACCGCTTACCATACAATCGAGCCTTCACGGTAGGGAACAAAAAGAAGTTTCACGGTGCCTGTTCTGGACTGTAAGGAGGATGGGTCAACAGCTGTACAGAAGTCCCCCTCAGAAAATCATTTGTCAGATGGGCGGTATGGGCAATGGCATTATTGTGGTGCAATAGGATGCCCCTCAGTTTGGCTCTTGGGTGCTTTTCTCATAATTTTGGAATACCTGCAACTGTGCAGTCACTGTCCTTTGATATTCAAGTGTTATTGTTGCTACATGACTACCTGTAGCAAAAAAAGTGAGCACCATTTTCTTCCCAACACTTTGCTCTCTTCATTTTGACTGATCGATCATCATCAGGAAAGACACATACCGACAACTGACACTTTTTATCTGGATCATATTGGTAAATTCAGGTCTCGTCACCTGTGGCAAGAGTTCCCATTATTGAATCTCCGAAGCATTTCACGGCACCATTCCACTCGAGTGATCTTCTGACCTTCAGTGAGTTTGTGTGGCACCGAATGAGAAGAAACTTTGCTGACCCTAAGATAGATGTGCAGAATTTTTGCAACACACTCCGTTCCAGTCCTCAGAGATGCCTCAATGTCTTTATAGGTCATACGGGCATTTCTCGCATCATCTTCTCCACAGCATCGATGTATTGCACAGTCACTGCCATCGATGGGCCTACCACTCCTCTCTTTATCTTCAAGAGAGGTTCTACCCCTCTTAAACTCCGCAAACCAATTGAAAACTGTGGCACTGTAAGGGACAAGGTCCCCAAAAGTCTGTGTAAGCCTTTCAAGCGATTAAACCTGGTTTAAGCCACTTTTAAAATAATAGAAAATCATTGCTCGAAAATTTTCTTGCTGCGGTTCCATGTTGCAGTCTGATAGTACCTGTTACCCCCTATCATTTGATCCACAGCTGCTAAGGGATGAGGGGTGCAGACGGGCAGAAACTATGTCAGCTAACTAACAAAGGATCTCCCAACATGCTGCTGGTACTGTTATCTTTCTATCGTAAACGGTACAGTCAGGTCCAGAAACTTTCTGAGTTACCCTTGTATTACATACTGGTTGTTCTGAAAGATTTTTAGATTGTGTAGTGGGTTGCGAGACAGTCATGGCCAATATTCAGTTGGAAGATTGTTGTTGATTCTTTTCTTGTTTTGTTTTTGTATGTGTCCCAGGTGCCCAGTATATTAAGTTATGTAGATAGGAAATAACACTATGAGGTTCTTTAATGTTGTTTATTTTTTATCATTTCACTCACCTCATACTTCATAATTTATAGCAGACCCAGGGTTTCTTCACGTAATTCGTGACATTGTCAATGCTGCGTCATGTTCACAACTGACGTCCAACGGCCTTCTATCCTGCAGACTGACCTCCGCGCCATCTGGTGGCCGACCGAAGAATTTCCAAATCAGGCCTCTTTCTTTATAACCGGGTATTTCAAAATTCATAGTTGTATTTTCATTCTTGCATATGTAAATTTTTTCCCAAATTGTGAGTTCCTTCGGTTTTTCCAATTGTTTAAGTAATTTTGTTTTGGTTTCTATTCTATGTTTTTCTGACCAGGCATGTGCAGCTATTGCAGATTTTTCGGTTTCTCCATTTTTAACATTTCTGAGGTGTTCTTTTAATCTTGTATTTAGATTCCTTTTTGTTTTTCCTATGTATATCTTTTCACAATCTTTACAATTAATTTGATAAATTCCCGATTTTTTGCAGTCTTCAATTTTTCATTTTTGTTGGTTTTTATTAAATTACCTAAGCTGTAATCATTTTTCGGTGCTAATTTAATGTTGAATTTGTTGAAAATTTTTTGAAACTTGTCAAATACGAAAGGATGGTATGTGAACTTCTTGAATTTTTTGCCTATATTTTTATCTGTCTGAAGAGTACTTTCATTGATGACTTTTTGTTCTTTGAATTTATTTATTTTCTTGTGTATCATTTTCTTGTGAAAACCATTATCCTTAGCAATTTGTATGATGTGTTCTTTCTCTTTATTGTAATTTTCTTTGCTCATGGGGACATTCACAAGTCTGTGTGTTAAACTATTAAATACTGCCTGTTTGTGTGAAAAATGGTTAAATCCAGTAGCTTTTATATAATTGTCGATGTGAGTTTCTTTTCTGTAGATTCCAAATTCTATTTTCTTTTTCTCTTCTTTCCTAATCAATTTAAGGTCTAAAAATGGTATTTCATGATTATTTTCTATTTCCATTGTAAATTTGATTGTTTTATTTTGAATATTTAACAGTTTAATGGCATCTTCTAATTGTTTCTCTTTTACTATTGCTATGATATCATCTACGTATCTTCTCCAAAATTTAAACATCAAAGGATGTGCTTTAGTTACATGACATTCAAAATTCCCCATAAACATGTCTGCTAAGAATGGTGATAATGGATTTCCCATTGCGAGTCCTGATTTTTGTCTAAAGTATTTTCCTCTAAAGGTGAAGAACATTTGATTTTAAGCATAATTTTGTTAGTTTTATGTATTCTTTAACGCTATCATCATCTAATTTGTTTTCTTTCAACCATTTTTCTAAAATTTTCAAAGTTGTGTCAGTCGGTATGTTTGTGAATAATGTAGTAACATCAAATGAGACCAATCTTTCTGAAGGTTCTATTTCTACATTTTCTAATTTCTCAACTAATTGGTAAGAATTTTCTACTGCTAAATTTTCAAATTTTTCCATACCTTTAAATTTATTTTTAAGCCATTTGGATATGTTATATGTCGGTGAATTGATATTGTTGATGATAGGTCTCATTTTCTTTCCGTCTTTGTGGATTTTAGGAAGACCATGAATGTTGGGGTTTCTGGGATTTGGTATTTTTAATTTAAACTTTTCCTTTTGTGTCATAATTTTTTTAATTGATTTTAGGTTGGTTTCAACTTCTTTAATTGTTTTTGCGAGAGGATTTGTTTTAATTTCTTCATATTCTTCCCCCTTTAATAAATTCTCCATCCTATCATTATAATCGTCTTTATCCAAAATTACCAAATTATTCCCTTTGTCTGACTTTGAAAAAACAACATTTTTATTATTAATGTTTCTTATTTTCTTCATATTTGTTTTGCATATGTTTTTTATTTTTGTGTTTTTAATTTTTTCAATAACTTCCCCACATTCTTTTCTGATTATTGTTTGTTCTTCAAAATTCATGTCATCTATAGCAATTTCAATATCAGCTATGTAATCTTCTAAATTGTTAGAGTAACTAATGCATGTTTTCAATCCCTTGTCCAAAATAGATATTTATATATTGTTCCATATTTTGTGGCTTGTTGTTAGGAGATTGTCATTGAGGAATTGTTGTTTGGTTTTTTTCTTGATCAAAGTTTCAGTTGAGTGAAGGTTGGTTGATGTTCTAGTATGTTGAATGTTAATTCCATTTTTGGTCAGTAGATCTGCCATTTCATTTTTGGCCAATCTGACATGTGTGGTTATTCACTGAAAATGAATTGTTTTGTTTATATCAGTGAGTATGTTTATCATTTGACGTGTATCTCTAATAGTTTGTGAAAGGGGGTATTTGATGTTATTGTTTGTATTGCTGATATAGAGTCATTGAGGATCGCTGCCTTGTTAACCTTTTGACTGCCGAGTTTCTCTTTTGCCAGCTGGGTTGTGGGTGCCAGGTTTTTTAAATTTAAAGTACTACACCATACTATATAATATAAACCTATATAAGGTATATTTAACTGTCTACATGCCATGCTAAATTTAATTTAAACTCACTATTATACATTTATTTGAAGGTTAGGCAGTGTTGCTTCCACTTGTAAAGATCCCAGGTTCGAATTCAGCACGGTGTCTTTATTGAAATTTGTTATCACTATCACTAAAATATTTATTCTACAGAATAATTTTGATGGTATTATCACTAAACACTTATAATATGAAATATTGTTGAACATTTTATGGTCCTGGGTTCGAATCAATTCCAGTCAAACAGCTGTTCTATGCCAAGTGTTTCGTCTGTCGTGACACGCCCACAACTGTCAGTCACACTCTGTTCATTTAGGTCTACATCACTTGTTTACTATTTATAGGCTTAGATTGTAATAATATTCTCTTAGAAACAGGACTACTACCACATTCGTCAAACGAATAACCATTTGATGAACTGTTACTGTCACTCTCATCTTCTGATAAAACTGTCACAAACTCGGGTATTGTATTTTCGTCAACTTCGAGACATGAATCACTGTATTCCACAGCACGACCAACCCCTTGGCCAGGTATCTTTTCAACTAAAAATAAAATAAATAAAGAGAAAATCTTGAAATTGCAATATTCCATAGCAAAAAAAAAAGGCCTTGAAACATGAATGTACACCCTCCTTTAGAAAACCGATTTACAACCAGCCTGTACCGTTATTCTGTAAGGGATGTGCAAAGTATTGCTAAGAAAGGATGTACAGACACAGAACGAAAAATAATTTTAGTTTATTGAAGTAAAAACTTCGGGAAAAAAATATTTAAAGTAATAAGATTGAAAACCGGAGCCTGCCGGGCGTGGCGTACCGCTGTACACGCACTTTCACCGGCGTATGCCGGGCATGGCGTTCAAAAGGTTAAATGCTTGAGGTCTGTAAATTAGTTGTTGTAGGGCGGTGTGGATGGCTTTGATCTCTCCTTCAAAATTTGTTTTATTTTCACCAACTTCAATATATTGAGAAAACAGTGTTGAGTGGATGTCAGCACCTGCTCTTCCTTTTTTTCATTAGAGAGCCATCACTTAGCCATTCTTATAGTGGATATCTTTCTTCTATTGTTGCTAAGGTCATCTTAATTCTTCAGGGTGGGTTTCTTGTTTTTTTGACTTTGTTTAGTAATGTCAGATTTTTGTTGTATGACTGATACTCTATAGGTTTTGGAGTTCTGCAGATTTGCTCTATCTGTGGGGATTTTTAGTCATTGCAAGAAGTTAATGACTGCTTTTCATTTGGGTTTTGTGGGTAGAATGATCTGTGACTTGTTTTACTCATTTTATGTTTTGTGTGTACCAGTTTCAGTATCAAGATTGGTGTTGATTTCACTGCTCCAGTTATTAATCTCAGGGTATTATTTTGGTTCTTTCTAGTTTCTCCATGTTTGAGATTTCTTATTATGTGTCCATACCATGTTGTCCATTTTTGTTTAATAAACTCTTTTACTGAAATAATCTCTTATTGTGGTACAATAAGAGCAACTGAAGATTGATGAAATAACTTCAATGCATTGAGGGAATGCACCAATCATGAAGTTTTGATGTAATAATATTCTCTCTCTTTTTATCTTCCATGTACAGTGTGATAGAGAAATATGGCTATATGTTTGATCACATTTTGTGACGAAAATATTATTATTAAAGGAAATATGATGTTATCATTGGAAAGGGAATCCTTCAAATTACAACAATAGAACAAAACAAAACAAATCACTTACAACAACACTAAGTAAGTCACCTTATTGCTTTAAACTGTTTGCCGTTTATATCCAAGCATAATTGACAATGCTTTGGGAAGTCATTCATTGCATTATGATACATGTTTAGAGGAATAGCTCTAATTTTTTCCTCAATCACTAATTTCAGCACGTCGACGTCTTGAGGTTTCCGGGCATGAACCTTCTCCTTCAAGTAACCCCACAACCAATAGTCACATGCTGTGAGGTCAGGGGAACGGGCTGGCCATTCAATGGGGCCTCTTCTTCCCACGCACCTGTTTTGCAAATGATCATCCAAAATTTCCCTCACCGCAATTGCATAGTGAGGAGGCGCACCATCCTGCTGGAATAAACATTGTTCATGTTCAGCACTTTGCATTACCGGCAGGACAATTTGTCTAAGGATATCACTATACCGATCACCATTAACAGTCTCATCCAAAATTTGCATTCCTAACAGTCCTTCCCGTCCGATCATAGCCCAAACTGACTTTGCTGCATCTTAAACATGTCTCTTCATTAACATTAGGATTCTCTTTACCATAATAGTGACAATTGTGTCGATTAACATGTCCGTTCACATGGAAAACAGTTTCATCAGAAAAGTGCAATTTTCTGTACCAATGTTCGTTGTTTGCTGATTCCCTTACAACAAATTCACAAAATTCCATCCGCCTGTCGGGGTCGTCTTCATTAAGTTCGTGGACACGAATCGGTTTGAAGGGGTGGTACTTCTCATGATTCAAAACACGACACACACTCGATTGACTATATGAAGCTCACGTGCAGCTTGGCAGGTTGATTTTTGTGGTTGTTTCTGCATCCGTGCTAATGCGAGGCCTTCCAGGAGGTTTGATTTTCTGCATCCTTCCCGTTTCCAGCAGTCATTTTCTTCACTTCCCCACAGTTGACGGCTGCAATGCTATGCTAAACTCACATCTTGCCCGTCTTGCGGCCTCACGATCATTAGCACACGTTATTGCCCATGCAGCAATTGTAGTTTGCTGTTGCATATTCAACGCCATTTTGACTAATGACGTAAGTTCTACACTGTTTTGTTTTATTCCATTGTTGTAATTTGAATAATTGCCTTTCCAACGGTATTTTCATATTTCCTGTGATGGTAATATTTTCATCACACAACGTGATCAAACGTATAGCCATATTTATGATTCACCCCATATATTCTTTTGTTCATGATGCAATACACAAACACACTTTTCAAGATCTTGAAATTGAATAACTTGAGTGAAAGTATATATGAAAAATAACAATGCACTAGAGATCTAGTGCTTACCTTTTTTGTATAAGATGCAATCTAATTTTAAGGTCGATTTTGAAAGTAAAAAGTGGTTCTAATACACCAACAAATATGTAATATTTAAAGTTACTTTCTTATTTAATTTCTTTCTTTGTAGCTTCAAATGGGGATCCAAATACATTTAATTCTCTACATCATGTGGGTGGACCACTTCCAAATCAATATGAACAAGTACTCATGGCAGTTGGAGAGATTATCCAGGATTATGACAGCGATAAAATGTTTCCTGTTCTGGGGTTTGGAGCAAGATTACCACCAGATGGCAGAGTGTCACATGAGTTCTTTGTAAACATGCATCCACAAAATCCATACTGTAATGGTGTAACAGGTAAGTAATTGACCTATTAGGAATTATATTTATTTTTTCTTTTTTCAAAGATTCATATTCATATTGGAGTTCAATAAACTTGTAATCGTTTAGAATAGGCACCACCCTTTGAGAGAATGTCAGTATAGGAAAGGAAGAGAAGTGAACCCCTAGGCCTCGAATACTCTAATACCATCAGGGTCGAAGAAAACAAGAGTTCAGTCAAGGAAGACTGGATAGGAAAGTTGAAAGAGGGAATTGGTATAGGAAAAAGAAGAAATATCGGCCGGTGGGAGAAGAGTGCCTTTTTATTTACGCACTTTAACAGTACATAATTGGCATATATATGAATCAAATACTTTATTTAACGTATTTAAGTCTTGAAAAGTAATTATCATTTCTTTATTTTCTCGTAAATATGAAAATAAAGTGGGACTATTTCCTGTTCTTACTTCTAACCAGCGATAAACCACCGATTATCACACCGATGACAACCGATTATCACACCGATGACCACAGATGACCAGAGATATACCACCGTTGAACAGCGATAAAACACATATGACCACAATGTGTAAACCACATTGTGTACATTTAATCATATCTGTGGCTTCAACAAATTATGTCCGAATTTGTCTTTTACATATTTAACCGTGTAAAATAATAAAAAGGACATTGCCTGGAATTCACCTACGTTAGAGTAATTGATTTAGTTTCCATTAAATGATTTAGGTTTGGTTAGCTTTTAGTTTCCTTGCATTTTAAATCTGATTTAATACATAACATAAATGACCTCTTCATATCTGTTATTCTATGGAAAATTCAACATGTCTGACGGTTACAACATAAAAATCATATTTCCACTACTTCATTTCATGATACGTTTCAATATTTTGACGATGGTAAAATCCCACAGCTATATGGTATCATTAACACTTCGTAATACTTTAAATTACATCAAAAATGGCATAAGTCGCGTAAGTAAAAAGCTGGTCTTGTATAACCCCACCGAAATATCAATTTGGTCAAAAGCAACCAAGCTGACCAGTGCTTATGGGTGAGTAGCCCTTCCCTTTCATTCACCATGCATAAGCATGATTACTAACAGCTGCATCACAAGAAGGTGAGGGATTGGACACTAAGCTCCTGTCTAGGTCGGTTCCTTCAAGCCTTTGATGGAAAGAATTGAAGGGTCTCCTCCCTGTGAAAAACAGTAGCCCTTCTGCAGCCTATACAAGAGAGCGAATGATTTCAGTGTCAAGTGCTTGACATTAAATACCAACCAACTAATCTTTTAGGAATTAATACTATGAATAAAGCTGAGCAAAACATTTCTTCCACTTACTTGTGTTTTGCACTCTTTTAACTTTACTATTTAACCTCTCTCGGTTAACTCTTGTTTTTTTCGACCCCAATGCTATTAGGGCATCCGAGGGCTAGGGAGTCTTTCCTTTCTTCCATTTCTTCTTTCCTTTATTTTCTTTTCTTCTCCAGAAAAGCCTGACCAGAGGCTATAAGATGGCAGCCGCATCACTGGTCTTGCCTTCCTTTGGCCAGCAACCAATTGAAGGGACTATTATTATGCTTTCAAGTCTTATACGAGAATTTCCCGGAAGGATCGGAAAATTTTCTATAGGATCGTAACAGGCCTTGGCCTAATACTTGGAAGGAAGAAGAAGAAGAAGTATTATTTATTTAAGTAAAATTGTATCATCTCACCTCATGTTCTTTTTGTTCTTCTTAGACTGGTTTTGTGACCTTATTCAGTTCCATCTTCAGTATTTTTACGATCATTGTTACGTCATCTTGAAGAGCCGTCTCTTGCTCCCTCTGTTGGTAGATTGAAGAACCTCAAAATCAAATCATTTTCCCTGGGAATTTCAAGTTAATTAATTTCTTCTTTTCCCAAACTGTGAGCTCTGGGTTTTTTATTTGTTTTATTAACTTAGCCTTTCTTTTGATTTGATGTTTTTGTAACCATGCATGGGCTGCTACTTCGCCATTCTTGACATTCCTAAGATGTTCTCTTTTGGTTTTTAAATTTCTCATTGTTTTCACTATGTAGGCTTTTCCGCATTCCTCACATTTAATCTGCTAAATCCCTGATTTGTTTTCTTCTTCTATTTTATCATTTTTCTTGGATCTAATTAATCTAATGACACTGAAGTCATTTTTGGTGCCAATTGATTGTTGAAATGTTAAAAAATGTTTTTTGAAACTTATGGGTGCTTCACTGGATGATGTGTGAATTTCTTGAATTTTTCTTTTAAAAGTGTACTTAGATTGATAAATTTTTGTCTTTTGAACATGTTTATTTTCTTGTATATCATGTTTTCTTTAAATCCATTATTTGTCTCCATGTTGATTATGTGTTTTTTTTACTTTTTTGTAATTTTCTCTGTTCATGGGTATGTTCATAAATCTGTGTGTCAAACTATTGAAAAATAAAATACGAGAAGAAGAATAAGGTGATAAAATTTTACTTAAGTAAGGTAGATAATTATGTTTTTATTATTAATTTAACATTTCTCAATGAAAGATAAATTAAATTTGAAGAGAAAAATTTTCGCCTAGACCGGGACTCGAACCCGGGACCCTTGGCTTTCCGGGCCAAGTGCTCTACCAACTGAGCTACCGAGGCGAGTTACGATCTAGACGCAAATTTTTCTCTTATATACGTTGTAATTCCCTATCGCCAAATGCTTTTGAAACCATTGTTTCTATCTTTGCAAATGGCGGCTTCTTAGTTAAGAAGACATTTATTGGAAATTTAACATTACTTTAAAAGCCAGTAAGGCCTCTAATGATGTTTTTATTATTAATTTAACATTTCTCAATGAAAGATAAATTAAATTTGAAGAGAAAAATTTGGCCCGGAAAGCCAAGGGTCCCGGGTTCGAGTCCCGGTCTAGGCGAAAATTTTTCTCTTCAAATTTAATTTATCTTTCATTGAGAAATGTTAAATTAATAATAAAAACATCATTAGAGGCCTTACTGGCTTTCAAAGTAATGTTAAATTTCCAATAAATGTCTTCTTAACTAAGAAGCCGCCATTTGCAAAGATAGAAACAATGGTTTCAAAAGCATTTGGCGATAGGGAATTACAACGTATATAAGAGAAAAATTTGCGTCTAGATCGTAACTCGCCTCGGTAGCTCAGTTGGTAGAGCACTTGGCCCGGAAAGCCAAGGGTCCCGGGTTCGAGTCCCGGTCTAGGCGAAAATTTTTCTCTTCAAATTTAAGGTAGATAATTGTTTCTGACCAGGTATCAGAACAGCATTAGTCATAAAACCTATTTAGAGAAAGAAAAAAAAGGGATGTAAACCATTATAACAATAACATTGGTGCAATGGAGGACACTAATGCTAACCAACCAGAAGGCAGATACAATTTACGAAGTAACGGACCGCGCAGAGAACACGTTGCGGATACATGTATAAATAGAGCAGGCAGTCGAAAAAATTGCCAGTCTCAAGACAACCCTTGAGGATGCTGGACGCAGTCTCTGGCGAAACGTTGGGGAACTACAAGCCTCAAGACCACGGCCAACAGCCTGGAAATCTTCTGCAAGATCATCCTTATAACAATATTTCTCATTGTATTCTTTGTAAACTAAACATGTTTGATAATTTTCAGTCAAGTTTTTGAAGGCAATAATGATTGTTACACTGGTTTATATTAGGGCATGCCAAGGGAATAAAGGTACAAGCTGGAAGTTGTGGGCATAATGAAAAAAATTTAAAACCTATGTTAATTTATTGAGCTGCTGAAACATTGTAATAAAAAGGATATAAGTATAATTCAAGGAATAGAGATTATTTTTAATATTCATTTCATACATCTCAATAATGTATAAATTATATTTGAAGAGAACCCAGGACCTTTCGCACTCTAGGTGATTGCTCTACCACTGAGCTATCTTTAACAGTGTATTTAAGAGAGAAATTTGCATTTAGATTGGAGTTTCTCAGGTAGCTCAGTGGTTGAGCATTCACCTAGAGTGTGAAAGGTCCTGGGTTCAAACCCCAATCTGAGCATATATTTCTCTCTTAAAATATAATAGAGATTATGTTTTTAAGAAACATGCTTGAAAAACCAGAAGGGATAGAATACAGAACACTAAAGTAAGGATCATTTTGAAATTGGATAAAATACAAGATGAAATGAAAGTTAGTATTTACTATTTATAGGAAGTAACATTATGAGGTTCTACTTGTAGGTTTCATCTTACCTCATATTGGAAGTTTGTCCTACAAGAAACTACCAATATGAGATAAGATGACATATATACTAAACTTTTTTTGTGTAAGTGGAAAGAAAATTTATCAGTTGTGTTGGGTGTTGAATGGGTAATGCACACTGATATACAGAGTCAGAGGTCCAGAGTTTGATTCCTAGTATGACTGTTAATTTTTCTTTTCGAAAAATTAAATCTATCCAGGATTGGAATATGTTAAAGTAAATATAACATCAAAATAGACTCAACTTGATTATTAAATAGTATTTACTAAATTTGAAGAGAAAAAATAATGCCTAAAGTGGGATTTGAACCCAAGATCTCTAGTTTTCTGTACCAGGGCTCTAATCCACTTGCCTATTTAGGCATCTCAATTTAATTAAATTATTTTCAGTCTGTTTATCTTACCTCAATATTAATATTAATATTGAGGTAAGATAAGCAGACTGAAAAAAAATTAATTAAAAGAACCTCAAAATATTACTTCCTAAAATAAAACATCTCAATTTAAATTGACATTCTTCTTTCCCTTATACAATTCCCATGCATCCAAGGCAATGAACTTTCATTCCATATGCCATCTGGCTGCTTCCTCTCAAGAAGACTTTAAGTGAGATTTAACACTACTTTTATAGCCAGTAAAACTTTATTTTTTATGTTTTTATTTTAAATTTATCACTTCTTATTGAGGGACAAATTATATATGAAGAGAAAAATAAACTGGGATTTGAATCCAAGGTCTCTGATTTTCTATATCAGTGTTCTAATCCATTGAGCTATTTAGGTACCTCAATTTAAATGGAAAATTTTAATCTCTCTTATACAATCCCCATACATTCGAGGCAATGAACCTTTGTTCCACATGCCATCTGGCTGCTTCTTCTCAAGAAGACTTTAAATGGGATTGAATACTGCTTTTACAGCCAGTAAAGCTTTATTTTCAATGTTTTTATCTTCAAGTATTTACTGCTTATAGAATAAGATGGCATTGGCACATTAGAAGAACGAATACTGAGACAAGCACTGAATTTTAGATTAGGAGGAAACAGATCAAGAGATCGGTTGATATATAGATGGAAAGAAAAAGTTAACCAGAATGTTGAAAAAGAGGAGTTGAATGGATGGAAATGATGGAAGAGGAGGCTTGGAATGACTGAGATAGATGGAGGCTTTTGTCCAAACTTGACTCCTGGAATGCAGACATGAGACTAGATGAAGATGTTTATATGTGCAAAATAATTATTATTGGTCAATCTTACATATTAAATGTATCACTTCTCACCTTCTTCTTCTTCTTCTTCTTCTTAAACTTAATTTATAGCATTTTCATCCTGTTTATTTCCAAAATCACTCCTCAGAGGAAGACGTATTGGATGTCAAACGCTAGGAAAAGGTCTACGATTTTGGAAAAAGAAAAACATATTAAGAATTGCTACTTGGAATGTTATGTCTTGGTTTAAAATGAAAGAAGAAATAATACAAGAAATAAAAGAAAAGATATAAAAATTTGTGCATTATCAGAAATAAAAAACAAAGGAAAAGGTATGACAAAAATTGATGATTATGTATTTATATACAGTGGCCAACCAAAAGAAAAAAGAGCACAATCTGGAGTAGGCATGTTGCTACACCAAATGTTTGAAGAAAGTATAGAAGATTATTAAATTAATATTGGGAAGCTAAAGCTATTACTATGATAGAAATAAGTAACTTAATAAACACAATTAAATTATTGTAAATCAATGGTAAAGAGAAAAATTTTTGCCTGAACCGGGAATCGAACCCCGAACCTTTAGCTTTCCGTGCTAATGCTCAGACCACTGAGCTAATCCAGGCTTCATTCCCATCCAAGCAAGAATCCTTCCTTTACCTTTTCTCTACTGGCCCCACATTCAATTGCAATGAACATCATTCACAAAGAATGGCTTCTACCTTAAGAAGACATGAAGGGACTCCACACAGCTATAGCATTATTTATTAAATTAATATTGGGAAGCTAAAGCTATTACTATGATAGAAATAAGTAAATTAATAAACACAATTAAATTATTGTAAATCAATGGTAAATAATGCTATAGCTGTGTGGAGTCCCTTCATGTCTTCTTCAGGTAGAAGCCATTCATTGTGTATTTGTGAATGATGATTCATTGCAATTGAATGTGGGGCCAGTAGAGTAAAGGTAAAGGAAGGATTCTTGCTTGGATGGGAATGAAGTCTGGATTAGCTCAGTGGTCTGAGCATTAGCACGGAAAGCTAAAGGTTCGGGGTTCGATTCCCGGTTCAGGCAAAAATTTTTCTCTTTACCATTGATTTACAATAATTTAATTGTGTTTATTAATTTACTTATTTCTATCATAGTAATAGCTGTGTGGAGTCCCTTCATGTCTTCTTAGGTAGAAGCCATTCATTGTGTATTTGTGAATGATGATTCATTGCAATTGAATGTGGGGCCAGTAGAGTAAAAGTATAGAAGATGTTTCTCACCGAAAGACAAATTTTATTTGAAGATATAAATATACTATAAAATTACAATAGGAAGTAACATTATGAGGTTCTTCCTAATAAATAAGGTGAGTCTGTTTTCTTCTTTACCTCGTATTAGTTGAGTTCTTTTAGAACATGTTTCAAAATAAATCTTCTGTTTTATCTTCAACTTGTCCAGAGTGTTGATTTTATGTTGTTGATATCTGGATGTCAACTTCTACTCCATCTTTTTTGTGGTTCAAAGAATTTGCATATCAAATCTCTCTCCTCGGGATAGAATCATGAATTTTGAAATTCCTGGGAGAGAGATTTTATATGCAAGTTCTTTGGACGACAAAGTTGCATCATTTCGTCTTGAAACTGGTCATGATTGCTTAGCAGCACATCTACATAGAATTAAGCTACTAGACTCTCCACACTGCATAGTATGCAAGGACACAAATACGATAATGAACAAGGATCACTTGATGTTCTGCGCTGATCTTCAGAAAATAGTTGGAACACCATTCCAAATTGCTGAATATTATTGGGAAGCCACAAGCCAATGATGACAAATCAAGAGCTTCAGAACATTTGAATACTACTACTACTACTCTTTGAACGACAAAAATATGGAGTAGGAGTTGACATCCAGGACCGAGAACATAAAGTCAATAGTCTAGACAAGCTGAAGATAAAACAGAAGATTTGTTTTGAAACATGTCCTAAAAGAACTCAACTAATATGAGGTAAGATGAAAACAGACTCACCTTATTCATTAAGATAAATATATATCTGAAACAGGATTCAAGAGACATCGGGTTCAAATCCCAATTCAGACATATTTTTCTTAATGTAATACATTTGGGAACTTTTTACATTATGAGGTTTTCTTAATAAGAATCAAATGAATTGTGAATTCTTCTTACCTAGATGCATGAGGTGAGAAGAATTCATGATTCATTTGATTCTTATATTTTTTTTTCTTCAAATATAATTATTGGTTATTGTAAATATTAAAATTGCATTCATAAAATATTTAACTGCAATCCTTGCACTCATTTTTATTCATATGTGCTGTTTTGGCCTAATTTTTAGGGCAAATTTTGTAAAAGTCCTGTTTTTGAAGTTTATAAACTGGTTACACTACTATATGGTGTACTGGTAACAGCATATCTGGTGAAATTCCAGGATCTTTATTGATTATATACTATACTACAGAAATTTTTCATTGTGTATACCAAACAAGGGCATCAAGAGACATTGATCCTTGAGCTAATAGGCTAAGCTCTGAAAGAGCAGACAGCTTTAGACTTCTAATAATTTTATATTAAGATTAGATGGCAACACCACACTATTTCATACCGTGTCTCAGTCTGATTTTGCTATCTGATGATTATGTTTACGAAATTCAAACTTATGTTATAATATGGGTTGTAGTTATGATGGGTACCTGCAGTATCTTCCATCTGAGTTCATACTGTGCTCCTTTTCCTAACTTATTGAGCTGAGTTGTGTCAACCTATGGAGTTTAGGGTCTTGAACAGGATGTAATATGGGTTGTAGTTATGATGGGTACCTGCAGTATCTTCCATCTGAGTTCATACTGTGCTCCTTTTCCTAACTTATTGAGCTGAGTTGTGTCAACCTATGGAGTTTAGGGTCTTGAACAGGATGTAATATGGGCTGTAGTTATGATGGGTACCTGCAGTATCTTCCATCTGAGTTCATACTGTGCTCCTTTTCCTAACTTATTGAGCTGAGTTGTGTCAACCTATGGAGTTTAGGGTCTTGAACAGGATGTAATATGGGCTGTAGTTATGATGGGTACCTGCAGTATCTTCCATCTGAGTTCATACTGTGCTCCTTTTCCTAACTTATTGAGCTGAGTTGTGTCAACCTATGGAGTTTAGGGTCTTGAACAGGATACATTTCAACCTCATAAAAACAACTTAGTAGTTGTATGAATTGAAAAGTAGCAATTCTATTGATGAAAATTATTTCAAGCATTACTTTTCTTTACAAATTAATAATTTTTCCATCATTGCAAATGTTAACATTTAGTTATAACTTTGAAATAATAAGCCTTACTGTCTGTAATAGATTATGTAAATTCTCATTAATATCTTCTTGAACTAGAAGCCATCAGATTGCACTGCCAGCAAAAGAAGCAGAGAACAGTTTATGAGTAAAGGAAAATTTATGTTTGTACTAGAAGCCTGGATTAGTGTAATGGATAACACGTTGGTGTACTTGCACCCTGCCACTGAGCTATCCTAAGGCTTTCAATCTAAATACAAAATTTTCTCTTATACAATTCCTGAGAGCACCAAAGGGTACGAACTGTTGCTCAACACACCAAATGGCAGCTTCTTATTTAAGAAAACTTTTAATGGGAATTGTAACATTATGTTATAAAGCCAGTAGAGCTTCTTTGGATGTTTTTATTATAATTATATTAAAATTTTCTTGAATAAGAAGCCACCATTTGGCAAGACAAACAATGGTTCGTAGCCTTTGATGCTCTTGGGGCATTCATTTTTTTTTTATTAGGAATATTCCACAATACAGTGTTTCTCCTTCAACCCGAAGTGATTTATTGCCAGAGGTTCCCGTCTAAAGCATCTTCTTCCCTCAAATCTCTAGCTTCCATACTTCTCCTCAGTCCATATATCCAATGCTCCATCTTCAGTATCATCATGACCATTGTTCTATCGTCTTGAAGAGCCATCCTTCACTTCTTCCATTGGCAGACTGAAAAACCTTGAACCAGGTTATTCTTCCTCTTCATCCCTATCTTGTGATGGAACTTTCGAGTTATCACAGGTACCATTACAATTTGTGCATATAACAGAGCACTTTAACCCAGCCTTTCTACATCCACAGGCTTTCTGACATCTTTTTTTGCATTCACAAGAAATAAGTTTTAACAAGCTTTCCGGAGCTGGGGGCTCGAGTGTGGTGACAGGAATTAGCCCGTTCTTGTTTATTTTCCATCCCTAAAATTCTCTGCATTTTGTTCATTCCCATATCACTGGTTAACCTGGTGATAGGTTGTCGTGCTGCTGCTTCTGTTGGTGGTAGCGACGCATTATTTAATTTACTTTCATATGCTGATGTTGTGAAGCATGCATATCTATAGTTGTTTAAAGACATACTTTTCTTACATTTTACATTACTGTAACTGTATAATTAAAAAAGGAAGCGTTCTCCAGCTTTAGCATAGATCTTTGGATCAGCATTTGGATTTTGAATACCTGGATAGCCTCACCTCGTTTAAATTTAATTTTTGTTATTGTTGATGTTGTATTACAGCCACTGAAGGCATGCAAGAATAAAGTATGATCTGTGGCTATTTTATCTATGATATTTTTAGTTGAATATATTGGTTGCTACATTTTTCCTTTTCCTGATTTGAGAATATGTATGTTTGAACGTGTAGATAGAGCCGTCAAAAGAATAAGAAAATCTACATATTCACCGAAAACTATAATGAAATCAAATGCCAATAAAGTGCTTATTGTGGTATTGATTATTAGCGTATCCACATCTTCCGTGGCTTGTTTGAAGTTCTCAGCTTCAAATTTTGTCTTCAACATTCCAATGAAGTGGTTCACGTTTACATCATTGCCCAGGACAATTGTGACACAGTTGGGGTCATTGTCTCGTCAGAAAGTATGTTTACTGAATCAGTTTTTCGTGATCGTTGGACTTGCTCTGTATATTTGGTACTATGGTTTGCTCCATCTTCCGGATATCTGTCAAATATGATAATGGCATTGAATGTATAGTTCGATCGAACATAGGTAACATTGTTTATTTTTTATCATTTCACTCACCTCATACTTCATGAAGTATGAGGTGAGTGAAATGATAAAAAATAAACAATATTAAAGAACCTCATAGTGTTATTTCCTATCTACATAACTTAATAGGTAACATATTTATTGCATATGGATGAAAACGATTCACTGCAATGCCAAATGATTCGATGTAATAAATATGCTCCATCGGTGATATAGATCTTCTTATTCTTTTGACAGCTCTATCTACGTGTTCAAACATGTATATTCTCAAACCAGGAAAAGGAAAAATTTCGCAACAAATATATTCAACAACAATATCATAGATAAAACAGCCGCAGCTCATGTTTTATTCTTGCATGCCTTCAGTGCCTGTGACACAACATCAGCATTATTTAATCAAGGAAAAATTAAATTTATTAATGTACTCAAAAAAAAAACATTTAAGTGAGATTGTTCAGGTATTCAAAAATCCAAATGCTGATCCAGAGATTATTGCTAAAGCTGGAGAATGCTTCCTTTTTGAATTATACAGTTATAGTAATGTGAAATGTAAGAAAAGTATGTCTTTAAACAACTATAGATGTGCATGCTTCACAACATCAACATATGAAAGTAAATTAAATATTGCATCGCTACCACCAACAGAAGCGGCAGCACGACAACCTATCACCAGGTTAACCAGTGGTATGGGAATGAACAAAATGCAGAGCATTTTGGGGATGGAAAATAAACAAGAACGGGCTAATGCCTGTCACCACACTTGAGCCCCCAGATCCGGAAAGCTTATTAAAACTTATTTCTTGCAAATGCAAAAAGAGACGTCAGAAAGCCTGTGGATGCAGAAAGGCAGGGTTAAAGTGCTCCGTTATATGTACGAACTGTAATGGTACCTGTGATAACTTGCAAGTTCCATCACAAGATAGGGGTGAAGAGGAAACATATGATCAAATCAAGAATGAAGAGGATTGCGATGAAACTGATAATCCCATCGCAGATGATGTGGAAGAAAGTTCGGTCTGTAATGTTTTGATCGGTACTAAGAACAATGAACTCGTAACACCTGGTCCATCAAGAACAGCGAAGCGAAGGAGAATGCGCTAAATTTTGGAATAGTAAATTGCATGTGGATTATGCGTACAGGGGATATCACGGTACTAAGAACAATGAACTCGTAACACCTGGTCCATAAAGAACAGCGAAGCAAAGGAGAATGTGCTAAATTTTGGAATAGTAAATTGCATGTGGATTATGCGTACAGGGGATATCACGGTACTAAGAACAATGAACTCGTAACACCTGGTCCATAAAGAACAGCGAAGCGAAGGAGAATGCGCTAAATTTTGGAATAGTAAATTACATGTGGATTATGCGTACAGGGGATATCACGGTACTAAGAACAATGAACTCGTAACACCTGGTCCATAAAGAACAGCGAAGCAAAGGAGAATGTGCTAAATTTTGGAATAGTAAATTGCATGTGGATTATGCCTACAGGGGATATCATGGTACTAAGAACAATGAACTCGTAACATCTGGTCCATCAAGAACAGCGAAGCAAAGGAGAATGTGCTAAATTTTGGAATAGTAAATTGCATGTGGATTATGCCTACAGGGGATATCACGGTACTAAGAACAATGAACTCGTAACACCTGGTCCATCAAGAACAGTGAAGCGAAGGAGAATGTGCTAAATTTTGGAATAGTAAATTTCATGTGGATTAGGCCTACAGGGGATATCACGGTACTAAGAACAATGAACTCGTAACACCTGGTCCATCAAGAACAGCGAAGCGAAGGAGAATGCGCTAAATTTTGGAATAGTAAATTTCATGTGGATTAGGCCTACAGGGGATATCACGGTACTAAGAACAATGAACTCGTAACACCTGGTCCATAAAGAACAGCGAAGCAAAGGAGAATGTGCTAAATTTTGGAATAGTAAATTGCATGTGGATTATGCCTACAGGGGATATCACGGTACTAAGAACAATGAACTCGTAACACCTGCCATCAAGAACAGTGAAGTGAAGGAGAATGCGCTAAATTTTGGAATAGTAAATTGCATGTGGATTATGCGTACAGGGGATATCACGGTACTAAGAACAATGAACTCGTAACACCTGGTCCATCAAGAACAGCGAAGCAAAGGAGAATGCGCTAAATTTTGGAATAGTAAATTTCATGTGGATTAGGCCTACAGGGGATATCACGGTACTAAGAACAATGAACTCGTAACACCTGGTCCATAAAGAACAGCGAAGCAAAGGAGAATGCGCTAAATTTTGGAATAGTAAATTGCATGTGGATTAGGCCTACAGGGGATATCACGGTACTAAGAACAATGAACTCGTAACACCTGGTCCATCAAGAACAGCGAAGCAAAGGAGAATGCGCTAAATTTTGGAATAGTAAATTGCATGTGGATTATGCCTACAGGGGATATCACGGTACTAAGAACAATGAACTCGTAACACCTGGTCCATCAAGAACAGCGAAGCAAAGGAGAATGCGCTAAATTTTGGAATAGTAAATTGCATGTGGATTATGCGTACAGGGGATATCACGGTACTAAGAACAATAAACTCGTAACACCTGGTCCATAAAGAACAGCGAAGCAAAGGAGAATGTGCTAAATTTTGGAATAGTAAATTGCATGTGGATTATGCGTACAGGGGATATCACGGTACTAAGAACAATGAACTCGTAACACCTGGTCCATAAAGAACAGCGAAGCAAAGGAGAATGTGCTAAATTTTGGAATAGTAAATTTCATGTGGATTATGCCTACAGGGGATATCACGGTACTAAGAACAATGAACTCGTAACACCTGCCATCAAGAACAGTGAAGCGAAGGAGAATGCGCTAAATTTTGGAATAGTAAATTTCATGTGGATTAGGCCTACAGGGGATATCACGATGTGCCGCTTACTGTACCTCCAGGTGGTGTGGAAATGAGTTTTTTTTGGCCTAAATGCATGTTGAACTACACTTTGCAGCACTCTTACGCAGAAACTATTGATGTTAGGAAAACAAAGGTTATTACATGAATTGTAGGACATGTTCTCTAGTCTTAATTTTATATATAAATGTTTTTATCGTGAAATGAGTCGGAAAGGAGATATTGTCAAAAAACTGCTTTTAGGCACCACTTTTCCAATATGGCAGTGCGAGCAGCAAAAATACGAGGTGGCAAAGTTGAAATTCGGAAAGAGCACACAGCAATCTATAAAATTACAAATTTTCAAAACTCCCAGAAAACGTTCCAGGTAACCTCGTTTTTTAGAACTGGACTACAAAGACCAACGTGTTCATAATTCTTGCATACATTTTATTTGTGGTATATGCAGATTTGATAACTTTACACCATCCCTGGAACAATTATGGGATTGAATATCCGCCTTATAATTCTATTTTTGAATATTTTATCTTGTTTTCTTCCATTAATGTAAGAGATCATGTCAGTTTCAAGCCCATAGAGTAGACCTACCACAAGAAATATTATCATTTTACAATTTTTAAAATTTAGATTCTTGGACAAAAGCCGAGAAGACAGGAGGCAATGAACTGAATACTAACACGAATTTCCTGCTTTTAGTCGGTATTTAATTTATCCGTTTGTATGATTCTGACAGTTTATTAGGTGATAGTGATGAAATGGTAAAAGTCAACTAACACATTCTATTAAATAATACTAAGAAACAGGGGTTGAGAGTCAAAATAAATAGAACAAAAATATTCACAAGTAGAAATGCATTATTAGATGGGAATGGATATTTAACAAAAAATGAAGACAATTTTGAAGAAATGACATAATTCAAGTCCTAAAATCCACTGTTGCACCTGGAGGATCAAAGAAGCTAGGAAATAACCTACCCATACATTACTATTCCGAGCTAATGTGTTTTTTCAGTCATTTCCAATAATTTAACCCTAAAATCATGGTTAATAGTATTATCCTACCTCATGCTAGAAACTGTCCTTCTGGTTTTCCTATAAGAATTTTCCAATTCGTGTCACCACATGACATATAAAATTAAATAATAATGAAATTTAACTGTTCTTATTTCATCTGGTTTTCCATAAAGATTATGCAGCTGACTGTTATGTTGTTTTCTCTATTCACTTGTCTGTTAGTCTCTTTTTGGTTAAAACAAATCTTCACTTTATTCTCAAATAATAGGAATAATAAATAATTACATACAGGAATTAGATGTATAAATAAATTAAATATAGAATCAATTCTGAAAACCCATGCTATTAATGCTTTAAAGGACTATTGTGATCCTAACTTCTCTACGAAATGATAAACCAGAAATATATAAAGCAGTGATTCTTTCACATATTTTATAAGGATGTAAAACATGATATCTTAACTATAACCCATCAGCATGGGCATTTAACATGGCATTCCTTTCCCAGATGCAGAAGGACGTGTTAAAACGCCTGGACTTTTAAATATCCAAATGCAGATTGCCATACATTACGCATTGGTACATCTATGATTTTCAAGGCCTATAGGGAGTTTGTTAAACATTCTGGAGAACTTATTTTTTGTTGCTGTTGTAGGGAAAACTCCCCTTCATGTTATGACATAATTTACGACAGGCATGTGGAGTGAGTTGGCTACTTATTAGTGAAAGGAGATACTTTTGTATTTTTTTTTCTCTTCAGCTACGCTCTTCAGCTCTTCGTTGGAACTAGTGAATGCCCTATTTTGCCAAAAAGAAATATCTGTGAAGTGTCTCACTGTGTGGTCTCATAACTAATCTTTATTTCAAAACCGACGTGGATTGTGTGTATACACAAATCCACGTGTCTCAGATATTTTCAACTTCTATAACAAATTTACGTGGCGAATTTGATGTGTAGGATTATGAAAAAAATTAAATATATTTGAAGGATAATAGTAATAATAATAATAATAATAATAATAATAATAATAATGGTAATGATACTAAAAATAAAATTAGTTATAATAGCAATAGTAGTAATAATAATAATAATGATGATGATGATGATGACAATGACGATGACGACGATGGCAATAGCAATAGCAATAACAATAATAACAATAACAATAAAGCAATAGCAATAACAATAATAACAATAACAATAATATTAATAATTAATAATAATAATAATAATAAATGGTAATGATACTAAAAATAAAATTAGTTATAATAGCAATAATAATTAATAATAATAATAATAATAATAATAATAATAATAATAATAATAATAATAATAATAGCAATAATAGTAATGTATGTACTGCACTCTTCCAACACAGGTGCTCTCTAGCGGGAGTTTATTAACCAAGATAATCCATTCAACAAGTTTCTGTAAATTATATAAATGAATTTATATCACATATAATTTAGATTCTCCAACTTTTATAAATATTGTTCATAGCGAATCTGATGTGTGGAATTATGAAAATCTTTAATTAAAAAATATGAATGAAGGATAAATATATTAAATTTAGAATTATAAATTATAAGTAAACCTTTAGCACACAATTAAAAAAATGAATGCATTTTAACTTATATCTTGATGAAAGTATTAGGAAAGCCTCCAGGCTACAATTAAATATAACTTGTAATTAACTGATGAAATGACGCCATTCTATATCAGTCTTTTGTTTTGTTACTATATTTCCCCCCCCCTTATAAGTGTGCCTGTTCTAGTACACAGGTCTTTCACTGTAATCATATAATTTTCATGCTATGATTGCTGCTTCAGTAGGTAATTATAGGTGTGGTAGTCTCCCCCCAGGGGGATGAATCATGATGGTAACTATGATGAATAACAGCTAGATGATGTCCATGGACTGTTTGGGGCCTCAAAGCCCACTGCATTACAAGACATTATTCTAACCTTGAGACCACAGATATAATAATATTTTATTAACACTTTTCATTTTGTTCTTTGTTTTATAATGACACTTACTCGTATTTTCCAACATGTCAACAAGGTACATGTGGTTAGCACATCGCCTCAATGAGAGATCTATTAGGAAATTGAGGTGTAACTTGGAAGAAAGATGAACATAACGTGATATCTATGTAATCTAGATGTAATAAAACATTGCAAGTCTCGTAGGCTGCTATGGGTAGGGCATATGGCACGAATAGGAAATTATATAGGAACTTCGTGTACGAAAACTAGAAGCAAAGGTTCCCGAGATCGTGTCTCGGTCACTCCATGTTGGTTTTGTGGCGAAAAAACGGAGCTTGGACAGGTTTTTCTCAGGGTTTTCTCCCACCTTCCCCTGCCGCATTTCATTCCACCATTTCTCCATACTCATCTCATCACATTCATATCATTTATCTGCCTCTGTGGTGGTGCGTCAGACATGGTCGGCCACACCCTTGTCATACACAGACCTCTATATGTAGCGGCTTCTTCTCATCTCATCCCTCGACCCGACCCTGACTTGGACACGAGTTGAGGTTATTATTATAAATTATACAGGAATAATTGGAAAATATTATTTGGGATAGCAAAGTATGGAGATGTTATGTATGCATAATCATGACCTCTATGTTCGATGGTGCCATACATTTTAAGACAACACAAAACAAGTGGGTTTCCAATGTCCTTCATTTTTTTTTCAAAATTGTCCCTTTGATTGAATATTTTAATAATAAATTCCATTCTAATTCATCGGAGAACATATTGTTTAAACAACTCACCTCATAGGATTCATGCTTCCATGATATCGCGATTTCAAACATAATCATGTTCATCGTCAGCCATAACTCCGACTGATGAGTTATGGCTGACGATGAACATGATTATGTTTGAAATCGCGATATCATGGAAGCATGAATCCTATGAGGTGAGTTGTTTAAACAATATGTTCTCCGATGAATTTTAATGATTATACCTCATAATGTTTACTTCCCAACATTAATTAAATATAAATTCCGTTCTCTCTACCTTCCAAATCAATATATTGTAATTGATGAATCATTATGGTTATGGAGGAGCAAACAATTCACTCCGCTTAAAACTGCCAAATTTGATTTTAAAACTTATGAATTGTGTGAATCTAGAACTGGGTATGTGGTCTCGAGGTAGCGTGCTGCCTTATCACACAGCTGACTGAGATTCGATTCCAGTCGGGAGAGACTTCTTGGGTGAGTTTTATTTCGGGGGTTTTCCTGACCTGTATGACAATTGTCAGGAGGCTTTAGGGCCCCAACGGTACCCGAAAATCATCTGGTCATTATCATCATCATCATCATCATTATCATTAACTGGTGTGGAAGCACTGGGAAGCTACCACACCTATAATTCCCCAATAAAGCTACAAAGCATAGAATGAAAATGCTATGATTGCAGTGAAAGACCTGCCCTTGGGCAGAACACTATAGAATAGAATAGAATGGTCATTAATTGTTTACATTCTATTAATCACAATTTGATATGTATCTAAAATAAGTTACTTGGAGAGTAGAGTTTAAAAATACTACCGCACAGGGGTACTGCATGGACTTTTAAATGACCGCACAGAAGGGAGGAAATCGGTTTCGTATATGTATGGCAAACCAAGCTGAGGGGTTAAGAGAAGAAAGGATCAAGAGTACTTGAGAATAAAGTGCTTAGAATTTTTTTTATCCAAACAGAGATGAACAGACAGGTGAACTAAAAAAAAATACAGAACTGTAATCTACATTACGTTTCTAGGAAACTAGTTGAAATAAGAATAGTAAAGTCTCGTAGACTGCGATGGGTAGGACATGTGGCCCATGAATAGGGAATGAAAGAGGGGGTATGGAAACTTCTTGTAGAAAAACCAGAGGGAAAGTCCCCAGTAGGTAGGCCAAGAATTAGATGGGAAAATTAGGGATTTATGGAGAGCTTACGAATCTCTGGGTTCGATAGTGCCAGTGAGTTAGTATGATTTTGATCCATTAACAATGATCTTAGATATTTGAATGTTTTCACTTTATTATAATAATTATTTATTGTTGTCTCTCGCAATGTGGTATGTTTCTATCAATGTGCATTTCCGTGTATTTTTATCCGTGTTTACATCTAATACTTTCCACGGGCTTTTAAAATTGCTTAAACCAAAACCTGTTGTTTGTCACTCATATCTAAATGCAGAAAATTCTTGGTAATTTTCCTAACAACATAAAGAAGAGCAAAACTGAATGGTGGGAATGCATATCCTTGTGTCAACCCATAAGCGACAGATAAAACTATATTTGAAGAGAAAAATTTTCGCCTAGACAACTAGTTTTATATAGAGCATGCAATTTTCATAATATGAAATAACTCATCATTAGAGATGGAACAGAGTATGGTTGTTGCGACCATTGTAGTCAGCAGGAAGGGGGTTAGAATAGTATTTGGCATTCTATGTTCTCTCCATTCTATATCTGACTCATTTATTATATTATATAATAAAAGTGGTGATAGAGGGCATCCTTGTCTCACTCCTATATGAATTTCCTGTCATTGTGATAGTTTATTGTCCCTTTTTACCGCAATTAAATTAGGTTTGTGCAGGTTATATATATTTAATATCATTTGTTGTGGAACCTGGTCTGTGGTTAATATTTTTAATAGTTTGTTTCTATGTACTCTATCATAAAGCTTTTCCAAATCTAAAAAGTGATATGTGTTTTCATATTGAATTCTCTTTGTTTTTCTATTAATAATTTTAATGAAAAATACCCATCACAACAGATCTTCCTTTTTGGAAACCACTTTGCTCTTCGCCAAAAAGTTTTTCATAATATTTATGTAATTTATTCTTAATTATATTAACAAATATTTTGTAACCTGTGTTTAATAAACTTTACCTCTGTAATTTTCACAAGATTTTATGTCTCCTTTTCTTTTAAAAATTGGAATTACCATTGATTTAGTCCAGCTTTTGGATATATCTTCTCCATTCCAAATTGTGTTTAAAAAAGGATAAATCTTTCTAAAAATGTCTTACTTGCATATTTAAATAGTTCAATATTTAGTGAATCTTGGGGCCTTCTTATTTTTAATTTTCTTTAAGACCTCTTGCAGTTCAAAATAAGATACTGGTTCAATTTGTTCATCTTCATTTTCAATCTTTAGAAGTTCCTTTGATCTTTGGCCTCACAATCAGTTACGAAAGTAAAGGCACCGTGGACAGAGGTTACACCAATGAAGAGTACGCTGACATGCACTTCATGTATGGCAAAGCGAATGGTAGTGCACTTGAGGCTGCACGATTGTATGAAGAAGCTTTTCCTCACCACAGGTAGCCCTACAGGCATACATTTATCAGGTTACATCAGCGCCTTAGAGAAACTGGGAGTTTCACACACCATGTACAGGAGGTAGACCCATGATATTGTGGACAGGGTGTTACACAGTGCTCATGAACGTCCAAGCACTTCAACAAGGAGGATTGCTACCCAGGAGTGTGTCCTGAGTTATAGCAGTGTGTGGCAGATTTTACATCAGGAATTACTGTATCCAAGTTGTCAAAAATGTCAGACTTCCCTCCTAGAGAGAATTTGTGCCAATGGATGCAACAACATTGTACCTTGAACCTCCTGTTTGTAAGCAGTATTCAGTTCATGGATGAAGCTGGGTTACCCGTGACGGTATTTTTAACTTCCATAACTGTCACATTTGGGCCGATGTCAATCCTAATGCAACACACATGTCACGACATCAACAGTGTTTTTAATTGAACATCTGGGCAGGACTGCTCGGAGACCGCATAATTGGACCACACTTCCAACCGCTGAGAGTGACTGGAGAGTGGTATGGGCGGTTTCTGCAGACTGTTCTTCCAGATCTCCATCATGATGATGTTCCACTGAACCAACACCTGAACATGTGGTTCATGCATGACAGTGCTCCAGCACATTTTCAATTAGGCCTACATGTGCGCCGGCTGCTAACTCGAAGGTATGGTCAACATTGGATAGGTAGAGGCATGGCCTCCATGGTCACTGGATTTAAATCCCATGGATTTCTGTGTGACATCATGTCAAAAGCCTGGTCTATGCTATTGAGGTTGACTCTCTTGAGGAATTACGCTTGTGGATTGAATCAGCCTTCCAGCATTTACAGAATTCTTCAGGACTGTCAGACAGGATTCGCAACTCATTTCAGAGACGAGTTCAATGATGCATTTCAGATGCATGGACAACATTTTGAACACCTATTATATTATATTTGAGGCATGTCGAAACTATGTTTAAATTTTTGTTCTAAAAATATGCAACATTTTCACTTCTGGTGTTATTTTATTTTCTATGTAATGCATGAGGCAACTTGAAATTTCAGCTGACCCTCGTTTTCCAGTGCTTTCATCCCAAATGAACATAGAGGCATTCTTGGTTTTAAGATCGTGAATTCCAAAATTATAAGTCCGTAATTTCCATTTATAGTACTGTATACCCTATGTATTTTAGGAGTTTACAAGAACGCTGAGAATGTATGTAATACCTAGCGTGTACCAGCGAAAGAACTGAACAAAAAACCTATTCATCTGCACATCATCCTTGTAGAAATAACCAGACAACAATAAGCACTTAAGATAATATCTGGGCCTAAACAAACTCGAGGAATATAAGGGTAATGTAAATACCCTGGATGAGATAAGCGTGTGGGCAGCTAAGCCGGCCGCATACGCCTTTGCTATTTTCAAACTCATCTGTTATTGCATTGCGATGCATCAGGTCTAACATCACGTGTTATTGCAATGGAGATTTCATTCTCTTCCAAGGCGTATCAACAGTTCTTTCTCACAGGGATGAAAGATGAAAGTTCAGAGTTTATATTGCAATAATAAAAAAAAAAGTGATTTTTGTTGATATGCCCTTGTTATTCTAAGCGTCTCATATCACTCCTATTTTGGTTGGATGTTTTACGATTGACACATGTGGATGTGAGGTAAGCAGCTATGCTAATACAATAAGTTCCTTCTAGTCAAGTGTGCCATGAACTTTAGTTTAGTTTAGTACAATCATAAGAAATTAAGTTGATACAAATTAGGATGATACTTTCACATTTCTCTTTCCCATTATTTCCTCCCAGAACTTTTATCTTACTTTTAACTTCCCTGTTGATTTCCCTCTTGGTCTCATTCTAAGCCAGTTTCCTTTTAATTATAATGGCAATTTGTTTTCTTCTACAGTTATTTTTTTTTTGTCCGATGCCACCATGTAGTCTTTTATGACATTTCTGGCTTTATCGCCAGGCATTGGCAAAATTTTTAACAATTTGTTAGGTTGGGTACCTTGAAGGCGAAGTTATGTTACCCCGATAATATGATGGGTGATAAATAAAAATGAAGTGCTAGGAGAGACCTTAACCTAAACTTAACCTAAATTCCAGACCATGGGCAACCACAGGAATAATTCTCTTTAAGGAAAAAAATTCCTATGGTCTCATCGGGAATTGAACCTGGAATCTCATAAACTGTAGTGAGAAATGCTGGCCACTAGCTCATGTGGCTGGTCTTCTACAGTTATCTGTAAATGTCAAGACATCAGCCTCCTTTCTAATTTTATGTTTCCTAGCCTTACTTCTTCTTCTTCTTCTTCTTCTTCCTTCCAAGTATTAGGCCAAGGCCTGTTACGATCCTATAGAAAATTTTCTCTCCAGCGTTTCATAGGACGGCCCAGTGATCTTCGTCCTCTTGGTATATAATTATAAACAGCTTTGGGGATCCGATTTGATCTCATTCTTTCAAGATGGTGTTTCCAATTTAGTTGGTACTGTTTAATATATTCCAAAATTGGCATAGTCTTCAATTCTTTTAAGATATCGGTGTTCCTTTTCCGATCCCATCTGGTGTAACCCGCTGTTCTGCGCATGAATCTCATTTCACAAGCCGTTATTCTGCTTTCATGTTGTTTTTTTAGTGTCCATGCTTCACTACCATAGGTCAACACTGGTCTAGCCAAAGTGTTATATAAACGTAATCTGGTGTTTTTTTGTACAAGGGATGGTTTCATAACTTGATTAATAATTCCTAAACTTTTATTATAACTAGTAACTTTTTCAGGGATATCCTTTTCATCCCAGATAGAAAGATAATATCCAAGATATTTAAATTGATTAGATCTCTCTAAAATTTTATTCTGGAGACAGATTTTACTTTGTATGGGGTCCTTCCCATGAAATGCCATAATTTTAGTTTTGTTAATTGATATTTCCATATTAAATTTGGCACCTATTTTTTGTAAATTATAAATTGATCGTTGCAAATCATTTTCGGAAAGTGCCAGAAGAGCTAAATCGTCTGCAAAAAGAATAGCATCGAGTTTGAGGTTCCTATTGATGGGTATATATCCTCGTTGTGTTTTCCTCCATTCATTTATTAATTTATTCATGTATATAATAAAAAGCACCGGTGAAAGTCCACATCCCTGTCTTACTCCAGTGTTGATCTTTTCCCAAGAAGATAATTTGCCATCTTGTTTAACAGAGATTTCATTATCTTTATAGATTATATTTGAAGAGAAAAATTTTCGCCTAGACCGGGACTCGAACCCGGGACCCTTGGCTTTCTGGGCCAAGTGCTCTACCAACTGAGCTACCGAGGCGAGTTACGATCTAGACGCAAATTTTTCTCTTATGTACGTTGTAATTCTTTATAGATGTTGAAGATATTAGTAATATATTGATGTGGCACGTTATCATCAGCTAAAATTTGTAGTAACATATTTCTGTCTACTTTGTCAAAAGCCTTTATGAAGTCAACGAAGGCGATATGAGTTTCTATATTGAATTCCTTGTGCTTTTCTAATAGTAGTTTTAGAGTAAAGAATCCATCTGTACAAGATCTACCCTTTCTGAATCCATTCTGCTCTTCTCCAATTATATTTTCATAAATTTTCCTCAATTTATTCTTAACTATATTAGCATAAATTTTATATCCAGAGTTCAACAAGCTAATTCCACGATAGTTATCTTTGATTTGGCGACTTCCTTTTTTGAAGATTGGTATTACAATGGATCCTAGCCTTACTTAAAAAAATAATAATAATTTCTGAAGCCTCTAATTTACTAGAATTTCTACACGTGTACCCACTGTATGCTAAAATTGGTTTGTAACAGATTATATATATATATAATTTATTGGAATGTCTTATTCCAAAGCAGTAATTTCATTAGATGATATATTTGGAACATTCCAAACAATTTGCCTCAAGTAAAAGCATTTGAGACTCCAATTCAAGATGATCTGGATTCAAACCTCATCATAATCACTTTTTCTTATTACCATTAAACACTAAATTAGTGAACTTCTGCAGCAAACAAATGGATAACTAAACAATGGAAACACACAGCTTACTGGGCACACTTAAAGATCCTAGATACAATGTTAAAAGTCTATAAATAAGAACAAAATTTTAAAAATTGAACTTTATTTTGGTATATATTATATATTTTTTTAGTAAAAATTAATCTTAAGAAGTATTAATGGTCTGTTAATGTACAAGTGCCAACCAAAAAAATCAATGTCATACTTTATATTGAGAAAGTATCATATATTTATGGAGAATTAAAAATATATATTTTGATTTGGTGTAAAAATTTAGAAGACATAAAAAACTGTGAGTCTGAAAATACTTCACACTTAAAAAAAATAATTTTACCATCAAAAGTTTGGGGTGCTTTTTATGGTTTTTTACATTTTCTTCTTAGAGACTTTACTTTTACCAATATCTATTTTTATCAAATTGATATAGAGCACTCCACACTTTTGATGGTAAAACTATTATTTAACACTTTAATTATTTAGGTAATAATATATCACAGTTTCATAATCAAAAAGATGTGGAAACAAATTTAGAAAAATATAACAGACTAAATGGTGTAATTAGGAGAAATTTTGGAAAACAAATGAGGAAAGAAATCCAATTGAGATTTCATAATGCCATAGCCAAATCTGCTCTACTATACGGGAGTGAATGCTGGACACTTCGAGCAAAAGACAAATCCCGCATTAATAGTTCACAAATGAGATTCCTCCGATCACTAACAGGAGTAACTTTAAGGGATAGAATGAAGAGTGATGAGATAAGGATGCAGTGGAATAGTAGGGAAATGGTGGAACATATACAAAATTATCAGATTAAATGGTTCCAACACGTCCAGAGAATGTCAAATTCCCGTTTACCAAAGATGATTTACCACCTCAACCCTAAAGGCAAAAGAGACCTCGGAAGACCCTTCAACCGATGGAAAGATCAGTTTTTGTAGTCGCAGAACGGGCATCATCACCGAATACTGCATACGGAAGAAGAAGAAGAAGAATATTTTTTTTTTTTGTAGGTAACTCTAGTTTTATTCTAGATGTGTTGGAGATGATTTTTTTGTTGACTACTTTAATTTTATCCCAAGCGTGTTGGAAATTAAAATTATTTTTCATTTTTTAGTTTGGTTTTCTAATAAAGCATGTTGTTTTAGTTTTTTTAAACTATTATTTAATCCTTCTAGCTCTCATGATTATAGTACTGTTAAGAATTAGATGCAAACTTATAAATTCCTACAAAGTATTTAATATTTCATGGTAATTATTAATATATGTTAAATAAACAGCATAGAGAAGATGCCTCTTATGGGCCTGGGCAAAGGATTGTAAATTGCATTTATCTTTACGAATCACTCAAGTAATAAAAGGCAAGATCCACCCCCACGCACCGCAAAAATGTGCGTGACGTTTTCACTCTTGTTTTCAAATTTCTCTTAGTTTTTTCTCACATTCTTCACATTTAGTCTGATAAATCCCTGATTTGTTTTCTTCTTTTATTTTCTCATTTTTATTAGGTCTAATCAATCTACTGATGCTGTAGTCATTTTTGGGTGCTAACCTTATGTTGAAATCTTTAAAATTTTTTTGAAACTTGTGGTGTTTTAATGGATGATATGTGAATTTTCTGAATTTTACATTTTCTTCTTTTACTTTTTGAAGAGTGCTTTGATTAATAAGTTTTTGTCTTTTAAACCTGTTTATTTTCTTGAGTATCATTCTTTCTGCATAACCATTTTTCGTGGCTACGTTGATTATGTGTTCTTTTTCTTTTTCATAATTTTCTTTGTTCATTGGTATGTTCACTAATCTAATGTGTCAAACTATTGAAAACTGCTTCTTTGTGAGCTACGTGATTGAAACCTGAAGCTTTAATATAGTTATCTATATGTGTCTTCTTTCTGTAAATTCCAAATTCTATCTTATTTTGTTCATTTATTTTTAATTTGAGATTTCTCTATTAATAGAGAATACCATTGTTAGATCTCAAATTAAAAAGGAATGAAGAAAATAAGATAGAATTTGGAATATACAGAAAGAAGACACATATAGATAACTATATTAAAGCTTCAGGTTTCAATCACGTAGCTCACAAAGAAGCAGTTTTCAATAGTTTGACACATTAGATTAGTGAACATACCAATGAACAAAGAAAATTATGAAAAAGAAAAAAAAACACATAATCAATGTAGCTACAAAAAATGGTTTTGAAGAAAGAATGATACACAAGAAAATAAACAAGTTCAAAAGACAAAAATTTATTAATCAAAGCACTCTTCTAAGTGGAAAAGAAGAAAATATAAAATTCAGGAAATTCACATATCATCCACTGAAGTTTGAAAAAGTTTTTAAAGATTTCAACATAAGGTTAGCACCCAAAAATGACTGTAGCATCAGTAGATTGATTAGACCTAATAAAAATGAGAAAATAAAAGAAGAAAACAAATCAGGGATTTATCAGATTAAATGTGAAGAATGTGAGAAATTCTACATAGGAAAAACAAAGAGAAATTTGAAAACCAAAGTGAAAGAACATCTCAGGAACGTCAAGAAAGGGAAAGTAGAAAAACTTGCAGTGGCTGCCCATGCTTGGTCTGAAAAACATCTTATCGAGAAGAAAGCTAAATTATTAAAACAAATATTAAAACCAAAAGAACTCACTGTTTGGAAAAGATCTTCATTCAAAGGAGCGAAAAGGAGAAATTGATGAACTTTTGAAATTCCCGGGGAAGAATGACCTGGTTTCGTGGTTTTCTGTCTGCCAATGGAAGGAGCGAAGGACTGCTCTTCAAGACAACAGAACAACGGTCGTGATGATACTGAAGATGAAACGGTAAATAAGTTCCGAAACTAGTTTATAGTAAAATAAGAAAAATAATATGAGGTAAGTGATCAAATTTTACCTAAATGAATATACCTCATAGTGTGAATTCCTAAAATAAGTAATCTTCTTTTGTTTTATTTTAGAAAGAAGAATTACATTCGAACCAGGAGTCGAAGCCCGGACCTCTGACTCTGTATGTCAGTGCAGTAACCGTTATGTACTGACATACAGAGTCAGAGGTCCGGGGTTTGACCCCCAGTTTGAATGTAATTTTTCTTTCTAAAATAAAACTATATCCAATTCTGGAACATGTTAATTTAAAGTATAACATGAAAAATCTTCTTTGGTATTCTATCTTCTTCCATTCTTATGAGGTGTCCGTACCATTTCAAACGTTTTTATTCTATTTTTTCTAATATGTTTTTTTTTTCAACCTGGATAATTTCCCTTATTGTGCTGTTTGTTACTTTATCCCTTCTTGAAATTCTTGTCAATCACCTCCAAAAATCCATTTTCTAGGCATACATTTTTTCTTAAAAAATATTAGAATCAAAATTCCAAGTTTTGCCAAGTGGTGAGGTAGGTAATCATGTCTGGTGGCTAAATCTGAATTTGGCAACTGCTTCCTTCCTATTGTTGTTAGGTCTTCTATTACACCATTTCTTATCTTTTGATATGGTTTGAGCTGTATTCAGGAAAGTTTTGGTTATTGTGTCCTTTATTTTTCATTTTATTCTTTGCATTGATAATTTACCAGGATATGACTGTTGAATGCTAGTTCCTTTCTTTGCAAGTTTCATCCGTTTGCAAGTTTTATCGTTCCCTTTCAACCCTATGTGTAATGGTATTCATTGGAATACTACAGGGTGGACCGCTCGAATGGACCTAATTTCAATTGCTTGTTACTGGCAAACGGTTGAAGATAGAAACTTAAAACAACGTTCATATTACAGAAAAACTCACCAAGTTTTGATATCCAGATCACCACATCTCTATATGAGCCCCAGCAGTCACTGTGACGATATCAAAGCGATGAACAATTTCTTGCCAAGTACGTTGGAGTATGTCTTCTGGAATGTTCTCAATAGCCTCTATGATGCGCTCACGAAGATCACGAAGGTCTTTGACTGGGGTGGTGTAAACTTTATCTTTGACATAGCCCCAGAGAAAGAAATCCAGTGGTGTTAAATCGGGAGATCTCGGGGGCCACGCGATTGGTCCTCCCCTACCAATCCAACGGCCAGGAAAATGTTGTCCAAAGTCGTACGAACTTCATTGGACCAGTGGGGAGGAGCACCATCTTGCTGGAAAACGATGTTAGGCTGCAGTTGTTCAATTTGTGGAAAGAGAACTGCTCCAGCATGTCAAGATATGTGGTACCACGAACAGTTTTCTCGGCGAAGAAAAACGGTCCAATGACCTTATTATGTGACAAACTGCACCAAACATTCATCTTCGGACTATCACGAACATGCTCTTGAATAGCGTGAGGATTCTCCGATCCCCAGATCCGCACATTATGCCGGTTTACCTTGCCTGACAAATGGAAAGTGGCTTCGTCCGAGAAGAAATCTTGGTCATGAAGTCAGGATCAGCGCCGAGACGGTCCAGCATCGTATTGGCGAATTCCACTCGTTTCGGCATGTCATTCAGCTCCAGACGTTGCACTAACTGCACTTTATATGCGTGCAGTTTGAGGCGTTTGTGGACAATCCGTTGTAATGTCGATTTTGGTATTTGAAGTTCCCGCGAAGCTCTTCTTAATGACTTCCGGGGGCTTCGCTCAAATGCGGCTTGAACATTTGCTACCATTTCATCGGATGCTCTGCGACCACCACCATGCTTCTTCAACACAGATCCTGTAGCTAATAATGTATCACGCCACTTCTTTATGCTTCTAGCAGTTGGAGCATCATGGTTAAACACACGCCGGAACTCCCTTTGAACTCTAATGATTGATTTAAACTCCGCATACCACAAAACAGCTTGCGCTTTCATCTGTGGGGTCGCCATTTTCACAAACAATTAAATCTAAGAACGAGAAACGTATCTTTGTGCCATCTACCGACAGGATTCGAAACTTGGTGAGTTTTTCTGTACTATGAACGTTGTTTTAAGTTTCTATCTTCAACCGTTTGCCAGTAACAAGCAATTGAAATTAGGTCCATTCGAGCGGTCCACCCTGTATTGTTTTGTATTGTTTGTTGAATAACCTTAGTATTTCTCTTGTATTAATTTTGTCAAAGGTATATCATTATTTTCTGTAGCTTGGAATGGCAGATTTACAATCAACAAAAAATACAGCCTTTTGGAACTGGTTAAGTCGATTAACATGGCCCGTTGATAGTAAATCCTTCCTTTAATGTGAATTTTCTTTTTCCAGGCGTAGTTGAGGCTTATAAATCTTGTATCAGAAGAATCCAGTTGTTTGGACCAACAAACTTCAGTCCTGTTATCAACCATGTGGCAAAGTTTGCTGAAACTTATCAAGATGGCTCGCAGTACTTCATACTTCTCATCATTACGGATGGTGTTATTACAGACTTACCACAAACTAAACAGGTATTTACAGAGTAACACACTCAGGCAAATTATGTGTGCGTTACAAATGTGTTACACTGCACTTTTCATGCTTTGAGTTTAACATTAAGCACCTACTTTCCTATATAATTGCCATGATATATCATATAGCTCTGTGTCAAGATTGCCTTTATCCCCAAACATAGCCTCATATTCATTTCTCTTAGAGGCTGAGCTGACCCAAGGGCCATGATGTCTCCACTACTACAATGGTGTAGTCCAATGTTGAGCCATGCCCCTCCCCTTTGTTAGGATTTATTAGACCAAGTTAATTTAGATATGCATATTTTCCCATAGATGTCATGAATAGCATGCGGTCAACATACCGACCCAATGAGACATCTAGCAGGCAACTTAGATATTACTAGGATGATGAGGTCAGTAAATTTTGCTTAGAGGCCTTTTTATTCAGGCTTAAGGATCTTTTATGAGCCTGAAAATCTTCAGACTCGGAGCTTATGGTTTAAAGTCTCTCCCGGAGAACTTGTCCCTTGGATTTTTCCATCCTAAAAGAATCCATTGACCAGGTTTGAACCCATGATCCTTGGGACCAGATGCAAGGAGAATAACCACTAGCCCACTGTGGCCGATCCAGAAGGTTTAGACTAGTTTAAACATCCTGACCCCATCAAGACTTGAACCACTAATCTTACTTATTGTTGATATCACCTGTATGCTGACATTTTGCAAATTTACCTTCACGTCTCATCCCGATGATGTACATGATGCATTAGTAGAGATCCATGAAATTTGCGAGTCGCAATAATGCAAAATGCTCTAATTTTGTCATTTTCTTGTATCATTTTTAACTCCACTTCCCATAACCTCAAAAAATGCATTTATGAATTGCAAAATACTGCAAAATCCTACGATAATGCAAAATAACACCAAAATTTATAATTTTCAATGAATTCCAGAGATTTTTTTGTTCTATTTGCAAAATTTTCAGAATGCATTTTTAAACGCTTTTTGGATTCCATCTACTTTTAACTGCCATATCTGCTTCCCCCATTCACTCTTGCAAAGGGAAATGTTCACAACATAGAGGTAATATTTTCTGTCCTTCTCATGCTCAAATATGGTCTCTCATAGATTTTAAGTTCTATGGCCTATATGAATTCCAAGAAATACAAATTGTATTAATGTGTAAGATAAGTTTTTTCCCCCTAAATTTTTGCAGACATAATTATCAATTTTACATCAATCATTATTAAGTAATGGTATGTTCAAATTTGAAGAAAACGTTTCTTTAAGAATGAGCAGTAACCTGACAATAATGCAAGCACTGCCAAATTTGAATAGCCAACAATGGACCATGAATAATTGTATCATATTGATAAATAGTCCCTTCGATTGGTTGCTGGCCAAAGGAAGGCAAGACCAGTGATGGGGCTGCCATCTTATAGCCTCTGGTCAGGCTTTTCTGGAGAAGAAAAGAAAATAAAGGAAAGAAGAAATGGAAGAAAGGAAAGACTCCCTACCCCTCGGATGCCCTAATAGCGTCGGGGTCGAAAAAAACAAGAGTTAACCAAGAGAGGTTAGATAGTAAAGTTAAAAGAGTGCAAAACACAAGTAAGTGGAAGAAATGTTTTGCTCAGCTTGGGCACCTTGTGGTCGCCATCCACATATCCCCTAGATGAGGACCCCTGAGGTTAAAATTTCTGTCTACAAAAAAAGATGAAGATAAAGTAGAGTATCATAGGAAGAGAGCCATAGCTAAAATTGAAGTTCGCAAAAAACATAGACAAAGCTGGGAACAGTTTGTCTCATTTTTGGAAAATGATATCACTAGGCCTCAATCAAAAATATATAAAGTTTTAAAAAATTTAAATAATGATTCAAGAGAAAATGCACATTTAAATTGTATATCTAAAGAATCTTGGCTTACCTACTTTCATCATTTATGGACACAAAAGGATGATTTATTACAAATACCAATCTCTAATAACACTGCTTTGGAACAAATTTCTATAGATGAATTAACTGATGTTGTTAAATCATTAAAAAGTAACAAAGCTCCCGGAGAAGACCACATTAATCAAGAATTATTTAGATTTTCAACTAAAAATTTTTTAGACAGATTTCTTATTCTCCTTAATATGATATGGGAAGGACAAGAACCACCACAAAGCTGGAACAAATCCATTGTAATACCAATCTTCAAAAAAGGAAGTCGCCAAATCAAAGATAACTATCGTGGAATTAGCTTGTTGAACTCTGGATATAAAATTTATGCTAATATAGTTAAGAATAAATTGAGGAAAATTTATGAAAATATAATTGGAGAAGAGCAGAATGGATTCAGAAAGGGTAGATCTTGTACAGATGGATTCTTTACTCTAAAACTACTATTAGAAAAGCACAAGGAATTCAATATAGAAACTCATATCGCGTTCGTTGACTTCATAAAGGCTTTTGACAAAGTAGACAGAAATATATTACTACAAATTTTAGCTGATGATAACGTTCCACAACAATATATTACTAATATCTTCAACATCTATAAAGATAATGACATCTCTGTTAAACAAGATGGCAAATTATCTTCTTGGGAAAAGATCAACACTGGAGTAAGACAGGGATGTGGACTTTCACCGGTGCTTTTCATTATATACATGAATAAATTAATAAATGAATGGAGGAAAACACAACGAGGATATATATCCATCAATAGGAACCTCAAACTCGATGCTATTCTTTTTGCAGACGATTTAGCTCTTCTGGCACTTTCCGAAAATTATTTGCAACGATCAATTTATAATTTACAAAAAATAGGTGCCAAATTTAATATGGAAATATCAATTAACAAAACTAAAATTATGGCATTTCATGGGAAGGACCCCATACAAAGTAAAATCTGTCTCCAGAATAAAATTTTAGAGAGATCTAATCAATTTAAATATCTTGGATATTATCTCTCTATCTGGGATGAAAAGGATATCCCTGAAAAAGTTACTAGTTATAATAAAAGTTTAGGAATTATTAATTAAGTTATGAAACCATCCGTTGTACAAAAAAACACCAGATTACGTTTATATAACACTTTGGCTAGACCAGTGTTGACCTATGGTAGTGAAGCATGGACACTAAGAAAACAACATGAAAGCAGAATAACGGCTTGTGAAATGAGATTCATGCGCAGAACAGCGGGTTACACCAGATGGGATCGAAAAAGGAACACCGATATCTTAAAAGAATTGAAGACTACGCCAATTTTGGAATATATTAAACAGTACCAACTAAATTGGAAACACCATCTTGAAAGAATGAGTTCAAATCGGATCCCCAAAGCTGTTTATAATTATATACCAAGAGGATGAAGATCAGTGGGCCGTCCTATGAAACGCTGGAGGGAAAATTTTCTATAGGATCGTAACAGGCCTTGGCCTAATACTTGGAAGGAAGAAGAAGAAGATATTGATAAATATTATTATCTTCTTCTTCTTCCTTCCAAGTATTAGGCCAAGGCCTGTTACGATCCTATAGAAAATTTTCCCTCCAGCTTCTTCCGGAAAATTCTCGTATAAGACTTGAAAGCATAATAATAGTCCCTTCGATTGGTTGCTGGTCAAAGGAAGGCAAGACCAGTGATGGGGCTGCCATCTTATAGCCTCTGGTCAGGCTTTTCTGGAGAAGAAAAGAAAATAAAGGAAAGAAGAAATGGAAGAAAGGAAAGACTCCCTAGCCTCGGATGCCCTAATAGCGACGGGTCGAAAAAACAAGAGTTAACCAAGAGAGGTTAGATAGTAAAGTTAAAAGAGTGCAAAACACAAGTAAGTGGAAGAAATGTTTTACTCGGCTTGGGCACCTTGTGGTCGCCATCCACATATCCCCTAGATGAGGACCCCTGAGGGGATAAATATTATTATTCCCAATTTAATTAAAACAGAATTTAATTACATAAACATGTTTTCTTCTATTGGATTGCATATCTATAACATAGATTTTGAACAAAATGTAACAAAACAATACTGACAGTTTGAACAACAGTGGTCATGCACAATTTTAATTTTCCCTCTTTCCCCCTTCAAACTTTGTTTCAATCAACAGATACATTCAGTGAATGTGAAATGTATACCTTGGTCAGTTTGTATTTTACTTAAGTCTCAAGTAATTTTCATTATCATTTGTTTTTTGTTTTTTAATTTTCTACATATTGTCATGCCAAAACCAAAGTGTATCAGCTACAAGTAGGGCACACAAATTCAGCAGTGAAGGTTATTTTGTAAATGATAAAAAAAATTTGATGTGCTGGTATTGTTCAAAAGATAGAATATGAAATAAATTACACATTGCTAAAACATATATCCAGTAATACTCAAAAAAACACTAAGAATAAGAAGACATCAATGAAGTACCAATAATCTTTCGTAAATTAATGAGTCATTTTACATCTTATTTCATGTTTCTTTAACCCATTCGCCTCAGAAGACGAGGTACACTTGCCGGCTATTAAATGGCCTTCAACTCAGAAGATGAGTTACACTCTCTTATCTCCGCTTGTTATATATTTGGAATAATTTGTACATCCCTTGGCAGGATCATTTTTTAACATTTATGAATAGTAGAGGAATGTGTTTTGGCATTTACTCTTATTGTGATCTCAAGTACCGTTATCTTTTGTTTGTTTGGAACCTCTGAAAATAGACAATATAATTTACAGTGATTTAAATCCAGTTTATGGGGAAATGCATTGAACATTTAAACCTGAAGCGAATGGGTTAAACACGGGAACTAGTTTTCATGAGAAACATCTCTCTCATTTTCAACCGACATTATGACTACCGGCTTTTCATTGGAATCTCCATCAATAACATTGCAATCTGGTGTTGATTTGATGAACTTCGAGATGAGGTCACGTTCATCAGGAATCTCAAAATTTATGGATCTAAATTTGCTCTTCTGAATTCTTCTTCTCCCAAATTGTCAATTCTAAAGGTTTTTCTAAATGTTTTAAAAGTTGGGCCTCTTTTTCAAATTTTATGATTCTCCAACAAACTATGTGCTGCAATAGCTGATTTTTCAATTTCACCATGTTTAATATATCTAAAATGTTCCTTTGTGCAAGTGTCCAAATTCCTTTTTGTTTTTCCTACGTATACTTTATTACAGTCTTTACAATTAATTTGATAAATTCCAGATTTTTTGCTATCTGGTGTGTTCAATTTCTTATTAGTTATTAATAGATTACCAAGGCTAAATTTATTTATCGGTGCCAATGTAATATTCAATTCCTTGAAATTTTTTTGAAATTTGTTGTGTATTTCAGAATGATAAATAATTTTTTAAAATTGTTTTCCTTTCTTTGAATCAGACTGCAGTGCATTATATTCTTTTAATCTTTTTTGTAGTTTGAATTTCTTTAATTTATTTACGATTATTTCTTTTCCAAAACCTTTAAATTGGCTATGTTCAAAATGTGATTGTATTCTTTCTTAAAATCTTCTTCATTTAATGGAACATTTAATAATCTATGTATCAAACTGTTGCCCCTCCATGGTATATTTACCTTGTCGTGGTGGAGTGCTTGTGTGCTTAAATGATCCGGAGACCTATGCCGGCGGTAGTATTGCTGCCGATAGGGTTACCCATGCCAGACTGGTCGAAGATGATAAGCCAGACGAAAAAAGTACCTTGGTTGAAAGAGTGACGATCTTTCACCGTAAAAATACAACCGTCAAGAAATGTGGACATGGGTTCAACTGGGGTAAAATTTTCTGGACGTCAAATAGTCCCCCATTCGGTTCTCCGGGCGAGGACTACTTCAGGAAATCTGTGCCAAAGGCTCAAACACAGGGACATGTTCCTAGGAACATGGAATGTTTGGACTTTATACAATAGCGGGGCACAACAGATATTAACGCGGGAATTAGATAAATTGCCCTTGGATATAGTCGCTTTACAGGAAGTTAGGTGGCCAGGAGAAGGTAGTCAGGAATCAGGAAGCTTTGCATTATACTACGGGGGTGCAGAAAGACCTGCATTTGGAACGGGTTTTTTAGTCAGAAGGAGGATCCTATCCGTTATCCGAGATATTAAGTTTGTTAGTGATAGGATATCATACATAATTCTAAAGGGTAAACGACATGATTTTATAATTGTAAATGTACATGCCCCCACAGAAGATAAAGATGACAAGATCAAGGATGAGTTCTATGAAGAATTAGAATGCTTATTTGATAGCCTTTCACGATATCATATGAAAATTGTCTTAGGAGATTTTAATGCAAAAGTGGGGCGGGAAGATATATTCAAACCAACAATAGGAAAATTCAGTCTTCATGAAGATAATAACGACAATGGGGTTAGATTAGTCACATTTGCCACATCGAAGAATCTCATTGTTAATAAAGGAGCCACCATTTGCAAAGATAGAAGCAAAGGTTTCATAGCATTTGGTAGGTGGGAATTACAATGTATATAGGGAAAAAATTGCATTTAGATCGGTACTTGCTCAGGTAGCTCAGGTGGTAGAGCACTTGGTCTAGAGAACCAAGGATCCCGGGTTCAAGTCCTGGTCTGAGCGTGTAATTTTTCTCTTCAAATATGATTTATCCATCATTGAGATGTATGAAATTAATAATAAAAACATTGAAAAAGCCGTACTGGCATTTATAAATAATGTATAATTCCCAAATATGTCTTGTTAATAGGAGCTGCCATTTGTAGAGATAGAATCAAAGGCTTCATAGCATTTGGTGGGCGGGAATTACAACGTGTTTAGGGAAAAAATTGCGTTTAGATCGGTACTTGCTCAGGTAGCTCAGATGGTAGAGCACTTGGTCTAGAGAACCAAGGGTCCTGGGTTCAAGTCCCGGTCTGAGCGTATAATTTTTCTCTTCAAATATGATCAATTGTACAAGCTAAAAGTTGACCTTAAACTACTGGATATATCATTCTTATTGGATTTTAATATACTAAACTAGTTTAATTAATGTTGGGAAGTAAACATTATGAGGTATAATCATTAAAATTCATCGAAGAACATATTGTTTAAACAACTCACCTCATAGGATTCATGCTTCCATGATATCGCGATTTCAAACATAGTCATGTTCATCGTCAGCCATAACTCCGACTGACGAAATTCTTCGGCCCTCAACTATTCTATTGTCGCCATCTTCAGTGCTGCCATCACAAGTTAAACACTTTTCTTTTAATTGTCTCTGGTTTAACAATATTTATGGCCGGTCTTGATGCAAATTTTGAATATGATTTAAAGAAAATTATTGCTCTTTCTACTCTAAGCCAATTAGGTTTAATAATAAGAATTTTATCTTTAGGATTCGCCGGGTTGGCTTTTTTTCATTTATTAACCCATGCCTCATTTAAAGCATTACTTTTTATGTGTGCAGCCATAACTCCGACTGACGAAATTCTTCGGCCGTCAACTATTCTATTGTCGCCATCTTCAGTGATGGCAGCACTGAAGATGGCGACAATAGATTAGTTGACGGCCGAAGAATTTCGTCAGTCGGAGTTATGGCTGACGATGAACATGACTATGTTTGAAATCGTGATATCATGGAAGCATGAATCCTATGAGGTGAGTTGTTTAAACAATATGTTCACCGATGAATTTTAATACTAAACTAGGATTAAAAAAAGACTCAAATTTACATTCTTTTAGAACAACACCGCCAAATTCCCAATAACATCAAAATCTTAAAATTTTAAAACAAATTTTCCCTAAAAAAAACACTCATTTGTCATTGACTTTCCATTTCCAATATATAATGCATGTATGTAGTTTTATTGTTTACTTCCAGTCAATTTCTTAGTATTATGCAAATTATTATGGACCATTATAAACTGTTAATCTTAACTCTTAATTGCTGAATTAACAATATTATGCCACTTTTGTCTATCTTGATTGACAATTTCTCAATATTATTGATAACATTCAACACTTTAAAGTTGTTCTTCAAATTGCCCAAATATATTAAACTAGGGGAACCTGATGGTCATTTTCCTAACAAATTTTCATAAAGTAGTGTTTTTATTCTTCTTTTTCAGTTGCTCTTAAAAAATGCCCAACCCATTGAATTGCATATTGAAATTTCTTTTCTAATATTTATATTAAGTTAGGTGTTTGTGTTGTCAGGGGGCACGCCGTAGCGTAGTGGTTAAGGCACTGCGCTACAAGCCGGAAGGTCGAGGGTTCAAGTCCCGGTGGGGTCAGGATTTTTAAACTGACCCAAACCTTCTGGCGGCACTATGGCCCTGGGGTCGACTCAGCCTCTAACGGAAATGAGTACCAGACGCTTGTTCTGGGGTAAAGGCGGCCGTCACGCAGGGCTGACAACCCGGCTGACATCAATTGGCGATTGTCTAGAAATAGTGGGAGCCTTAACCTCCCACTACCCCAAGGGCCTCCTGAGGCCTGTAGTGGGAATACTTTACTTTTTTGTTTGTGTTGTCTTAAGAGGCAGGAATAAGAAGTATTCGATCACATTAATGGAGAAAATTGGCTATGTGCATGAGTTATTCATGTTATGCTCAGCCGGATGCTGGCCTCTCACATCTACATGTGTTAATCACAGAAGTAGATGATCATCCTGCCAAGGTAAGGGTGACGTGTGGTCAGCTTGTTGGGTCCCCTCGCCATTATAGCTGATTTTCTTAACTTGGAGCCAACTACCCACTATGCTGGGCAGGCACCATCCCATACTGGCTGAAATTCCATGAGAAAATTTCTCCCCCATTGGAGACTCGAACCAACGCAAGTCCCATAGATCTACACTAAGGCATCTTGTCTTAACCACTCGGCTACGGTACGAGTCACTTTGTTTAAATATTAATGAACATATATTTAAGTACACAACTAAATTATTGTAATCAATGGTAAAGAAAAAAATGTTTGCCTGAACTGGGAATCGAACCTCGAACCTTCAGCTTTCTATGCTGATGCTCTGACTGATGAGCTAATTCAGGCTTCATTCCCATCCAAGCATAAATCCTCCCTTTACCTTACTCTCTTTCTCCCACATTCAAATGCAATGATTTGTGTATTTGTGAATGATGATTTATTGCATTTGAATGTGGGACAAAGAGAGTAAGGTAAAAAGAGGATTTCTGCTTGGATGGGAATGAAGCCTGAATTAGCTCAGTGGTCAGAGCATCAGCATGGAAAGCTGAAGGTTCGGGGTTCGATTCCCGGTTCAGGCAAACATTTTTCTCTTTACCATTGATTACAATCATTTCGTTTTGTACATTAATTTACTTATTTCAATCATAGTAACAGCTTTAACTTCTTAATATTAATTTAATATCTTTAAGTATTTATACAGGGTGTCCCAAAATTATACCGACAAACTTTGGGAGCTGATAGATAACATTATTTTAAACACTTTTTGTTAAGGAAGGTTTTTTGCTGCGGTGCTTCGTTTAAGCGCTAGATGCGTTAATGTAATTACTGCCTCCCACCCAGTTGGTTTAGATATGTAAATTACATTTGTGTACACCAAACCTGAGTTAATGTGACCTCTGAAATGTAGCATGGGGGTTTTCAAAGGCCCAAATATGTGAATTCCAACTGTTAAATAACTGCTCACGTGTGAAACATGCTTCATCTGTGAACATGACATGGGATGCAAACAGTGGCCTACATCATTTTCAATTTTGTCCAGATACCACTGACAAAATTGCTGTCGCAGAGGATAGTCTTGAGGCTTCATTGCATGGACCTTTTCAAGGTCAACAACATTTCCTGCAGAATTCTTCCCACAGTGCTACAACTTATGTGCAAATGTCGAGCGATGGCGCAAGTACTAGCTGCAGGATTGTTTTCTATGCACTGCAACACATCTTCCTTGTTCTCAGGAGTCTGTACAGAACATGGCCGTCCTTGACTTTCTTCTTGTCTATCCAAGGAGCCTCTTTCACATAGTCTACGTTCAATGCTGGCAAATGTAGTGTGATGAGGAACTCTTCGGTTTCGGAACTGTTCTTGGTAAAGCTACAGCCGCACGACCCGAACCAGCTTTTCCATACACCAACAGCATGTCTGACATCTCACTCCATGTGTACCTTTCCATGTTGTAAATATAAAGTAGTATGCAGCAGGCATTCCAGCAAACTAATGCACAATATCAAGGAAACACAACCGATGAGCTCAGGAAGTAAACATGTATGCTAAAACGAATTGAAGCGGCTTCGTTTTGTTTCTTTTGTGTGTTTCCTTTAAAAGATACATACTGTACACAAATGTAATTTACATATCTAAACCAAATGGGTGGGAGGCAGTAATTACATTAACTTGTCCAGCGCTTAAACGAAGTACCGCAGCAAAAAACTTTCCTTAACAAAGAGTGTTTAAAATAATGTTATCTATCAGCCCCCAAAGTTTGTCCGTCTAATTTTGGGACATTCTGTATATTTAGTGTGCAGGAATTGACAATGTATACTTACTTACTTACTCACTGGCACTATCGAACCCATAGGTTCATGGCCGCACGGACATAAGCTCTCCATACATCCCTATCCTGAGCTAATGCTTTCCAATCATTCCCTGTATAATCTACTTCCCTCAAATCATAGTTAATGTTGTTCTCCCACCTCATTCTTGGTCTACCAACTGGGCGTTTTCCTTCTGGCTTTCCTACAAGAAGTTTCCATGCACGTCTTTCATTCCCCATACGCGCAACATGTCCTGCCCATCGCAGTCTACGGGACTTAACTGTTCTTATTATATCTGGCTTCCTATAAAGACCATGTAGTTCATTGTTATGTAGTCTTCTCCATTCACCTGTCTGTTCATCTCTCTTTGGTCCAAAAATTTTCCTAAGAACTTTATTCTCAAATACTCGTAATCTCCTTTCCTCCCTTAAAGTAAGAGTCCATGTTTCGCACCCATATAATATAACTGGTAGAATAATAGTTTTATATATTTTCAGCTTAACATTTTTTGAAAGGAGTTGGGACATCAAAAGTCTCTGCAATGCATAATAGCATGCATTTCCAGAATTGAGCCTATGTTTAATTTCTTTGTGCATCTCATTCCTATTTGTGATTATTGTTCCTAGGTATTTGAATTCAGCCAATTCCTCAAAATTTCCCTCATTTGTCATTAGCTGTCCATTTCCATTATATAATGTATTTCTACGTGAGACCATATATTTAGTTTTACTGATATTTACTTCCAGTCCTAATTTCTTAGTGTTACTCAATAGTGTGTGCGTGTTGGCCTTTAGTATCTCCTCGCTATCGGCCAGTAGTACTACATCATCAGCATAAACTAACAGCTTATTAATACAATGTATATAAGAGAAAAATTAGCAATTAGATTGGAACTTGCCCAGATAGCTCAATCAGTAGAGCATTGGTCCAGAAAGCCAAAGGTCCTGGGTTCAAGTCCTAGACTGAGTGTATAATTTTTCTCTTCAAATATGATTTATCCATCATTGAGATGTATGAAATGAATAATAAAAACATCAATATATTTAAGTGTTTGTTTAGTGTAGGTATGTTGTATGATGGATAAGTGTTTATTTTGAATTTTTGTTCCAGGCAATAGTGAGAGCATCTACACTCCCAATGTCTATTATAATTGTTGGTGTGGGTAATGCAGACTTTGAAGCTATGGATGTTTTGGATGGTGATGTAGTTCCACTCTCATATAAAGGAGTTCGGGCACAGAGAGACATTGTTCAGTTTGTACCATTCAGAAACTTTCAGAATCTTCACAATGTAAATGCTGCCAAGGCATTACTTGCACGGGAAGTATTAGCAGAAATCCCAGAACAAATTGTAGGTTATATGAAGAGCAGAAACATCAAACCAAAACCACCAGTAACAAACAATATTATAAATCTACCCTTACATACACCGTATTGATAACACATCATTTGAAGAAGGAGCTAAGTGTATGTAACTAGGGACAAAAAATTGCATTATAAGCTCAGATCTCCAGGTTTATGTGCTGGTACTCTACAATAAGATAATTAGGCACATCTCTCTCTTTAATATCTTAGTCCTGTAAACAAAAAGTGGCATAGTGTGAAGGCAGACTTTGAGACTTGGTCTACCCACTTTAAAATATGAAAAATGCAGGAAATTCATTTTAAGCGGAAACCTTTTTACAGCGTTGCAGCAGCTCTCACTTTTTCCGCTATTGTGCTTGCACCGGCAGGGGAGCATGTTTTGTTCTATCAGCAAATGAGGTACAGTTAGAGGCTACAAAATACAAATAACTCAACTAATTTAGATTATTATAAAAAATAGGCCTGCACATAGAGGCTTATTACTCACCATTTATTTGAGAATTTATTTGGTGGAATGTTACTTATTGAGAAATAACCATAGAAGGCGCATTGGGAGATTTTCTCAAAAATATCCTGACTGTACGATTCCTACAAAATCGTGATGAAAAAGTGGCATACAACAGGTTCAGTTTTGACATACCGAAGAAGCATGAAAAGCATGTTTTAACTGTAGAGAAACTTAAGGATATTCGGGTGCGATTAGAAGTAAGTCCTAGAAAATCACTAAAATGTTTGGAGCAGGAAACTAACATATCCAAGGGGTCAGCCCACAAAGTGACCAGACTTCTGAAATTTCGACCTTATAAACAAAGGTTTGTGCAGGAAATTAAATAGGCAGATTTCGCTGCAAGAAAAAGGTTCTGTAATTGGTTTCTTGGAAGTGTGAATAATGGAATTTTGGATCCACACCTAATGTTTATGTCTGACGAGGCATGGTTCCATCTTTTGAGACATGTAAATTCCCAAAATGTGTGAATGTGGAGTACTGAGAACCCGCATATTATACAGGAAGTGCCTTTGCATCCCATTAAATAGGAGTTTGGTGTGCGGTAAGCACACGGCTGATAATTGGGCCTATATTTTTTTGAAAACCATGTAAACTCAGCTGTTTATGTGATAACAATGTTGCATCCATTTCTTAATGAATTGACACAGGAAGAAAAGGATTATGGATATTTTCAACAGGATGGTGCCACAGCGCATACCGCTCATAATTCTATAGAAACTTTACATTTATTTGAGATACTGTTGAAAATGATCCCCGTCTGCAGTAAGACTTGCCTCACATCGTTTAAACATATTATCTACCATTTTCTGCAAATCTGCTTCAGTAATAGACTGCATTGCACGTGTTATTTCGACCTTAAGTTCTTCTAAGGTATGAGGATTATTTCGGTAAACTTTTCCCTTTAGGTATCCCCAAAGATAATAATCACAGTAGGTTAGGTCTGCTGATCTAGGGGGCCATAAGCCTGTGCTAATTATCCTGTCATTGAAAACTTCACGTAAAGTTTCTATAGAATTATGAGCGGTATGCGCTGTGGCACCATCCTGTTGAAAATATCCATAATCCTTTTCTTCCTGTGTCAATTCATTAAGAAATGGATGCAACATTGTTATCACATAAACAGCTGAGTTTACATGGTTTTCAAAAAAATATAGGCCCAATTATCAGCCGTGTGCTTACTGCACACCAAACTCCTATTTAATGGGATGCAAAGGCACTTCCTGTATAATATGCGGGTTCTCAGTACTCCACATTCACACATTTTGGGAATTTACATGTCTCAAAAGATGGAACCATGCCTCGTCAGACATAAACATTAGGTGTGGATCCAAAATTCCATTATTCACACTTCCAAGAAACCAATTACAGAACCTTTTTCTTGCAGCGAAATCTGCCTATTTAATTTCCTGCACAAACCTTTGTTTATAAGGTCGAAATTTCAGAAGTCTGGTCACTTTGTGGGCTGACCCCTTGGATATGTTAGTTTCCTGCGCCAAACATTTTAGTGATTTTCTAGGACTTACTTCTAATCGCACCCGAATATCCTTAAGTTTCTCTACTGTTAAAACGTGCTTTTCATGCTTCTTCGGCATGTCAAAACTGAACCTGTTGTATGCCACTTTTTCATCACGATTTTGTAGGAATCGTACAGTCAGAATATTTTTGAGAAAATCTCCCAATGCGCCTTCTATGGTTATTTCTCAATAAGTAACATTCCACCAAATAAATTCGCTGTTCAACCATTACTTTTTCGATTACTTTCTTATGTAACACACGACAACAAGCGACATGCGTCCCACTACAACACACTGAAGCAACCAACCGCTGGGATGTTGTGTACAATTTGTCTCTCACACTGCGATTGTACTGCTCACAGCGGCAGCGGTAGAATGATGCGAGGTTTCCTCTTAAAATGGATTCCCTTTATATACAATAGTAGGTACATTGTATTGGTATTATCATACTGGCCCAAAAATAAGCTTCACTTTTAAGTCCGAATTTTGACTTGAAAAAGTGCAGCTATTATTCACTACCTTGCTTTTTACATAACATTACTGTTAAAAATGATGCTCATTTGCAACAGTAGAGCTAGCGTTTGTACCTGAAACTGGTGGCATGTTACCATGCATTTTGGCATTAACATTGAATATAATGATTCCTGAAATCATCTTTTTCTGGGCTGAATGGTCATGGTCCACTACCTTGGCTCTTTACATAACATTGCTATTAAAAATGTTGGGATTAACATTAACTATATTAATTCTTGAAATTGTCTTCTAGGCTGAATGGTCATGGTCCAGAGCTGATACTACTCAACATTTCATCTACTTCAAAATATTGTTCAGAAACAAACAGATATGATGGAAAATACAAAAACAATGTCATTGACCTGTACGATCTTGGCACCCTGTCATTGTAAATGAAATTTACATAATTCTAGGTTTGTTTATACTGACATCTATCTATAATAGCGTAGCCCATTGCTGGGCCATAGCCTCTCCTTTATAAGGAGTTATTATCGTCTCACTATGATGGTTGTCCATTTATATAAAAGGGAGTGCCGCATGACAATGATTAACATGCGGAATTATTATAGTGGCAGTAGTCGGCATCTTTGTATTTAATTATATATAACAGCTGCGGGGAAACAAAGCGAGCTGCTAGACAACATCATAGTGAGGCTACTTTACTAGACCAAGTTAATTTTTAGTTACCGTATTTGCTCAGAGATGTCATGGATGGCATGCGGTCAACACACCGACCCAATGAGATATCTAACAGGCAACTAAGGTATTGGATGTTGAGGTTGGTAAATTTTGCTTAGAGGCGTCTTTATTCAGGTTTAAGGATCTTTTACGAGCCTGAAAATCTTCAGACTCAGGACTCACGGCTTAAAGGCCCTTCCAGAGGACTTGCTCCTTGGATTTTTTCATCCTAAAAAAATCTATCGTCCCTGGCCAGATTTGAACCCGCGACCCTCGGAACCAGATGCAAGGAGCATAACCACTAGTTCACCGTGTCCGATGTTTATGCTGATAAACATAGTTAAAAACTGACTACTAAGCTTTATTTTACAAAAAGAAGGGTAATATCAATGTTGTCATAAACAGAGAAAGATTTGAACTAATTTCTTGTTTCCTCCAATTTTGTATCAAATGAAAGTAAAGGCATGTGCCAAGGACCCCCAAAATTATTTAAGATTTTTCCTATACTTTTACTAAATACAAAATTTCAGCTATGTTATCTTCCTGCCAAAATGTAGCATTTGATGAATCCCTAACACTATGGAAGGGATGTTGTCTTATAGACAGTATCTTCCACTAAAATCTTTCAATTTTGGAATAAAAACACTCAAGCTGTATGAATCATCTTCCAGCTATCTCTGGTCTTTCATAGTTTACACAGGCAAATATACTCAAATCCAATCCACATTCATCTCTCCTAACACACTGAAAACTTCAGCAATAGTAGTGAAACTTATTGAACCACTTCTAAGAAAGGGCGATAATACAGGGTGGACCGCTCGAATGGACCTAATTTCAATTGCTTGTTACTGGCAAACGGTTGAAGATAGAAACTTAAAACAACGTTCATATTACAGAAAAACTCACCAAGTTTTGATATCCAGATCACCACATCTCTATATGAGCCCCAGCAGTCACTGTGACGATATCAAAGCGATGAACAATTTCTTGCCAAGTACGTTGGAGTATGTCTTCTGGAATGTTCTCAATAGCCTCTATGATGCGCTCACGAAGATCACGAAGGTCTTTGACTGGGGTGGTGTAAACTTTATCTTTGACATAGCCCCAGAGAAAGAAATCCAGTGGTGTTAAATCGGGAGATCTCGGGGGCCACGCGATTGGTCCTCCCCTACCAATCCAACGGCCAGGGAAAATGTTGTCCAAAGTCGTACGAACTTCATTGGACCAGTGGGGAGGAGCACCATCTTGCTGGAAAACGATGTTAGGCTGCAGTTGTCCAATTGTGGAAAAGAAGAACTGCTCCAGCATGTCAAGATATGTGGTACCACGAACAGTTTTCTCGGCGAAGAAAAACGGTCCAATGACCTTATTATGTGACAAACTGCACCAAACATTCATCTTCGGACTATCACGAACATGCTCTTGAATAGCGTGAGGATTCTCCGATCCCCAGATCCGCACATTATGCCGGTTTACCTTGCCTGACAAATGGAAAGTGGCTTCGTCCGAGAAGAAAATCTTGGTCATGAAGTCAGGATCAGCGCCGAGACGGTCCAGCATCGTATTGGCGAATTCCACTCGTTTCGGCATGTCATTCGGCTCCAGACGTTGCACTAACTGCACTTTATATGCGTGCAGTTTGAGGCGTTTTGTGGACAATCCGTTGTAATGTCGATTTTGGTATTTGAAGTTCCCGCGAAGCTCTTCTTAATGACTTCCGGGGGCTTCGCTCAAATGCGGCTTGAACATTTGCTACCATTTCATCGGATGCTCTGCGACCACCACCATGCTTCTTCAACACAGATCCTGTAGCTAATAATGTATCACGCCACTTCTTTATGCTTCTAGCAGTTGGAGCATCACGGTTAAACACACGCCGGAACTCCCTTTGAACTCTAATGATTGATTTAAACTCCGCATACCACAAAACAGCTTGCGCTTTCATCTGCGGAGTCGCCATTTTCACAAACAATTAAATCTAAGAACGAGAAACGTATCTTTGTGCCATCTACCGACAGGATTCGAAACTTGGTGAGTTTTTCTGTACTATGAACGTTGTTTTAAGTTTCTATCTTCAACCGTTTGCCAGTAACAAGCAATTGAAATTAGGTCCATTCGAGCGGTCCACCCTGTATATGGATAGACAACTATTACAATATCCAACAACTTGCAAAATTTTTGAAAAGCCATAATAGATGTTTTATTTTAGGAAGTAATATTTTGAGGTTCTTTTAATTAAATTATTTTGAGTCTATATTTAATTAATGTTGGGAAGTAAACATTATGAGGTATAATCATTAAAATTCATCGGAGAACATATTGTTTAAACAACTCACCTCATAGGATTCATGCTTCCATGATATCGCGATTTCAAACATAATCATGTTCATCGTCAGCCATAACTCCGACTGATGAAATTCTTCGGCCGTCAACTATTCTATTGTCGCCATCTTCAGTGCTGCCATCTATGGTTGAATTTATGAACTTCGAAATCAATGTAATTTCGTTAGGGATATCAAAATTCATTGATCTATTTTTGTTTTTCTGAATGTATATTTTTTCCCAAACTGTCAATTCCAAAGGTTTCTCTACTTGTTTTAAAAGTTTAGCTTCTCTTCCAATTTTATGATGTTCTAATAAACTATGTGCAGCAATTGCAGATTTTTCAATTTCACAATTTTTAATATTTCTGAAATGTTCTTTTGTCCGAATTTCCAAATTCCTTTTTGTTTTTCCTATATAAACTTTATAGGTGAGTTGTTTAAACAATATGTTCTCCGATGAATTTTATTTTGAGTCTGTTTATCTTACCTCAAAATAATTTAATTTAGCCATAATAGATACTGTGTAGGGGCACTAGGGTAAATAGAAAATCATTCCTGAACAAGTAAAAAAAAAACTAAAGAACGGAGAAATAATATGCCAAATGTCAGTTCTCGTTAATATATTGGCATAATGCGACAAGAAAGTTGTATCTATGATTTCGACATACCATTTAGATGAAAAGAGGAAAATCACAATTAGAGCCAAGATGTAGAAAAACTAGTTAGTGTATTAGACTACAATAAACATATGGAAGGAATTGACTTGAAAGACCAAAAGCTACAGATTTTTTTTATTGTTTTATTTAGGAAGTAATATTTTGAGGTTCTTTTTATCAAGTTTTTTTTGAGTCTATATATATATATATATATATATATATATATATATATATATCTTACCTCATTTAATGATTTGATATAGAAGAATATATTGAAACATGTTCGAGAACAAATCAAGATTAAATTGAGGTAAGATATATATAGACTCAAAAAAACTTGGCTACAGATGTACTTAATTGAAAGGAAGAGGATGTGTAAATGGTATCATAAACTATTCAAGAGACTAGTAAATGCTGCAGTTTTGAATTCTCTAATAATTTACAAAAAATCCTCTAGGAAGACTATGGAGCACTTATAGTTTCAAATTTTGAGGGAATTTTTGCTAATTATGGTATCCATCCATCCATAGTAATTCTGCAATTTGCATGCTATGCTTGCAGCTTTACTAGGGAATTGTAGGTGTGGTAGCTTCCCGTTGCTTTCCACACCGGTGAAGGATGATTATGATTATGATGATGGCCATATGATTTCGGGGACCGTTAGGGCCTTAAAGTTTTCCTGACATTTGTCTTATAGGTGAGGGAAAACCCCGATAAAAACCTCACCCAGAAAAACTGCCCCGACTGGTGATCGAACCCAGGCCCGCTGCATGACAAGGCAGCACATTACCTCGAGACCACAGCGGTGGACATAGCAAATGAAAAAGTATCTAGTGGTATGTGTCCGACAATACTCTACCACGACTGACTGAAAGACATTTTTATAACAAAAGTACCACAGATAGGAAAAAAGCAAAACTGCACTGAGAATGAAAATAAGTAAGACATGGTGTATTACTTTTTTAGGAGTAAACACTATGAGATATTTAATTGAATTATTTTTAGTCTGTTCATCTTACCTCAATATTAATGTTGATTTGTTCTTGAACATGTTTTGATTATATCATAATCATCATCAGCATCTTGCCCAGACTTACTTACTCACTGGCACTATCGAACCTGTAGGTTCATGGCCGCGCGGACATAAGCTCTCCATACATCCCTATCCTGAGCCAATGCTTTCCAATCATTCCCTGTATAATCTACTTCCCTTAAATCATAGTTAATGTTGTTCTCCCACCTCATTCTTGGTCTACCAACTGGGCGTTTTCCCTCTGGCTTTCCTACAAGAAGCTTCCATGCACGTCTTTCATTCCCCATACGTGCAACATGTCCTGCCCATCGCAGTCTACGAGACTTAACTGTTTTTATTATATCTGGCTTCCTATAAAGACCATGTAGTTCATTGTTAAGTAGTCTTCTCCATTCTCCTGTCTGTTCATCCCTCTTTGGTCCAAAAATCTTCCTAAGAACCTTATTCTCAAATACTCATAACCTCCTTTCCTCCCTTAAAGTAAGAGTCCATGTTTCGCACCAAGGGCGATTTATCTAGTTCCCGCGTTAATATCTCTAGTGCCCCACTATTGTATAAAGTCCTAACATTCCATGTTCCTAGGAACATGTCCCTGTGTTTGAGCCTTTGGCATGGGTTCCCTGAAGTAGTCCCCGCCCGGAGAACCGAATGGGGGACTATTTGACCTCCGGAAAATTTTACCCCAGATGAACCCATGTCCGCATTTCTTGACGGTTGTATTTTTACGGTGAAAGATCGTCACTCTTTCGCCCAAGGTACTTTTTTCGTCTGGCTTGCCCAGACTATGATGATATAATCGAAACATGTTAAAGAACAAATCAACATTAATATTGAGGTAAGATGAACAGACTAAAAATAATTTAATTAAAATAACCTCAAAATATTACTTCCTAAAATAAAATATTAACTATGAGATATTATTTATTTAAGTAAAATTTTATCACTTCACCTCATATTCTTTTTCGTAGACTAGTTTCAAAACCTTCTTCAGTTGATTTCAGTCTACCAACAGAAAATCCTGAGAATGGAACCGAAGAAGGTTTTTTTGAAACTAGTCTAAGAAGAAGAAAAATACGAGGTGAGGCGATAAAATGTTACTTAAATACACAGTGCATTGTTGTATGGATTGTGACATGGGACTATATTTGGAGGAATATTTGAAACTTACCATACAAAACTGAATTACTAAGGTAGGCCTAATATTTATTTAGTAGTAGTAAAATTACCATCCCTGTTATAATATCTTAGAAATTACAGTTGAAAGGAGAATTGATTAGAATGAAAGTAGGTCAGTCATATCACTGTCATGTTAATTTAGATATGCATTTTTTCCTCAAATTTAACCTTCAAACAACATACACTAGCTCTGTAAAGAACTGCAGTGTAAACAAAATATTTTATTCTAAGAAAAGACAGGGCTGTCCAAAGTGTAGGACTTCTAAAACGCATTTTAATAATATACATACAATTTTTTTTTAAAGTAAAATTCTATAATAATTTCTTAAAATCTATGCAGACAAATTATAATGTATTATATATATATATTATATTTCTATATTTTTTGTGCATAGTTTAATCCAAATTTAATTAAAATTTGATAATATGTAACCAAATTGTGGGATTTAAAAAAAAAATATTCTGGTAAAATGACCTTTAAATAATTAAAATTACCTTTGAATAATTAAATCTTCGTCCGTCCACACAGTGAGATTCCATTTAAATTGTGCCCTAGCTGAAGGGTTAATGAAGCTCTTCCATTTGGTTCAACTTCTTGTTTCTAACTTTTATCCATCATACCCAACTCACTTTCAACTCCAAGTCATTCTTGATCTGTCAACTTTCTTGCAACTTGCAGATTCCAGCTCAATGCACAGCTTTCTTTTGTGGTTAGCGTAGAGTATGTCTAATCCAATGCCACTTTCTTTTTTTAATTTGTTTTTCGATAGATGCTTGCCCACTCTTACACCATATTTTTTTATTTAATGTTACATCAGGCCATTTCATATTTAATATCCGTCATAAGCATCTATAAACAAACACCTGAAGTAGATTACTTATTTGTGTTATAACTTTCCACGTTTTGCAGCTATATAATAACACTGATTTCATATTTGAATTAAATAATTATTTAATATCCAATTGTAATCGGAACTTTGTTTTAATTGAGATATTTATATTTTTTTAAAATTGTATACAGCTGTACAAATGCTCCATTTGCTTTTTTAATACATTCCTGGATATCCTCAAGTGCATCACTCTCTTTCATAAAATAACTTCCAAGATAAGTAAAGAATTGCATTTCAATTATTTCCTGTCCATCTGTATTAAAAGTTGAATTTGTGACAATATCTACTCTCATTTCTTTTGCCTGAGATACATTTACTTTTAAGTCCCGAATTGCTTTATTTTTAGTTTTGTTTCCATTTAAAAAATTCTGAACAAGAAGACAAATATCATCTGGAAAATCAAGGTCTTCCAATCTTTCTGTCATACCCCACTGAATTCCTCTTTTCCTTTCCACTACAACTTTCTTTATTATATCATCTAAATCCAAAAGGAACAAAATTGGAGACAATATGCAGCCCTGTCTAACTCCTGTTGTAGTTATATTACTTTTGGTCTGGACATCTTACGTCAATATTAATGTTGATTTGTTCTTGTTGTAGTAATAAAATGATCAGATAATCTTCCTTCATGTATCATCTGACACCTATATATATATATATATATATATATCCCTCACCGAGTTTATTTTAATCATACTTTATTATTTTTGTTGAAATATTGTATGTTTGTAAAGTATTCTGTATTCTTTTTCAAAGGCTTTTTAACGCATCCTTTCTTCAAACTTTTGGATGGAAATACACCTTTCCAGTAGAGGTTTCTAGGCAACCACCTATAGTGGGAATATTTCTAGTGTCCAACCAGTCTTAGCTATCAGCTGAGGAGTTTACGGAGGGCAAGAACAGTCTCCTGAGGATGTCTACTGTCGTAATAGATGAAATTTCAAATAGTATCAGTTGTGGACCACAGCCATTCAGCACGGAAGACAATTTGAAGAATCAAACATATAAAGTTATTTACTCAAATTTACAGTGGGAAGTAAGACTATGAAGTAATTTATATTTTGTTTAGTTGTTTTTTGACTCACCTCGTATTCTTAACTCAAGAAACAACTAAACAAAATTAAAATAAACCTCATGGTGTTATTTCCTACCTACATAACTTAATAAAGTAATTTATAGTTTATAAATTCAGTCAAATTCATCTCACCTCATAAAGCTCCGATTTTGGCTGATGATGAAGGTGAAGTCTTTTGAAACTGGTACCGTGATAACATGGAGCTTTATGAGGTGAGATGAAAAAAACACTTATCAAATTCAATTTATAAAATGTGAAGTATTTTTGTTAGCCTCTAAGTCACCTATGTTTTTCTGAGAAGTTAGACACTGTTTTATGCTGATATGAATGATCATTTAATGCAAAAAGTATCAAGCCTAGGAATTCTGCATAGTTACAATCAAGCTTCTGGCTACATATGGAGCAGAAACCTGGGAAATTAAGTCAAAATTTGCAGTCTAAATTTTTGGCACTGGAAATGGATTTCTTACAAGGTTCGGCCAGACGTTCTAAACTGGACAGAATAAGAAAAGTGATTAGGCAACATATGAACAAAGAAAATTCTTCTTCTTCTTCTTCCTTCCAAGTATTAGGCCAAGGCCTGTTACGATCCTATAGAAAATTTTCCCTCCAGCGTTTCATAGGACGGCCCAGTGATCTTCGTCCTCTTGGTATATAATTATAAACAGCTTTGGGGATCCGATTTGAACTCATTCTTTCAAGATGGTGTTTCCAATTTAGTTGGTACTGTTTAATATATTCCAAAATTGGCGTAGTCTTCAATTCTTTTAAGATATCGGTGTTCCTTTTCCGATCCCATCTGGTGTAACCCGCTGTTCTGCACATGAATCTCATTTCACAAGCCGTTATTCTGCTTTCATGTTGTTTTTTTAGTGTCCATGCTTCACTACCATAGGTCAACACTGGTCTAGCCAAAGTGTTATATAAACGTAATCTGGTGTTTTTTTGTACAAGGGATGGTTTCATAACTTGATTAATAATTCCTAAACTTTTATTATAACTAGTAACTTTTTCAGGGATATCCTTTTCATCCCAGATAGAGAGATAATATCCAAGATATTTCAAGAAAATTCAATTATATATTTTTGTAAAATTCAGATAATTGCAATGGTATGGGCATGTAAAACGAATGGAAGACGATAGACTACCAAGAAGAGTTTTGGATTGGTCCAGCTACAGACAATTGCATTGGTATGGACAAGCTTCAGTCTTGCACTTGTGTGTAATACGAAAACTACAACCAACAGAAAGACCAGAAGAAGATATGTATTGGACAAATCTGTGAGATGTAGGGTTGGTTCAGAAGAAAAATGAAAACAAAAAAATGCACTTATGAGAAAATTGTTCAGGGAATTGAAATATGGGAGATATCCAGAACTTGAAACTAGAGTTCTTTTCTACGTGCAAGATACCATTCTACGTGCAAGATACCATTCTACGTGCAAGATACCATTCTACGTGCAAGATACCAGTATGTAGATATAAGTGCAAGAAAGTAAATCTTTATAATAATTTTTCTTCCCTCAATCCAGGTGCAGCTTATTTTCATATCAAACCTTTCTCCCCCCAATTGAATTTTAGTATAAGGGGGTGGTTATTTTTGGGCCAATGTAGTATGGGCAACACCTAAGATTTGTTTGATCACCTCTGCTATTCCTTCTATAAGAATGCATGGTTCCTTTACATCTGTCTGCCATAATGTTGCTTGCATTGTAAGTCTAACAAAACTAGCTTCTGATAGCTGCTTTGTGTGAAATGTTATGTTGTTTGACTCATAATAATTATTTATTTATATGTATTTGGTATGTCTGTTTGCCATCATGAATGAGGCTATTATAATTTTTATTAAAAATTACTTTTATTCATCAGTAACATGCAAAAAAGTGAATTAAAGGGCAAAAGGCATATTCTTAAATGGTTAACTGTAGAGTTTCCCCAATCTCAAAACCCATCTCAACAAGATTTTGTAGCGAAATTCCAAATATGTGAAGCCAGTATTTTGATGTTATGTCAACTGGAAATTCTACAGATATATGGATGTTGATTTTTTACAAGGCAACAGCTTTCTATGCAAATATTCTATTTCTAAACAGTTCTGGATTATTTTAGTGCAAATGACAGCTAGGATTAATACTTAACAATTACAAATGCTGCACAAAATGTACAAATATAAGGTTAGGGTGTGTTGAAGTTTTATAGGAAAAATCACTATGAGGTTTAATTTAAATTAAAATAAATAATAGTTTTAAAAAACTAAAAGAACATGCTTTATTAGAAAACTAAAAAATGAAAAATAATTTTAATTTCCAATACGTTTGGGATAAAATTAAAGTGGTCAACAAAAAAATCATCTCCAACACATATAGAATAAAACTAGAGTTATCAACAAAAAGAAAAAAAATTAGCATCAAAAGCGTGGGGTGCTCTATATCAATCAATATATTTTATAATAAACAGATATTGGTAAAAGTAAGCTCTCTAAGAAGAAAATGTAAACATCATAAAAAGCACCCCACGCTTTTGATGGTAAAATTATTTTCTTTTTGTTGATAACTCTAGTTTTATTCTATATGTGTTGGAGATGATTTTTTTGTTGATCACTTTAATTTTATCCCAAGCGTATTGGAAATTAAAATTATTTTTCATTTTTTAGTTTTCTAATAAAGCGTGTTCTTTTAGTTTTTTAAAACTATTATTTATTTATTATTTTTTAGTTTTAATATTTTACAGAATAAGATAAAAATGTAAATATCTTTAAATTTGATACTATTGTAGAATGAGCTAAAAGTAATACTCTTCTATAAAAAAACCCTCCCAGCCGGATTTGAACCAGCGACATATGGATTACTGAAATTATATACCACTAAGAGTTCACTGCTCTACCAACTGAGCTCTTACAACGATTGACTAAAAAGTCGACAAGTCTGCAACCTATTATACCAGTTTTCATTTTTTTGATTTTCGGATGATTCTGGCCAGGATTTTAGAAACAAAATATGAAATTATTGTATTGTCATGGGTCCTCTACACGTATACAAAGTTTCAAGTCGATCCAATGTTTCTAAGTGGGTGAAAATCACGTTGAAAGATTCCGTTATATTGATACAAAAACACATTTTTTTATTTTCTGATGATTATCCAGGATTTTAGAAAATAAATATGAAATTATTGTATTGTCACAGGTCCTCTACAAGTATACAAAGTTTCAAGTCGATCCAATGATTTTAAGTGGGTGAAAATCGCGTTGAAAGATTCCGTTACATAGATAGATAGATAGATACAGGTCAAGCTAATATAAAGCGTGTAGAAATAGAGTGAGTTATTTTGTTTATATTTTTTAAGTATAAGACATGTGGATTATTCTTTTAGTTTTTAGCATATTTCCATAAGTTGCACTCATAATTCATAGTTATCTTGGATGTGTTCCATTTGTTTTCTCGCTTCCCAATAGAGATCTTGTAGGTGACATCTTTAGAGCCTCACAGTTAGTAAGGTGGTCTTTGTCCATTGTTGAGTTATTATCTTGACACAGTATACAACTTGGAGAGTTGAAGATTCCAGTTTTTGCGTAGGTGTGCTCCCAGATAGTCATGGCCTGTTGTTTGAAGTTACGTTGCTGATTTTGAGTCTAGTAGGAGAACAGCTTTTTAAAATCTATTAGGCATGTACTAAAGTTGTTCAAGGACAAAGGGTATAGTTTTGATTTCTGCATTAAAATTTGTTTTATTATCTCCTTGAAAACCAAATCATTACCAGGCCTAGGCTCAACTTTAGATTAACTTCCTTTGATTTTCCATACTCCATCATCCTCTTATTGTGTCCTCCTTTCAGAAGGTTGATTCCAAATATGCCTCCAACCATCACTATCTTCCCATGCTTTGCTTCTTCTTAGTTCTTCCCAGTCGTATGCTCTCTCTTGTAGACTTTCTTCACTTGGTTAATCCATCTTTCTTGTGGTTGTTTTTATTCTTGTAATACTGTTGCTCTACATACTTCTTCTATCTTTACTAACATTTTGTACTATTTTAAATGTTTTGCAATGATACTTATAATTTTTTACAATTATTTTACGTATGCAATAATTTCTTCAAGGTTCAACAGAATCATTGTGCGCTGCATATGTGAACACTTAAAAAAAAACTTCTGCTAGATGGCGAAGATATCTGTGAAATCAGAATGACCAACATTCAAAAATTTATTTTAAGAAATGGATGTTCACTCACTTCATTTTGTTAGGTTCCGATTGGACAAGTCAGTGTATATCAGATTAGTGTACACTTCATTAAACAATATGTATGTAATTTATTTGTCCTGCGCCGTAGCTGAGCGGTTAAGGTAGGAAGCCTTGGTGCAGAGCTACGGGACTTGCGCTGGTTTGAGTCTCCATGGGGGAAGAAATTTTCTCATGGTATTTTGGCCAGTATGGGGCCGGTGCCCACCCAGCATCGTGAGGCAATTGGGTAGCTACAATAAGTAGCAGCTCCAGGTTGAGGAACCAGCTATAACGGCTGGGGGACTCGACATGCTAACCACATGTCACCCCTACACTGGCTGTTGATCATCTACCTCTGTGATTGACACATGTGGATGTGAAGGGCCAGCAGCCGGCTGGTAAAAGGGCAACCGCTGAAAAGTGGAAAGACCCTCAATCGGATCGGATGTAATTTATTTTGTTAGGTTAGTAAGGGGGAAGTTGGTGTACATCCATTTCTAATAAATGTTTGGGGATTTATTGCGAATGTTGGTCATATCGATTTCACAGCTACGTGGTTCAATCTACCGACAACTCTATAAACTTTTTGTAGGACTTCACAGATATGTGGTTCCATTTAGCTACAGCTCTATAAACTTATGCACATGCACACTGTCATTCTGTAAGGACTTAGAAAATTTATTGTGGAAGTTAAACTAAACTTTTTCCGAGGCCTGTCTTGACCAAAACAAATGCTTGAAGAACAAAATCTAAAATGTTACATGTTGTTAATATGGCTTTTTAGGTTATTTCTATCTGAATTTTAAAGTATTTTCTATACTTTCTTTGGAAAACACACATACACATATTCCTCAGGTCATTATTCATGTTGTTGTTGTTGTTGTTTTCAAATGCTGGGCTTTGGCACCGAAGCCATTAGCGTTCTTGCTCTCCAATATTTCTCTATTGTGGATCCAACAGGTAATACTTCACAGGTTTGTAGGTGTTCTTCATTCATTTCTTCGTCTTTATTGCATAGAGGACAATTTGGATTCGTGTAGATTCCTATTTTATATAAATGTTTGGCCAAATAGTCATGTTCTGTAAGCAGTCTAAATGTTCCTACTGTAGTTTTACGTGGAAATTCTGGAATAATATCTGGCTTCTTTACTAAAATATTCCATTTTTTGTCTTTGGCTTTATTACATAGGTCTTGGTTTTGTTTGATTTTATATTTGTTTTTAACTATTCTTTTTATGGATGTGAAAGGTAAGCTTTTAGTAGTATTCTGAATTAAATTGGAGCCTTTTTTGGCAAGAAAATCAGCAGTGTCATTTCCAGCAATTTCACAATGTGCAGGTATCCATTGCAATTGAATTCTTTTCTGTAGTTTTTGGAGTTGTTGAATCATTTTGTAGCACTCTTTAATTTGTATTGACTTCATTTTGTGTGAATTTATTGCATATATTGCTGCCTTAGAATCAGAGAGTATGACCGCATTTTGAAATTTATTTATTCTGTATAGTAATTGTTGGAGTGAAATATGAATAGCCATTACTTCTGCATCAAAATTTGTTGTGTGGTATCCTGCTGGTTGATAAAATGAAAATAATGCACATGTAATTCCTGATCCTGAGTTGTTATCAATAGTAGATCCATCTGTGTAGACATGTAACCATTCTTCTGGTGGATATCTCTTATTCACAACTTCTAATGCTAGAGCTTTTAGTACAAGTGTGGGAGTTTCAGATTTTGTAACTGGTTCTTCTAGATTTAGCTGAATGTTAATTGGTTCAAAAGTAAGAGGGTTATCTCTGATCAAAATATTTTCTTTAGATTTAGGAAGATTCAAATCTGTTTTTATTTCCATTACTTTGGACAAGAAACTTGTTTGTGTTTTCAACTTGGTTGGTTGTAACTGCCTTTTTTCCCATTTTGTTGTTGTTAATCGTAACATTTTCTCATGTTGTGTTATTGCCTGTTCCTCTAAAGTTAGACATATTGGAGGGTTCTGAGTTAGTGCTTGCATTGCTGCGATTGGAGTTGATTTTGCTGCGCCAGTTATAAGCCGTAAAGCCTGATTTTGGCATACTTCTAGGCGATTCAGGTTCGAGTTATTTGCTGTGATTATTACCTCCCCATTGTATAGTAGTATTGGCTTGATGAATGTTTTGTATGTGGTGTTCAGAGTCTGGCGATTACTGCCCCACTTTGCTCCGGCTAATCTTTTTAAGATTGAGAATCTTTTCGTTGCTTTGTTTACTACTGCTTCAATGTGTTTTCTCCATGATAATTTTGAATCAAAAATTGTTCCTAGATATTTTGTTTCATTTGTTTGTCTCAGATTTGTTTTCTTGAACTGTAGATTTAGTTTTGGAATTTTTTTCTTCAAGCTAAATATTTGAAACGTTGTTTTGTCTGTATTAATGGCCATTAAATTGTTGTGGGTCCACTTTTCTAGTAGGTTAAGAACCTTTTCCATAGATGATTTAGATTTTTCTATTTGTGAGGAAGATGTCCACATAATCATGTCATCTGCAAAAAGAGCTGTCTTTATTTCTGTGTTTGATATAGCTGGTGGCAGATCGTTGATGTAGATGTTGAACAGGGTTGTACTTAGTACTGCACCTTGAGGGAGGCCCATTTTTATTTGTCGGAATTTGGAAGTACTGTCATTGTATTTTGTAGCACAGAAACATTGTGAAAGGAACTGGGTGATCCAGTTTAACATATTGTTTTGAATGCCTAGTTTTGTGAGTTTTTCAAGTAATTTATATCTCCATACCGAGTCATATGCTTTTTCAAAATCAATGAAAACTGTTAGCGTATCTTGATGTTTGTTGAAAGATTCTTTGGCATCTTGAGAAAGTTGAATTGTATTTTCTTTTGTAGATAGATGTTGCCTGAATCCTGTTTGTGCTGTTGTTAGTATGTTTTTACTTTCTAAGAACCAATTTAGTCTCGCTGAAATCATACGTTCTGCTGTTTTTGCAATGACACTTGTTAAAGAGATTGGTCTGTAATTATTTATATCATCAGCTGTCTTGTCTTTTTTTAAAATAGGGATAATTATTGCTTTTTTCCACTCTGTAGGTACAGTAGAGGTCCATGATAGGTTAAATAATTTCAGTAGTGTATTCCTTCCCTTTTGGCCAAGATGTTTAAAAAATTCAACATGTATTTTATCTGGACCAGGAGATTTGTTGTCTTGTAACTCGTGTATTGCAGAATTTAGTTCCCATATGGTAAATTCTTTGCCGAATATATCATTCTTTTGTTCTTGATGCTTCTTAAAAGTCTTGAGATCTTTTTTAATTTGCCTTTGCTTCTTTTTAGGTCATTATTCATTTAATGCTGCAATAATAACTTTTTTTTAAATACTGTAGTCTGTGATTTGCACTAGAATCCTGCAGTTCTGTAACATAAATACTTTTTGTTTTTAAATTTCCCCTGAGTTTTTTTAAACAAATTCCTGACAATCACTTACTCTCTTTCAATTATTTTCTTATACTTCTTTCAATATTCTTCATGATTACGGAGGGTTGTTTCTGATCTCTGATCTCTGATTTTTAAGTTTTACCTTAAGAAAAGCCGTGTCTCCACCATCAAGCATGCTCTAATTGATAGCTCTTCACCCGAGCTATGGTTCAGCATCGGAGTTTCTGCTGCAGAAGACTCTTACGCAGCACAGCCATGTCTAGAAGTTCCCACTCCTCTTTATATGCTTTCCAGAGACCATCTATTGTTCGAGGACGCCTGTTTCCCAGTGCCCTTTTGAAGACTCCAAAGACACAAAGTCCATTGATGATGCATCAGGAGACTTCACTGGGATGTTTGCTGAATGAAATAGCATGTATTCCAGTTTCCTGCTCCATTTCTCCAGGAACGCCAAGGTTGAACCCGAAGTGTGACTGGAGGCCTTGTCTTGGTGCACCCAGACTTGGTTTTTGTCTGTTCCATAAAGAGCTGGGATTTCAGTTGGGTAAATTGGGGTGAGAACTTCTTCCTGGTAGTACTGGGAGTTGATTTTGGCCTTTTTAGCTACTCTACGAATGGTCAGTTTTTCATTGTAGCAGTAGCCTGCGATGACCATAAATCCATTGGAGAAACTTTCTCTGCATTCGGCATACCATTTTTTGAAATTTTTTTTCACCCCTTTGTCTATAGTAAATTTTCCGGGGTTTGTTGCAGTCTCCTAGATAAACATATGCTTCTTCAAGTGTGACCAAAAATTTCCATTTTTCTCCTGCCAGGTGCTTTTCATAGTTTCCTGCTGTTGGTGCGGCATTCGGCAATGTGACGTGGCAACAATTTATGAACCCTGCTTTTGTGGCACTTCTCCATGTTTAAATCTTTGTTTATTATGGTGTTTACAGTTTTAAGGGATATTCCAATCTGTTCGCAATCACCCTTTGTGTGGCAGGTTACCACCAGAGATAAGGACCTTGACCTTTCTGATTACATCTGGGGTGCGGGTAGTAGCAGGTCGTGGATTTGCCCGTTTTTTTTCCTTTTGCAATTAATCCCAAGCGACCCTTTCCCTTTTTATTAAGCACTGAGCTAATTCCACACTTTGACACCATAAAATTACATTTTTGCAAGCCTCAATAATCGCGGAATAACTATAATTAGCGTCAGAAAGGGCAGTAATGTACCCTTCCCAAAACGGGTCTATATGATTAGGCATTATGAGAGCAACATGCGTGCGAGTGTAACAGAAGCAGCACACTGACTGGTGTGATCATCTCGCACACTCCTGTCCTGATGACTCACACTCCAACGTCACAATCTACTTGGCAAATCGTTATCAGAGATCGGAAACAACCCTCCGTAGTTCCATCGGCCTCTAGGTCTCTGTCTATTAGTTGCAGGCATCATGTATTCTCAAGGACAAAAAAATCTCAAATTTGAGAGAAGAGAAATACTTTTGCTTTTCCTAGAGCTTTTATTATTTAGATTAGAGAAAGTATTTGTGCTGTTAATATTTTGGACATATACCATACAATTAAAATTAAATCTAGTGAATTTCCCCCAAAACAGGAACTGAATAAATATGTAGTATTATAAGAAAGTACATTTTCTGTAAGTTATACTAGCCAAACTGACTTTTGTAATAAATTATGAGAATCCTATATTATTAGGCACATGATGGAGATTAGCCATTTTTACTATATTTGTTTCTATCAAAAGCTCAGTTAGTTATGACAGTGTTTGTGATGGTGTAAGTATAAATGAGTTATTATGTAGATTCAACACTACACAAAAAAGTAGAACTTTTCACAAGTAATATAATTATCTATATTTAAATTAATATTTGGAAGTAAACATTATGAGGTTATATCATTAATAGTGAGTGGAGAACATATTTTAATCGACTCACCTCATACATTTTCAAACTTCTTTGATACCGATGGTTTCAGACAATATCATGTCCTTCTTCAGTCATGGCGTCCACTGATAAAATTCCATGATTGTTGATTTCTTTAGTGACATCACCTCTTGTGCTGCCATCTTTCGTTGGGATTATAAAAATTTAATTACAAAGAGTGCTCAGAAGAATAAATATCAATCTATGAATTTCGATATTCCGGTGGATAAAAATTTAATTACAAAGTTTATAATCCCAACGAAAGATGGCAGCACAAGAGGTGATGTCACTAAAGAAATCAACAATCCCGGAATTTCATCAGTGGATGCCATGACTGAAGAAGGACATGATATTGTTTGAAACCGTAGGTATCAAAGAAGTTTGAAAATGTATGAAGTGAGTCAATTAAAATATGTTCTCCACTCACTATTAATATAATTATCTCTTTACACATCTACCATCTCAGAATTATTGAGTTTCCACAAAATACACAATAAACTATATGCTTACTCATCACTATTGACGGTTTGAGATACCACTCTATCCTACAATATCAGTATTTTTCTTTTTTGGAGATATCTCTCTTTACACACCCATATATGTATTCTATGATAAGGGAATAAGTAGTTAAGTTCAGAAATGGCTAAAACGAGTTAATGTACTGTTATCATGTCTCAAATCTTCTGCGCTCTATGAAAAAATTGGAAACACTGAACAAAACATATAGATTTTTGATGTTTTAATCTTAAATTCATCACTTACATTAAAAGACAAATTCATTTTTAAGAGAAAAATTAATGCCTAAACCGGGATTTGAACTCAGGATCTCTGGTTTACCGTACCAGTGCTTTGTCCATTAACCCATCAGCACTGCTTTTGTAACGTAAACAGTACTTTACTGCAGAGTGAAGTGCACCACCCACATGATTTCTTTACCAAAACTAGTTATTATTTTTTGGAAAGGATTTACTAAATAGATGATTAAATAATACAATTTTGTAGATGAAAGAATGCCTCTTTATTTGATATATAACATTGACAGTGTAGCTTATTTTCAGATCATAACTTATTGTTAAATGTGGGTAAGTTTGAAGTGCTAATCGAGCATGTTCGACATGCACGATGTTTGTTTTATTATGATTCTTTATAAAAATACACTGAGACAGCAGACTTTATGAACTGCCAACTTATAGAGGAGATATTAAAATTTTAATTAACATGGAATACTTATTTTTATACATATTTTGTTCATGTAGTTCCTTGCTGTTTAACTTTTATAAGATTCATGATATGTTCTGTTGAGGTATTATTCAAAATTAAAATATAAAATTATGGAATATTCACCTGAAAGGTCCGTCTCCTCAACTTAATTAGTTATTTAACTGTAGCGCTTTCTGGACTTGTCCCATCATCGGCAGGATTCAAAACTGGTGTTTCACTGAAGATCTGGTAATTGAGGAGACGGACCTTTCAGGTGAATATTCCATAATTTTATATTTTAACCTTACTGGTTATATAGGCTGCATTACAATTTAGTGATCCAATTTGTGCTGCTCTTTTTTTGAAAACCATGCAACTATTTCAAAACTTTATGTTGGTGGCAATTTCATGTTACAAATAATAATGTGACCCTTATATGACACCAAACTTGTAAAAGAAATTCTAACATGAATGGGAGGCTCTATGCTCATTTCTCAGTGGAAGAACTATTCAGACTACTGTTAACAATCATTTATCATCTATCAAGTCCATTAATAACTGTGGACTGCCACAGGGATCAGTATTAGGTCCCACTTTGTCCAACATTATGCTTCATGACCTACCTACGATAATCACTTCTCCAGTAAAAATTAGCATATATGCAGATGATATAATTTGGGCCACTAACAAATATCCAAATATAGCAATGAGTTAGGTATAATTAGCAGTAAATGAAATCAACAAATGGGCACAAAAATGGAATCTAACAATTTCTTCCTCTAAAACAGTGTACAGTTTTCACTAAAAAACACAACCTTCATAATTTCAAGGCACAAAAATGGAATCTAACAATTTCTCTAAAACAGAGTGTACAGTTTTCACTAAAAAACACAACCTTCAAAATTTCAAACCAAACATTTTCTTGAATAGTTAACAGACATCAATATAACAAGACACCAAAAATTTTAGGCATTATATTTAACTCTTTAAGTTAATTTAGAAAACACACATTGAAAATGTTTTATTTCAGTGTACAAATAGATTAAATTTATTAAAGATTGTCGCTAATAAAAAATAGGGACCGGATTTACACACATTACGCTTATTTTCCATTGCTTTCATCAGATCAAAACTGCTGAATGGTTGTGAAATATGGGGAGGCACAGCTACAACACATTTGAAAAATATCTCTCTAGTTCAAACCTCAGCTATGAGATTATGCCTGGGTGTCCCTAAAACATCTCCCATTGAAGCTATGAAAATTGAACTTTCTCTAATGCCAATTGATCTGTATGTTCAAAAACAAAATTTGGATACAATACCTAAAACTGTGTAAATATTGTAAACTTAATATGCCCATAATGTTTGGGGAAAATAATATGCTAAAATTATACAGATTGAAAGAAAATGACATCACCTTGACAATATGTAGCAAAAATATCCCTAAAGGCCTAGTTATAAATGAAATCCCCCCATGGCTATGGAAATCACCTACAGCTAACTTTGAAATACCAGGAAAATATAATAAAAAATACTTTGTATCCTTACTTCAAACCAGTTCCATAGAATTAATCTCAGAGAAATATTATGGTTTCTTACATATCTATACCGATGGTTCTTTGAATATCAACATGGATACTCAGGAGCTGAATATTATGTTTTGCAAACCAAGGAAAGTTATTATATCCCATGCTCTTAGCTTCGACTCAGAATTGGTAGCAATAGAAGCAGCTATTCAATATGCATCCATCCTTCTCTATTAATCTGTATTTTCACTGATTTAACAGCAATATATAGTATAATTCAATATACCCCAACAACATATGCACATAGAATAATACCAATACTGAAAAAATGGCTCAAGTTAAATAACCAGGGGAAAAACAACATTTCAGTGGATTCCCAGCCATTGTGGCATATTTGGTAATGAAATGGCAGACAAAATTGCAAAAACTGCCACAAAATTATTTCCACAACCTAGAAAACTGATATCCCTAAATAAAGCAATAGCATCTATAAATACACACTTCACAAAATATTGAACAAGCAAGTGGTTAACATCTCAAAATGGAAAAACACTGAAAAACATTATGAAGAAACCAAATTGTTTAAAACAACTGTACGACAATATTCCATGGCATATGCAGACATTTGTATCAAGAGCAAGAATTGATCACATAGTGACTAATACATATTTATATAGATTCAACCTAAATGACTCACCTGTGTGCCCACTGTGCCAAGCTGAAGAGGAGGAACTGTACATCTATAAATTGTCATACAAACCTTGGGTGAAAAATTTCAATTCATCTTATCCACACCTAAGCTATGAACTATTGCAGAGCTTGTATATAGTTTACATAGGAAAAATCACCAATCAACTCTTCAAATAGATTAACTATGCAATGGAATCATTTCATCAGCTACGGCTGGAAACATGTAATGAAGAATGAATGAACGAGAGGCTCTGTTTGGTCGTCTTAGCATGAGGATATCAGTTAAGTGTTTATGTGTTTCACTATGGTCTCTACAAAGGAAGAAAATAAAAAAAGTGGCATATGAAAATATTTCTTCGTCTTCTAAATAAATGTTTATATTATATTACTTTGAGTCTGTTTATCTTACCTCAATATTAATGTTGGTTTGTTCTTGAACATGTTTTGATTAAATCTTAATCATCCTCAGCATCTTGCCCAGACTGGTTGGATTTATGTTGTAAATCCTGGATGTCAATGTCAGCTCCCTCCTGTGGTTGGCCAAAGAACCTCCAAACGAGGCCACGTTCCGTCGGTATTTCAAAATTCATAACTCTGTTTTTGTTCTTCTGAATATAGATTTTTTCCCAAATAGCCAGCTCTTTTGTATTTTCTAACTGTTTTAATAATTTAGTGTCCAAATTTATAGTATATTTTTTAGACCAAACATGAGCAGCAACTGCAGATTTTTCTATTTCCCCATCTTTAATATTTCTTTGTGTTCTTTGGTTCTAATTTGTAGGTTTCTTTTTTTTTTTCTATATATATATATCTTTTCACAACCCATACATTCAATTTGATGTATTCCTGATTTTTTATTTTTATTAGTTTTTTTCATTTTTGTTGGTTTTTATTAGTTTATTTACTGTGGTTATTTTTTTGTGCTAATTTAAAATTAAACTTCTCAAATATCTTTTGGAATTTATTGTGTACCCAAGGGTGATATGTGAATTTCCTGTATTTTTTCATAGGAGGTTTTTCTTTTTCAAGAGTACTTTTCTTGATCAGTTTTTGTTTCTTATACTTCTCTATCCTTTTTTGTACCAATTTTTCATCAAACCTGTTTTCTCTTGCTACTTTGATTATGTATTATTTCTCCTGTTTGAAATCTTCTTCGTTTAAGGGCAAGTTTACCAATCTATGAGTTAAACCATTAAAGGCTGCCAATTTATGTCCAATTGGATTGAACCCTGTTGATTTAATAACATTTTCCATATGAGTTTCTTTCATATGAATCTCAAATTCAATTTTTCTCTTTTCTTCGTTTCTAAGCAATTTAAGATAAAAAAAAAAAAGGTATGTGTTTATTTTCTTCTATTTCTTTGGTAAATTTGATGTTTGTACTCTGTAAATTTAACAGTTTTACGGAATCTCCTACATGTTTTTCTTTTACAATACAAATTATGTCATCTACGTATCTGCTACAAATTTAAACATTGTGGGATGTGCTTTACTGATTTTACATTCAAAATCGCTCATAAATAAATTTGCCAGGAAAGGTAATAACGGGTTTCCCATTGAGAGCTCTGATTTTTGTCTATAGAAACTTCCATTGAATGTAAAAGACATTTGGTCAACTACTTAAATGTCTGTATGTTGAACATCATTATTATCTGTAGGGAGAATTCACCACAAAATAACCTGGAACTTCTCAATTTTCACTTTGACCTTGTAGAAGTGTCAGATTTCTCTTACTTAGGAAGTGTATTTGCAGAGTATAAGATTGACATTGATTCAAAATTACAAAAAATATAATAAAATGAATGGGGTAATACGAAGACATTTTGGTAAACAGATGAGGACAGAGACAAAACTAAGATTACATAACATCACATCAAAAGCTGCTCTAAAATACGGAAGTGAAATTTGGATTTTAAATAAAAGAAACTCTCATAAACTTCAAGTAAGCCAAATGCGCTTCTTACGATCATTGTTAGGAGTTAATAGACTGGATCACCAAAGGAACACTATTATCAGAGGAAAACTTGGAGTAACAAGTTTAAATGAAGATATACAAATATGCCAACAAGAATGGAAAAATCATCTGAGGAGAATGGCAAGAAATAGACTTCCAAAATTGGCATACCAATATACCCCAACTGGACATAGGGACCAAGGAAGACCAAAACATCGGTGGAAAGATCAGGACCATCTTTGCTAGGTTTACTGTACAGGCCACATGGTCTAAAACGAATTTGTTCATGATGATGATGAGAAGTGTACTTGTGGAGTATGGAGAGGGGTGGTTTAGGAAGGGAGGTTGTCAGATGAAATTGAAATGATAATACGATACTGCTATTAATTGAGAGGTATTTTCTGAGAGGAAATAAATCCTGCCTTAACAAAAGATGTGTTGTGTATTATAAAACAATTAATAGATAGAGGCAGTATTTTGATGCCTGGACTGTAAATCTGGATTATGTGTGGAAAGAAGGAATTATAAATCGTGGTGTGAGACAAGGCTGCCCCCTATCCCCAACAGTCTTTGCAATTTATATCAATGAAGTAATATGTTGCTGGAACAAAACATATAAATTTGGAATAAGAATATCAGAAAATAGAAAATTAAACACCCTATTGTTTGCAGATGACCAAATAATAATAGCAAATTCCAAAGATAATCTACAGAAAGGTCTGTATGAACTTAACAAAATTACAGAAGAATATGGATTAAAGATATCTACAGAAAAAACAAAAATTATGGCATTTCAAGGTGTAGATCCTGTCAGAAGTAAAATTGTACTGGACAATAAAATTTTGGAGCAGGTGAATAATTTTACATATCTAGGATGCAATATCTCATATGAAGAAGAAAAGGATGTAAATGCAAAAATATCTAAATTTTTAAGAATTTTAGGGTTAATAAATTCTATCTTCAAGCCACAGTTAGTCCAAAAGCATTCAAGACTGAAAGTGTATAAAACACTGGCTCTTCCAACTCTTTTGTATGGTAGCGAAGTATGGACGTTGAAACAGAAGGATATACAGAGACTTAGATCTGCTGAAATGAGATATCTGCGGAGGACTGCAGGATACACACTACTAGATCACAAAAAAAATGAAGACATCTTAGAAGAATTACACATGGAATCTTTAGAAAACAAAATTTCTGATTATAAGTCAAGATGGATACAACATGTTCATCGAATGGAAGATCACAGAATACCCAAACTAATGTTAAGATATCAACCTGCAGGAAGAAGAAGACCAGGACGTCCACTCAAAAGACTTCTGGATGGTGTTTCTCTTGAGGCCGAAACAGGTCAACAAATGGCCTAAATTCGTGAATGTACTATGATGATGATGATGGTTGTTTGAAATCAACCTCACCTAACTTCATTTATAAAGTATTGTAAATTTTAGTTATGTTACAAATGTGAATTACTGTAATTTACAGTTATTATAGTTAGCCTCACATTTAGCTGAATGCGTTCTAAATTTCATATATACATTTTAATTATCAAATGAGATATTACATTTTTTAAAAAAAGTTGCTTTCTAACTTACAAATTTAAATATCCTTCCAAGAAATCCTCCCTCAGCTGGGAACCACCAGGGGATTTAAATGCCCCCATGGTTAAGCTATACACTCCCTCCAAGTCTCATTTATTAACCAAACCTTTTTAATTAATAATGAGAAAAAAATGATTAAAATCTTGCTATTTTTATATCTTCTCTATATCTAGGCTCTTGGTTTAGACAGAAATTTTTCTCTTACTTATATAATCCAGTGTGCGAAGTCGAGAACCTTCATTCTACACACATTCTTATTCAAGAAGACATCAGTGGGACTTTAACACTAATTTTATAGCTAGTATAGCTTCATTTTCAATGTTTATTATTCTTTTAGCACTACTTTTTTTAGCTAGTAAAGCTTATGTTTTTGATGTTATAATTTTAAATTAAATTAAATTTAATAATTTTAAATTTAAATTTAGAATTAAAACATAAAAAATATAATTATATTTTTATTCTGGAAAAGCTTACGAAACACAAGTGCATTTTGAAACATGTCCTAAAAGAACTCAACGTTTATGAGGTAAGATGCAACAAACTCACCTTATTTATTAATATCGAAAATATAAGCTTTACTAGCTAAAAATAGTAGCATTAAAAAGATTAATAAACATTTTGTGATATATCATATGAATAAAAAGTATTCTCATGAAAAGTTGTGATTTTATACGTAACGACTTATCCCCTGTTAACACAGACATACATACATACATACATATATGTATATACACATATAAAGATTTATAACAGTATTGTCAATTAATATTACAGAGAAATTATTTATTTTATAGAACTATATATCTGTGAGATTCTATCACATTTACCAAAAATGAATGAAATGTTAACAGTATACTATAGAAAATTTAATTTGTATGTAAGATTTAAATAATGATGTTATTTAAAGGGCGTGGGCAAAAAAACTTGACAATCCACTTATTTCTCAAAAATTATTTTTCTGGATCATTGACAAGTTTTGAAACTTGTTTTTGTCTGTATAAAAAAAATAATTTCACTTCTTTCTGGCCAGTTTTAAAAAAAATTAATCAAAACAGATTTATGTCACACATATCAAACTCAATTATTTAAGTAAAACATTTTGTGGATTGTCAAATTTTTCCCCTATTCACCTGATTTCAATTTTATATATAATATATCTATAGCTGTGATATATGGAAATAGGAGGAGAATTTTTATTTATGCTTATGAATTATTGCCTTATGTATTTAATTGTTCAAGAACACCAATTGCCATTTTAAATTCTTGTGTTATAATACTTTTTTATGACATAAGTAGAATTTTAGAAAAGTAGGAATAGCCTATTTTTGACATCAATTTTATTGCAATACATAGAAATGCAGATTGTGCCACTTCAATTTATTTGAAAATGTATTAATAATGTGTTTTATATTATTTATTTAGTTAATCCAAAATATATTTGTACAGAGTACTTTAAAAATTTAATTCAAGGTAATTTATATAAATTTAAAATTGTTTTTATTTTTTTTATTTTAAAATTATTTTTGTAACAATGATTAAGGCATATTTTACATGCATTGTTTGTATAAATTTATGGATTGAAATAAAACATAAATAATTGAAGGTATACTGCTTGAATTTTTGTGGTGCACTAGAACTCTTCCAAACTAAGTTCCTGTTGTAATGTAAACAAACCAGATTGGTCGAATAATGGTTTTACCTTTAAGCGTGTAAGAAAATGTAATTTGTTTTCTAAGATTTGAAATAAAGGAAATAAAAGTAATAAAAATATATTGTTACATTTGAATTGCGCGGGCGAGTCGCCTGTGGCGAGTTAGAGTACCCGCACAGCCGGCAAATTATCTGGAGCACCTTGCCAGTTGGTTCTACCAGTGTCTCCTTCCTCCTTTGAGAAAGGCTTCGAAGTATCTCGAAGCTGTTTCCAGAGATTTCCTCGCGCCTTATAAAAGGGCGGAGGCAGGAGACTGCAGCCAGTCTGCGACTGCGAGTCTTGTGGCGAACAGTGTGACAATTTGTGGCAAATTTATTTATCAGTGAGTAGAAAATTGTTGTAACTGAGATAACAATTGGGAATTGTGACTGTGAATAGAAATTTGTTGATAATTGAAGAATTAAATAAAGTGTTTAGTAAAATTTTAAAATAAATTCATTGTGCTTATTACGCCTAAGTAACATAGAAGTAAAATAGAGGCTATCCAGTGACAATATATTATCTAGCACATGTCTACTTGGTGAACGGTAATTACACCGACAAACTTAAGGGACTGATTCCTGACTGGAAATTAAGGAAAAAAGATCATATAAACATGTGTCCGGAAATGAATGATGCAATGCACGCAATCACACGTCGAATCATGGATTATCTCACTGTTTTACATGTTCCAACCTCTCTCTGAATAGCGTCACAGGTGACATGGGCATACTGTTGAAGGGTGACACTATCAGAAACTGGTTCAGCATATACAATGCTTTTCACATGCCCCCAGAGGTAAAAATCTAGGGGGTTTAAGTTCGGTGATCTAGCAGGCCATGCAAGCGGGCCAAGATAATAATGTCATTCGTCAGTGCCATCTACCGTGGCAACGATGCATTTATGGACACTAATTCATAGGACATTTTTTTCTTCCATTTCCAGTCCCCTGCAGTTTGTTGGTGTAATTAAAATTCACCCTGTATATAAGTTATGTGGGAGAATCTTAAAATATATAAGTACAATATTAGTATATTAAATAAGCATTGTTATATTCTTACACATGCATAATGCAGAATATGTTGAAATTTCAATTGTTTCAAAATTACCACTGTCTGTAGAATTTCTTAAAACATTGGAAAAGAAATGATTACAGAAGCAGAGAGAAACAAATTATTTTGAATTTTTTTAAACAGTTTAGTGAAAAATATGCTACATTGAAGATGTGGTGAAAATAACAGAATTTACAGGTGAGTCAGCATAGAGCACATATTTTGCTTCTTAATGAAATTGCAAATAAAGGATATCTATCGATATCATGAAAAAGCAAGAAGTCTGAATCGTGATTTCTTCTTATCTCATACTTCTATGTTTTTTTAAACACAGCACTGCAGTATTGGCAACCCATTGTCGTCATCGTCATCTGTTTTCATGACTGTCAATTTTTGGATAATTACTGGCAAAAGAAAAAAAATTGACAGTCGTGAAAACAGCTGATGATGACGACAATGGGTCGCTGCCCAGTGCTGTGTTTAAAAAAACATAGAAGTATGAGGTAAGAAGAAATCATGATTCATTTAATTCTTATTACTTGAACCTCATAATGTTAAAAATTCCCAAATTTAACCATATATATATATATATATATTTTTTTTTTTTGTCATAAATAAATAAGAAATGGAAGTTGGTACCATCTTATCTTGTATTCAGTCTTATTTCTCATAAAATATGCCTAAGAGCAATGTTTCTATCATACACAATTTAGTCATATGGCAGTTAAAAGTGTGTACCATGGTTCCCCAATAGATGGAGTCGATGGAGTAATAGATTATATTAGTTTGTTTACATTACAACTGGAACTTAGCTCTGAAGTCCGTCACCGTGGCATAGTCGATTGAGTCCCTACCTTCCACTCCGGCAACCTGGGTTTGATTCCCAGCGGGGTAGGGGATTTTAAATCTCCACCTTGGGTCTGGGTGTGTGTCCTGTCCTTGTGTCTATATGTGAGAATAAAATAAGGTCAACAAGAAGGAAAAATAGTGAAAATGAAGAAGGAAAAAAAAGAGGTATAGACCTTATTTGTTCAATTTCTCTTTGGTTATGAGATATATAATACAATTCCTTACTCCTTTGTGGGAAAAAAAAGTTCTATTGATCCTAGAGCCAGAAAACTTATATTTAATTACTAATACATGATTTTTATTTTGGTTAAAAATGCCATTAACGTCTAGGTGTTCAAACCCCAGTCTGAGCGTAAAATTTTTGTCTTCAAATATAATTTATATTACAGCATCTATTTATTTATATTTAATGCTATTAACAAATGATGAATTTGATGAAATAGGTCGTGCTTAAGAAATTTCAACTCGTCATATGCCTTGACTATTGAGGAAAATCAGAGAAAAAACATCAGTCAGCTTGATCGGCACTGGGATTTGAACCCAGGATCTCCCGAATGAGTCCCAAATGCTACCTTTTAGCCAATTCATTCAGTATCACTTATATCTCTTAAATATTTCAACAATTGACAAATACATATCCCCAACCACCCAAACTGTACTCCCTAGTTAATTTACATAAGGAAAATTATCCTATTAGACCAGTAGTATCCTTCATAAGTTCTCCATCATACAAAATGTCTAAAAAGCTAATAAATATAATTTCATCTAATACTAAGTTCAATCCAACTTACAGTATAAAAAACTCTATTGAATTAATTGACAATATAAAGAACATTGATTTATCTAATAACTTAATTTTAGTTTCTTTTGATGTAAAGAATCTGTTTCCCAGTATATTTACTATTGATGTAATAGAGATTATTAACAGAATGTTACTAACTAATAAAGTGAATGGTTTTATAGTTGAAGAAATATTACACACTCTTAAAACATGCTTACATCAAAATTACTTTGAATTTAATAACAAATTGTACATAGCTAAAGATGGTTTGATTATGGGTGATTCGTTGAGCCCTCTTTTGGCAGAGATTTTTATGGATGACTTAGAACAAACCATACATAAGAATGTATTAGCTAGAAATGTTCTATTTTGGTATCGTTATGTAGATGATGTCATAGCAGGTTTCACAGGAACCAAAAGACAATTGAATTCCTTTTTAAATTTTATTAATAACATTCACAGAAGTATTAATTTCACAATGGAATTAGAAACAAATAATAGTATAAATTTCTTGGATTTATCAATAAAACACATTGATAATAAGTTTGAGTTTGGTATCTTTCACAAACCATCTCATACTGATACCATTATCCATAGTTCTTCTCTTCACCCATATACTCATAAAGATGGCAGCCTTTAATAGTTACATTCATAGACTTTTAAATATCCCTCTTTCACCCTTGGAATATAATAATGAATTGAATATTATTAAACAACTAGCTATTAATAATAACTACGACCCTAAAATTATAGAATATTTAATTAAGAAAGTTCATTACAAAAAAGCAATTAACAAAGTTTTTCTTTTACCCAAAGAAAACATAAAGAAATATGTCGTAATGTCATACATAGGCCCACTTTGAAATAAAATATCAAGTGGAAAAGTCGGTAGTAGCAGAACACTCTCTACTTGAAGGCCATACAGTACAATACAACAATACAGATATATTATCTAACTGCACACACTATTTTACCCGTCTGCAAACGAGAAGCCATTGAAATATTCAAACATCAAAATAGTTACGATAGAAAGGAAGAATCATTAAAAGTCAACAAAGCATGGATACCAGTCTTAACAAAAGCCAGATGTAAACCCCTACAAGAACAATCTACTAGAACATCAGACAGCAACCTCATTAGTGCAAAGGAAGACCCTAATGCTAACCAACCAGAAGGCAGATACAATTTATGAAGTAACGGACTGTGCAGAGAACACGCCGCGGATAAATGTATAAATAGAGCAGGTAGTCAACAAAATTGCCAGTCTCAAGACAACCCTTGAGGATGCCGGACGCAGTCTCTGGCGAAACGTCGGGAACTACAAGCCTCAAGACCACGGCCAACAGCCCGGAAATCGTCTACAAGATCATCATATTAACCTCTCTCAAGAAATAAATTTTCCAGAGTGCACAATGCCTGGGTAGTGACATATAAACACAAAGTGAATTTCTAACTTAAAACTCTCAGCCATATAAACCAATGTGCCACAGAATATTTCATTAATCTCATGTGAAATTTCATGTGTTAACTTCAGAGCATCTGCAACCTCAGGAGTAACCGTCGTTAAAAATTATTTAATTTCATCTTTCATACATAGAATATCTGAAATGGTATTGATTACTTTACAATCCACTATAGCTCACAAGGGAACTGTAAACCATTGCATGCCAAAACCTACCTTGAAATTTCTTCCTTTGTGATGTAATAAAGCTATATTCTAAAAGAAGTCTGCCATTTTTAACTGCAGTGCCAAATCTCAAATTTAAGCTATACAGAAGTAATATAACTGCTGAATTGTTAGATTGGATAACCCTTATTACCTGCCATGCATGCCGTGTCCCGCTTCACTTCACTCTACTGTTACTGATGCAGGAGTCCATCTGCTGTGTACAGTGGGTTGCCATTGCTGGATTATAGTTTTGGTTCCTATGCCTTGCAGTTAAAAATAGCAGATACTTTTTTGGACATCAAAACGCTTCTCAGGGAGAAATTTCAAGGTAGTTTTCAGTATGCAATGGTTGACAATTACTTGTCAGATTAAGGGACTTGTAGAAAAATATTTTCAATACAAACTAAACTCCGTAGTGTGAACTGGTGACCTCACATCCAGGTATGTTAGTCACAGAGGTCGACAATCATTCAGCCAGTATAAGGATGACATGTGGTCAGGTCTAGTCTCCTAGGTGTTATAGCTGGTTTTCTCAACCTGGACCTGCTACTTATTGTAGCTACCCAAATTCCTCACATCTGGGTGGGCACTGCTTCTATACTGGCTGAAATTCCATGAAACAATTTCTTTCCCCATGGAGACTCCTGTACCAAGGCATGATGCCTTAAACTGGTTGGCTACTGTACTGAACATTTTCAATATAAAACAATGTATTATTAGCTAGAAAGTTAGTAGATAGTATTTAATGTAGATATGTTCTTTAACAGCTCAGGAAAATTAATATCACTATTTATAGCTGGATATGAAAGGACAGACAAATTCTGCACAGATGCCTTTGATTTCAGGCTTGAGGTTCTTTTATGTGCTTAAATCTGTAACACAGACCCATCACTTTACTTCCCTTTCAAATGAAGCCATACTAAGGATTTTTAAGCCCTGAAAAAGTTAATTGACCCCAGCCAGGTGAATCTCACAACGGAACATTCAACCATACCTTGATATTTCTCCCAGAGAAGCTTTGTGATTTACCAAGGCCATGTCCAAAAAAAATATCTGCCACCTTTATCTGCAAGACACAGAAATCAAAACCAGAAACCAACAAGGCAATACACTGTGCGAAGCAAATGGACGTTCCTGCTTGGGTAGAGACAAACAGATGGCAGATTGTGAGGGTTATCCAATCTATCAAATCAGTTGTCTATTACTTCCTTGTAATTTATATGAGAGATTTTGCACTAGACTTTAATGCCTTGCAGTTAAAAGTGGCAGCTAATTTTTTGGACATGGCTTTGGTACATCACAACGCTTCTCTGGGAGAAATTTCAAGGTAAGTTTTGGCATGTAATGGTTGACAGTTCCCTTGTTATAAACAGAGGTGAGTATGATAACCACTAGTTCACCAGGACCATCTTACCTGGGAGGAAACTAGCATTGAAATCTATTAACAATAAAGCACAATATGTAGCATACTAATAGAATAAAAAATAAACAGCATATGATCTGAAGACAATGACCAAAATATGTTTTTTTTTTTTTTTTCAATTATTGAACTGTATGTGTGTGTGTGCACATGTTATAATGCTGGCAACTGCATTTTCATGCTTTGAGTTCCACACTAGTCAAATAGATGACATTAATATGGTCTATTTTTTAATGTATGCACCACTTTGATAAACCATGTCATAACATACACTGCTCAAAACAATTAGAGGAACACTATGAAATATGCAAATATTTTTTCATTGGATAAAGGTACAAACATGAAATTAATAAAGTACATTATTTGTGGTTATTTATTTGTTTATTTATTGCTCATGTCAGTAAAAACAAAATGAATAACGCTGACAATTAACTTTTCAAATAATTCCGCTATGTAAGCAATTGAATCTTGTGCTTATTTTTCAAATTTAAACACTCGTTACAAAAAAACAGAATATCTGGCAATAAATAGCAATGAAAGAGAAAACTTAGTATTGGAAGATGGAAATCCAAATAAAGCAAGTGAAACAAACTAAATATTTGGGAATGATTATGGATAACATCGAAGGTATAGGCAAAGAGAACATAAAACATAGAATTGAATTGAGTAGCAAAATAATATCATCATTAAATTCCATATGGTGGGATAAGCATATTTGGAAAGACACAAAAAAATATATTGGTAAAACATTGGTGGAATCTGTAGCAATGTACGGAAGTGAGGTATGGACAATCAATAAGTACTACAAGAATAGACTAATAGCTCTAGAAATGGATTATTTACGAAGAAGTGCCAGAAAGTCTAAATTAGAACGTGTCACAAATAAGGAAATTAGAAACAAAATGGAAGCAGAAGAAAGCATAATTGAAAGAATTGAGGAAAAGGAATTAAAGTGGTTAGGACATGTTTTAAGAATGGAAGATGAGCGATGGCCGAAGCAACTATATGAATGGCATCCTAACAGAAAGAAGAAAAGAGGAAGACCAAGGTTAACATGGAAGGAAAACATGAAGACAGTAATGCAAGCTAGAGGGCTAAGCATCGAAGATGCCCAAGACCGTAGGCTTTGGAGGTTTGGCACGGGAAGACGGCAGCAGCTGTAAAAACCCGAAGATAGATAGAGATAGATAAACACTCGTTATATAGAGTTAGTATCGTGTATGGCCTCCACGACATTCGATGACACTTTGGCACCTTCGTGGCATGCTCCCAATAAGATTCTGGATTTCCTCTTGCGGGATATTCTCCCATTCCTCCTTCAGAGCATCTCCAAGTTGCTGCAGAGTTTGTGGAGCTTGATGTCGGTTCCTGACCTTCCTGTCTAGAAGATCCCACAAGTGTTCAATAGGTTTGAGGTCTGGGCTGACCGCTGGCCACTCCGTTACCTCAATTTCATTCCTCCTCAGGAAATCCCTGGTGACAGCCGCAGAAGGTGCCCTGGCATTATCCTGCATAAACAGAAATCCAGGGCCTACTCCAATGGCAGCAGGTACTACATGCTCTTCCAGAACGTGCTCGATATACCGGACAGCATTCAGTCGCTGGGGAACAAGTACAAGGTCCGTACGATTGTTGTACGTAACTCCGGCCCACACCATTATGGAACCTCCTTCGAATCTATCAATTTCCTGTACAGCCACTGCAGAAAATCGTTCTTCTGGCCGTCCCCACACCCTCAATAGACCATCACAACGTATAAAACAATACCTGAATTCGTCCGAGAAGAGCACAGACTCCCACTGGTTCAGGTTCCAATCACCATGGTTTTCAGCATACGTACGTCTTGCTGCCGTATGCCCATTTGTTAAGCGTGGATTTTTAACGGGCCTTTTTGGACGAATATTCTCTTTCCTTAATCTGTTCCTTATGGTTTGGTCTGAAACCCGGATTCCGGAAGCCATATGAAGGTCATTCTGCAGGTCTTTTGCAGTTTTTGTACGCTGTAGAAGAGCAGAAAGAACAACGTATCTGTCATCCTGGGGGCTTGTTTTAAATGTACGGCCTTGGCCACGTCTTCTACAATACTGACCTGTCTCTCTGTGCCTGTTGCGTAACCTGGACACCAGACGGAAGGAGAAACCCCAAGCTGTCTAGCCACTTGTCGCAGAGATTGACCTTGTCATAAAATATGTAGAGCATGATACACTTCAAACTCATTTAAATGCCTCATTTTGTCAGAGACTTCAATAAACAAGGCAATAATCAACATTCGTCACTATAGCAACATCAGGAAGCTTACCAAATAGAAGTGGCCAGTGCCTTCCAAAATAAAAAATTTCTCTATATTTGTTATTTGAGGTAATTTCTCTGTATTTAGGCCATGGATCTTTAAAATTTGTATCCAATGATAAAATTAATAATCCAGTTTACATATTGTCCAACTTTCAGCATCACAGCTTTAAAAAACAATTACTTATTCAATTTATTACAAGTGTTCCTCTAATTGTTTTGAGCAGTAGATTATATAATGTACAGAGATAAATGTAGGATGGATGTATGTTTGTGTAGATAAGTGTGGTTGTTTGAGGATTGTTGATGAAGAGAAGGGAGAAGGCGAAACCTATTGCTGGCACATAAGTAATTCCTGTCAGAAGGAAACCAGGTTAACATCCTCATCTGATTGACAAATTGATGTCAGCAGCACCACATCCTTCTCAGTATATGTAGACTACTCTAGAGGGATTTGGAATTTAATCCAGGCATATAGTGCACAATCCAGTGATTAAAAATTGTACACGTTATACTAGCTTGAGATTAAAAAAAATATCACAATTAAAATTTCCAATTGTACTGGGTATTGAATTTGGATATTCTAGTCAGGAGGCAGGCATGCTACCACCTGAGCTAATGTGACCTAAAATGATAAAATGATCCTGCCCTATAGATCTTATGAGATCATAGGGGTAATAGGATGTTAAGGCTCTTATTTTTGTAGATAAATAAAATTGGCACAAGATGTTAGTGAGTTGTCAGCCTATGTAATGACCACTTTTATCTCCAAAACACAATATGGTACTTAATTTAATTTGAGGCTGAATCAATCCCAGAGCTAGGATGCTGCCAGAAGGTTTAGGCCAGTTTAAAAATACTGACCCAATTGGGAATCAAACATATATGCCAACCAACTAACAATGTACACCGGATGAAATCTCAAACCCTACTTTCACAGTTCATACAAAATGAAGAAATAAGTAAGATACTCTCTTTATGATGTTTTTATTATTGATTTAACATTTCTCACTGAAAGATAAATTATATTTGAAGAGAAAAACTCAAATATAATTTATCTTTCAGTGAGAAATGTTAAATCAATAATAAAAACATCATTTGAAGCTTTACTAACTTTATAAAGTAATGTTAAATTCCCAATAAATGTCTTCTTAACTAAGAAGCCGCCATTTGCAAAGATAGAAGCAATAGTTTCAAAAGCATTTGGCAATAGGGAATTACAACGTATATAAGATAAAAATTTGCGTCTAGATCGTAACTCGCCTCGGTAGCTCAGTTGGTAGAGCACTTGGCCCGGAAAGCCAAGGGTCCCAGGTTCGAGTCTCGGTCTAGGCGAGAGTTTTTCTCTTCAAATATAAGATACTCTCTTTATTTAATATATGTAAAAAATAACACTATGAGGTTTCTTTTAATTATTAATGAGTTGGTTACTTTAACTCACCTCATATTTCTTGATTTTTATGCAGACCTGGTTTCGTTGCTTTTGTGCGACATTGTCGATGCATTCCAACTGTTGTTTTGCAGTTGTCCATCCTGTAAGTTGATAGATGGCTTCTATTTCTGCATCCAAGTTGTTATGATATCTGCTGACTGTAGTATAATGTGAAAAAAATAGGCAAAAAACTCCAGCACATGCATCTCTCTCATCTGTCTGTGAAGACTCATAACCAATGATCCTCAGGGTATTTATCATTTAGCATATTAAGTGCAGAACATCTTAACATTAATAAATTACATTAGGAAGTAACATTATGAGGTTCTTTTTATAAATAAGGTGAATCTGGCGTCATATTACCTCATAACTTGTTGTGTTCTCTTTGAACATGTTTCGATATGCCATCATCAGCTTTTCCAGACTGTGTTTTCTCCTTCCTATGGCTTAAGTAGTCTAATTATTAATAAATTATAATAGAAAGTATTGTTATGAGTAGAGACCAGATTATATGCATACCTCCCTCAGGGGTCCTCATCTAGGGGATATGTGGATGGCGACCACAAGGTGCCCAAGCTGAGCAAAACATTTCTTCCACTTACTTGTGTTTTGCACTCTTTTAACTTTACTATCTAACCTCTCTTGGTTAACTCTTGTTTTTTTTTTATTCCAATGCTATTAGGGCATCCGAGGGCTAGGGAATCTTTCCTTTCTTCCATTTCTTCTTTCCTTTATTTTCTTTTCTTCTCCAGAAAAGCCTGACCAGAGGCTATAAGATGGCAGCCCCATCACTGGTCTTGCCTTCCTTTGACCAGCAACCAATCGAAGGGACTATTATTATGCTTTTAAGTCTTATACGAGAGTTTCCCGGAAGGATCAAAACGCTGGAGGGAAAATTTTCTATAGGATCGTAACAGGCCTTGGCCTAATACTTGGAAGGAAGAAGAAGAAGAAGCATATTTAGACCTTTTCCACCAGTTATTGCATATATTAACTAAAAACTAGTGATAACGCATATTTTTGCACTATATTTACAACATTTTCAAAATGTTTTTTTACAATGAACATTTTGAGGCCATCAAAAGTGTAGTAAACTATTTCAATAGTGCAGAGGCTTTGGCAGTTTTTCAGTGCAAGGAAGCATTTTACGATTCTAGTATTAAAAAAAAAACATTGCTGTGATTAGCACTCATTTTTTCCATATACCTGCAACTATTAAAAAGCTTGAAACTCAAGGTTTGGCGTTGATTGATTCTATTCAATAAAATCCGTCAACTGAACTCCTTATTGCCAGAGATATCCCCAAGCAAACTTAAGGGAAAGTTTGAAAACATTTTGAACGATAAACCCAGGCTTTGAACTTTTGTGACAAATTAATAATTTTATAAATGGGACGGGCAAGCTTTTGCCAGAAATAATAAGTGCCAAAATAAGATTCAAATTCAAATACTGTCCAGTTACTTCAGTTAATGTAGAACGGTCATTTTCTGTTTATAAAAATGTTTTGAGCAATCGAAGACACAACCTTATTACCGAACATTCTGAACAGTATCTGATTGTTTCTGTTCACAATAGTAGCAAAATGTAGAATATTTTAATTTGTGAACAATACTTTTGCCTGATACTGATTGATAATTTATCATGTATCAGCGATAAATGATAATATTAATAAATAGGTAATAAAAATACTAATTATTATGTTAATTTAGAAATGAAATATCTAAAAGAGTAATAATTATTATTAATCAATTGATTTGGCATTTTTTTTTCCTGGCACGACAGGCTTAGAAGGCCCTTAGCCTACCAGCTGGCTGCTGGCCTCACATCCACATGTGTCAATCACAGAGGTAGATGATCATCAGCCAGTTTAGGGGTGACATGTGGTCAGCACGTCGAGTCCCCCAGCCGTTATAGCTAGTTTCCTCAACCTGGAGCCGCTACTTATTGTAGCTACCCAAATGCCTCACGATGCTGGGTGGGCACCGGTCCCATACTGGCCGAAATACAATGAGAAAATTTCTTCCCCCATGGAGACTCAAACCAGCGCAAGTCCCGTAGCTCTGCACCCCGTAGCTCTGCACCAAGGCTTCCTACCTTAACCATTCGGCTACGGCGCGGGACTGATTTGGCATTTACTTGATAAAAATCCATTTTTATGTTAATTAAATAAATATAAAAATTTTTATGTTAATTAAATAAAAATAAAATTAAAATTTTTATATTCATTTAATTAACATAATAATTATGTTTTTTTATGATTTAGTATTGCATATATTGACATTTTTCATGCATATTTCGAGCTTGTTATCTTGCATATAATCCGGTCTCTAGTTATGAGGTTCTTCTTAATAATACGGTGAATCCGGAGTCATCTTACTTCATAAAAAAGTGTGGAAAAGCTGACGATGGCATGTATGCCATATCAAATAGAACACAACAAGTTAGAGGTAAGATGACTCTGGATTCACCTTATTTATTATCTCAACATTGTTGGAGTGCTTGTACTTCAGAAGATGTATGTTGATATCAACTGAGATGAAGTTTAATGGGTTTATTGGTTCAGCGATGGTTTTGATGGTATGCCTAGTGTTTTAAAGATATTTGTGCTAGCAGGTATAGGCATTTCTTGGGTTTTCAGTCATTCATTATGCCTTATTCTGGGTATCCAGATTGCTGTTTGTGACATTTCTATTTTAACCAGGTTCACCACATCCTGTTTTATAGTTTTTTTTTTGTATTGATGAATTATTTGAATCTATTTGAAGTGTTTTAAAAGCAAAAACAGAGGATGAACTACAAAGAATGCTATATAAACTAAATGAAATATCAAAAAATACAACATGGAAATATCATCAGGAAAATAAAAAACAATGGCTTTCAAGGGCGTTCATCCAGTTCGGACAAAGATAATATTAGAAAATAAACCAATAGAACAAGTGGTAAGATATAACTTCCTAGGTTGCGAAATATCATACACAGCGGAAACAGATATAAATAACAAACAAATAAGTTTAATTATATAACACGTACACTAAAAAGAAATTTGAAAAATAAAGCCAGGAAAGACTCTATAATGAAATTATACAAGGTAATGGCAGTGCCTATTATTACTTATGGATCCAAAACATGGACAGTGACAACACAACAATCTGCCAGAATACAAGCTGAAATGAGATTCCTCAGATCAATAGCAGGATATCAAAGAACAGACAAAAAACATAACACAGAAATAAGACAACAACTAAAAGTAGAGGAATTAAAGACAACAATAGAGAAATACAGAACAAACTGGAAAGAACACTTGGCAAGGATGACAGCATACAGCTATTCACCACAATGAAGAAGAAGTTTGGGAAGACCAAAGAAAAGATGGAAAGAGCAGCAATTTGGAGCCGGAACAGGCTAGTAAATAAGCCTAAACCATGAAGAAGAAGAAGATAATTGAAGTGTTGAAATGTAAAGATGACATTTTGGTAGTGCTAAGTACCATGATCAGCTTTAAAGTGTCACAGTTTATCAGCCCATCCTGGTCCAACTAATTTCCTCCATTTGTTATAAAGGATAATTATATTGTTATTAATTTTATAAGTTGAATTTTTCTTAAAGCTATTTTATTGCAAAAGTATAACAAATTAGAACTTATTTTGTTAAATAAGGTTGATGTTATAGAAAGTTTTGGGTTGAGGATTGGGAATTAAAAAAATAAGTGAAATAAATTCCAAGGATCTGAATAAAAAAAAAATTACATCATCAATATTGTTTACTGGTCAACATAAATACATTTTTATACATTCATTACATCAACACTCATTCATTCTCGCAAAATATTTCACATATAAATATAAGTTGATATCACAACATGATAACTTAAGGGGAACAGATGCATTTATTAACATATTAACATTTAACAGTGCTTTGGAATGCAATTTGCATTTAATTAAAACAAAATAAGCTACACAGATATACTGCATCCTTTCCCCTTCTTAATTTTTTGTGTACGATGGTTACAATAATGTACAGATTTTGGTTTTACATGCAATGTACAAGTATAAGAAAGTGTACTATTAGAATTTAAGTAAAACAATGGCTTATTAGAATAATACAATAATAATTATATACTGTATTAAAATGAGTTGCAAAGATGATAGGTTTAATGACAATACAATATATGATATAAGTATTTAACTAATTCTAACTGGTCGTTGTAGTAAAATAAATAAAGAAATATTTTTTTTTTGTAATTTGTGAATTGGTCACTTCAACAACAACATTTTTGTAATATACATTAATGGTAATACCCGTTTTTAAAATGTGTTGGTTGGATATAGGCTATATATATTGGATATACATTAGAATTGAAGAATAATGACATTTCTGTTGACATTGTTAAGATTAACAGTGCTTAGCCTCTTTATTATTTGTAACAAGGTGTTAACATCAGAATAACAAGTGTAATATTTTTATTATATTCATCTTGTGGAAGTCAAACTTTAAAGAAATTTCTTTTTTCAAACAGGAAAATATTATAAAAATCCAATTTTAAATTTAGAATAAGACATTCAGACAGACATTAAAATTGTATTTTGTTTCAATAACATTTTCAGCAACGGATATTCCATATAATATGGTATTAAACATTTAAATGGAGAAAAGATTAAGGAAATTCCATTCATAATTTTGAAGAAAGATTTTTTATTCAGGAAAGCCCAGTAAAAATGTATATTATTGAACATACTGTAATGAATTTTTATAATATTCTCATTTTCTTCTCTTAGACCAATCCGTTTTTTAAACATACTTATATCATAGAACGGAGCACATGGAAGTAAAATGGCTGCTGAATTCAAAGCACCTTTGTTAATTTAATAAGCTGTCATTTTATCATTGGATGATATAACTGTTGATTAATTATTTAACATTTAATTAATTATTTACAGTATATAAATACTGACTCATTTTTATTATTTTTATTTCTGTTGATTGATGTTGAATGAAGATGGTTTTCATTACCATATGTGACATCATATGCTTGTTTTTATCATTGTTGTGACAAATGAGATCTTATGATCATTGTAAAGCACGCTCTCATATCATATTTCATCATTTTATGAAGAAAACTGGAAGGAGAAGATAATATCTTTTGGTTGAAGAAATCTCTGTTACCACAGAAATATTTCTTGTATGATGATGATTACATATAATCTTTCCCTCTTCTTCCATTTTGAAGTATGGTATGTTGTGATAATACATCAAGTACACATGTTGCTAGCATGTAGATGTCTTTCTGAAAACAATTAACAGCTGGTATAATTTACTAATTTCTAAATATTTGTTAAGAAAAATAGTTATTTACATTACAAGAATTGAAAAAAAATAGGTTTTACAGAATGAGATTTTATGGCTCAAATATAGATCCCACTACAGATCTCAGGAGGCCCTTGGGGTAGTAGGAAGTTAAGGCTCCCACTTTTTCTGGACAATCGGCACTTGATGTCTGCCCTGTATGACGACCTTCTTTCCCCCCAGAACAAGCTTCTGGTACTCATTTCCATTAGAGGCTGAGTTGACTCCAGAGCCATAGTGCCGCCAGAAGGTTTGGGTCAGTTTTAAAATCCTGATCCCACAGGGACTCGAACCTCGACATTCTGGCTTGTAGCAAATTTGTAAAACATTTTCATTACTGGTACTATAAATACTCTTATTTAATATTATGTTGAATTTAATGATTTTAGTAAATAAATATGAATATAGAACACCTGATACAAATGACATCTGCTCACAATGAATTTGTCTGTATATAATGTTGAGGTTATTTTATTATTTAAATATAGCATATGAATAAAATAAATAATGCCCAAAATATACTCTGAACAATGGAAATACTTTTCCATCATGTGACATGAAAAATTTTTCTAAGTTCCAACCATGCACCATATGCGCATGCGCTAACAGACGCGAAGCGGTTTACACTATGGAATCATGGGATGCAGCCAACATACACACATTGGCAACCAACCTAAAAGTTAACCTAATGCAATTTAATTACTCTAACCTGTGAAAGAATGCAACGTCCAAATATAGGCAGTGTACATTATAAGTTATCAAATTCTGAAGTATATGTGTAATCAATTGAATTGACATTTACTTGATGAAAATCCATAACTTATTTAATTAAATAAAAATAAAACTTAAAGTTTTATGTGATTTTCATATTTATTAAAATATAAATTAGTTACAGCTGTTTCGGTACTTTGTACCTTCTTCAGACATGAAAACAAATTAATGAATTGTATTATAGTACATAACAACTGTAACTATGTAACACATTTTTTTAAATTTATTTTTTCTCTTCTTCTTCCTTCCAAGTATTAGGCCAAGGCCTGTTACAATCCTATAGAAAATTTTCCCTCCAGCATTTCATAGGGCGGCTCAGAGATCTTCGTCCTCTTGGTATATAATTATAAACAGCTTTGGGGATCCAATTTGAACTCATTCTTTCAAGATGGTGTTTCCAATTTAGTGGTTGTTATGTTTTGGAAGCTTTATTAGAGCTTAAAGGACCTTTGGAACATGGATTACTTGTGACGGTAAGATAGCATGTGATTTACCTACAGATTTTGGTGCTAGCCGAGCGGTAAGGCTGATGACTTTATTATTTGAGGTTAGTTGAGATGATTAAAAAATAAACAGCTGTAATATTCTATATTTAAAACTACAAGCCACAAAGTATTATACAATTAAAGATAATTAAACTAGCCTAACTTATATTATTTCCTATTCTTACCTACAGAAAGACAGAGGTTATACTATAGAAGATTGAATCTCTGCCACATGACCTGACTTATATCGTATCATATTCGTAACTTCATCTTATTACACACTTTATATTAGCTTGAACCTGTATCTATCTATCTTTCTATCTATTAGAGAGAGCAAAGAGAGAAAGAGAAGAAAGAGAGAAAGAGAGAAAGAGAGAAAGAGAGAAAGAGAGAAAGAGAGAAAGAGAAAGGAGAAAGAGAGAAAGAGAGAAAGAGAGAAAGAGAGAAAGAGAGAAAGAGAGAACGAGAGAAAGAGAGAAAGAGAGAAAGAGAGAAAGAGAGAAAGAGAGAAAGAGAGAAAGAGAGAAAGAGAGAAAGAGAGAAAGAGAGAAAGAGAGAAAGAGAGAAAGAGAGAAAGAGAGAAAGAGAGAAAGGAGAGAAAGAGAGAAAGAGAGAAAGAGATAAAGAGAGAAGCAGAGACAGAGAGAAAAGAGAAAAGAGAGACAGATATAAAGATAAAGAGATACAAGATAGCAGAAAAGATAGAAAGCTATACAGGAGAGCATAGAGAGAGATAGAAAGTAGAGAAATAGACATCTATCACATATATCCATATATCCATCTATCAATCTATTCCATCTATAATCGATCCAATCTATCCATATATACAATATATCAACATCCATCAATAGATAAATTAGCCATATATCCATATCCATATATACATCTATCCATGCTATCCATCTATCAATCTATCCATCTATCATCCATCCTCAGTATCCATCTATCCAATCTATCCATCTATCCATCTATCCATCTATCCATAATCTCTATCCATCTATCCATCTATCCATCTATCCATCTATCCATCTATCCATCTATCTATCCATCTATCTATCTATCTATCTATCTATCTATCTATCTATCTATCTATCTATCTATCTATCTATCTATCTATCTATCTATCTATCTATCTATCTATCTATCTATCTATCTATCTATCTATCTATGTAATGGAATCTTTCAACGTGATTTTCACCCACTTAAAATCATTGGATCGACTTGAAACTTTGTATACTTGTAGAGGACCCATGGCAATACAATAATTTCATATTTATTTTCTAAAATCCTGGTCATAATCATCAGAAAATCAAAAAAAGTGTTTTTGTATCAATGTAACGGAATCTTTCAACGCGATTTTCACCCACTTAGAAACATTGGATCGACTTGAAACTTTTATACGTGTAGAGGACCCGTGACAATACAATAATTTCATATTTTGTTTCTAAAATCCTGGCCAGAATCATCCGAAAATCAAAAAAATGAAAACTGGTATAATAGGTTGCGGACTTGTCGAGTTTTTAGTCAATCGTTGTAAGAGCTCAGTTGGTAGAGCAGCGAACTCTTAGTGATATATAATTTCAGTAATCCATACGTCGCTGGTTCAAATCTGGCTTGGAGGGTTTTTTTATAGAAGAGTATTACTTTTAGCTCATACTACAATAGTATCGAATTTAAAGATATTTACATTTTTATCTTATTCTGTAAAATATTAAAACTAAAAAATAAATAATAGTTTTAAAAAACTAAAAGAACACGCTTTATTAGAAAACTAAAAAATGAAAAATAATTTTATTTCCAATACGCTTGGGATAAAATTAAAGTGGTCAACAAAAAATCATCTCCAACACATATAGAATAAAACTAGAGTTATCAACAAAAAGAAAATAATTTTACCATCAAAAGCGTGGGGTGCTTTTTATGATGTTTACATTTTCTTCTTAGAGAGCTTACTTTTACCAATATCTGTTTATTATAAAATATATTGATTGATATAGAGCACCCCACGCTTTTGATGGTAAAATTTTTTCTTTTTGTTGATAACTCTAGTTTTATTCTATATGTGTTGGAGATGATTTTTTTGTTGACCACTTTATTTTATCCCAAGCGTATTGGAAATTAAAATTTTTTTCATTTTTTAGTTTTCTAATAAAGCGTGTTCTTTTAGTTTTTTAAAACTATTATTATTTTTCATTCTACTTCAATTGGTTCCTATTCACAAGCTATAAAATCTAGTATTAAAATCCATGTTGATTATATTTCAGAGCCCTCAAAATTCTATTAAAAATAACATGGTGCAGTAATTCTGTTGACAGTCAGACAGCCTTCATCCCCTGACCATCCTTTTATTTCTCCATCTGAAGCCTTAACTGTAAAATCTATTCTGAGGCTTGTGTGTTCAACCCACTTCTTCCCTCTCTTTCTCTCTCTAAGCAGAGCAAAGTTCTATCCTTAACGGTACTCTGGTCTGATAATGTAGCTTTGGAATGTGGGAATATTTCTGTACATCCTGTTACTACACGAATAAGAATTCCAAACTAATATTTCCTATAACATGAGGGTTTTGAATCATATCATTTCCTATTTAATAAGAATATTAAATAACTAATTAAAAAGATCTGGTCCTAGGAAGTGGCTGAATTCAAATACCTAAGAACAATAATCACAAATAGGAATGAGATGCACAAAGAAATTAAACATAGGCTCAATTCTGGAAATGCGTGCTATTATGTATTGCAGAGACTCTTGATATCCCAACTCCTTTCAAAAAACATTAAACTGAAAATATATATAAAACTATTATTCTACAAGTTATATTATATGGATGCGAAACATGGACTCTTACTTTAAGGGAGGAAAGGAGATTACAAGTATTTGAGAATAAAGTACTTAGGAAAATTTTTGGACCAAAGAGAGATGAACAGACAGGTCAATGGAGAAGACTACATAACAATGAACTACATGGTCTTTATAGGAAGCCAGATATAATAAGAACAGTTAAGTCTCATAGACTGTGATGGGCAGGACATGTTGCACTATGGGGAATGAAAGACTTGCATAGAAGCTTCTTGTAGGAATACCAGAGGGAAAACGCCCAGTTGGTAGACCAAGAATGAGGTGGGAGAATAACATTAACTATGATTTGAGGGAAGTAGATTATACATGGAATGATTGGAAAGCATTAGCTCAGGATAGGGATGTATGGAGAGCTTATGTCCGCGCGGCCATGAACCTACGGGTTCGATAGTGCCAGTGAGTAAGTAAGTAAGTTATCCTATTTATAACAGTGGTACTGTTTAATATATTCCAAAATTGGCATAGTCTTCAATTCTTTTAAGATATCGGTATTCCTTTTCCGATCCCAACTGGTGTAACCCACTGTTCTGTTCATGAATCTCATTTCACAAGCTGTTATTCTGCTTTCATGTTGGGTATATGTGGATGGCAACCACAAGGTGCCAAGCTAAGCAAAACATTGCTTCCACTTACTTGTGTTTTGCTCCTTACTTTTATCTTTAACCAATCTGGTATTTCTTCCTTTCTTCCACTTACTTATACCAGATTCTTTTAACTTTACTATCTAACCTCTCTTGGTTAATTCTTGTTTTTTTGACCCCGATGCTATTAGGGCATCCGTGGACTAGGGAGTCTTTCCTTTCTTCCATTTCTTCTTTGCTTTATTTACTTTCTTTTCTTTTCTTCTCCAGAAAAGCCTGACCAGAGCCTATAAGATGGCAGCCCCATCACTGGTCTTGCCTTCGTTTGGCCAGCAACCAATCGAAGGAACTATTATTATGCTTTCAAATCTTATATGAGAATTTTTTTTTACAATCTCTATTATAAATTTAAAAGAGGTGATTCATTCAAATCTAGTTGGGAATTTAACTGCTTATTACCTCTTTTCAATTTATTTATCTCCACAACTTCTAAAAGGCCCAACAGAAATTTAGATAATTCAAAGTATGCTAACCACCTACTCCAATATGATCATTGTTTTGATTCAAATTTTAAAATTTTACAAGTTTGTGACAAATGAAAGAAGTTGGGTCTTTTAGAAGTGTTAGAGATAAATAAATTGAAAAGTGGCAATAAGCTGTTAAATTCCCAACTAGATTTGATTGAATCGCCTCTTTTAAATTTAAAAAAGAGATTGAAAAAAAAAAATTGTTGCATAGTTACAGTTGTTATGTACTATAATAGAATTCATTAATTTGTTATCATGTCTGAAGAAGGTACAAAGTACCGAAACAGCTGTAACTAATTTATATTTTAATAAATATGAAAATCACATAAAACTTTAAGTTTTATTTAATTAAATAATATATGTGTAATGTTAATTAGTACATACTCTATGTTGGCTGCACTGGAACATGTAAATATTCTTTGATGGCTGCCACATCTTCATGGTACATACGTAGTTCAATATCATAACATTCATTATATTCAAATAATCGTTAGAAAGCATGTAAAAATCATTGTAAATGGTAGTAAATAACTTGAAAAATGAACCCTAAGACTAAAATTTGACAGGCGTTTATTAGAGTACTTAAAAAGTTTTGTCACATGTTGGAAAGTTTAGCCCTAACAATATTACAGTAATAATTTCACAAACTTTCAGTTATGAAGGTGCAGTCAGCCATTTCTCTTATTACTTATAATATCATGAAACAAAGTTTATATTTTTATGTTTTTAATTTTAAATTTGTCACTTACATTGAAAACAAATTAATATTTAAGAAAAAATATAAAAAAAGTAATGTTAAAAAAGAAAATAAACAATTAAAATGAAATAACACAAACACAATTTCTGGTTTTGTTTCTTCCTTGTAACTTAAGAAGTTGTAATTAATATTTAATTTTAGGAAGTTATATTTTGAGGTTATTTTAATTATATTATTTTTGGTCTGGACATCTTACCTCAATATTAATGTTGATTTGTTCTTGGACATGTTTCAAAACAATTCTGTTTTATTAATATTGAGGTAAGATGTCCAGACCAAAAATAATATAATTAAAATAACCTCAAAATATAACTTCCTAAAATTAAATATTAATTAAAATGAAAGTTGTTTCAATCAGTACCTAATATCAATTGAAGAAATGAAATCGAAATTGTACATATTATTAAAAGTACATTTTTGTAATGTGAAATTGTTTCTTTTTATATAGTATTATAATGAAATATCACCATGGTTTGGTCCCAAGGGTCACACATTCAAACCTGGCTGGGGTTGATGGATTTTTAGGATGGAAAAATCTAAGGGACAAGTCATCTGGGAGGAGGAACTTAAGTCTTGGTTCCCGAGTCTGAAGATTTTCAGGCTTGTAAAAGAACTACAAGCCTGAATAAAAATGCCTCTGTACAAAATTTAACTGACCTTCTTCCATCCAAGTGATACCTTAATTGTCTATTGTATGTCTCATTGAGGCGATGTGCTAATCACATGATGCTCAACATGACATTTATAGGTAAATAAGCAAATTAATTTGGTAAAGATACTCCCACTAGTGGGTGCACCATTATAATGAAATAAGTAGACTGACTGATGATATGAACTTACTTATTATTTAATCCACATCATTTCTATTGACTAACTCTTGTTTGCTTATTTGTGAAATTATTAATTAGTTTGTCAAGATTATTCATTTGTTTGTCAAAGTTGTATTCAGTTTTGAATATATTATAGTACATGGTACTGTAATGTTCTATTTTGTAGCCTTTTATATCATAAAGTATTTATATGAGAGATAGTATGAAATAAATAATTTTTGTAATACTGTAATATTAAATGGGATTAAATGCTTGCTTAAATGACGTTACATAGTTTTTCACTATTTCTACAGTGACATAAGAATCCAATGTTGGGCCTTAGCCTTCTCTTTGATAGCAGTTACCAGACCAAGTTAATTTAGTTACTCTCATTTCCCTACAGATGCCATGAATGATATGTGATCAACATATTGACCGAATGACCAATGAGACATCTAGTATATAACTGAGGTATTACTAGGAATGAAGAAGGTCAGTCAATTTTGCTTAGAGGCCTTTTTATTTAGGCTTAAGGATGTTTTTCAAGCCTGAGAATCTTCAGACTCGGAACCTATGGCTTAAAGTCCATCCCAGTGGACTTGCTCCTTGAACTTTTCCATCCCAAAAAATCCATCGACTCCAGCCGGGTTTGAACCCCTGACCCTTGGGAACAGAGGCAAGGAACATACTACTAGTCCACTGCTGCCAACTTTTCACTATCTGGGCTACATAAAAATATCTTTGTTGCATATCAATTGAGGAGTTGCAAAACAAAAACTGTAAGTTCACAAATCATAGATATTCAGAACTTCTACAGCTTTAATTTGTGAAATAACATTTAAAATGAAACAGACAGAATTCTTCCGTGATATTAAAATGATTAGCAGGGAAAATCAGTTTTATCTAATTTAGGAATTATCAAAACTTTGGATTTAGTTGAGATTGGAGATGATTGTCTTCAAAACATGTTGAGCTTGGAGAATCTTATTTGATGAGTGGGATGAGGTGTAAAGTTCCGATTGATATTTTGACTTTAATAGTGTTTACCTCCTGGTGTCACTTTCCATTAATTTTTATTTTTGTGGAGTTAAGACTCTATTGTTTTCTCTTCCATTAGTATTGGTACTACATAAAAATCTTATTAACCTTAAATTGGCAATGTTATCCTATAAAATACATTGGTTTAATTTATTTAATAGCAATGGAAAATTGAATCAGTAGAACTTATCTAAATTTGTGTCAAATTATACAACAATATGCAAAAATAACTTATGGTTATGAATGATTTGCTTTCACTGCAGTCTGACACATTTAAATAAGCTGGCATAAAACATTTAGTAACACCAATTTAAGGATCAACTCAATTTCAGTAACATGCTCAAATTTGAGCTACATAGCTCAGTGCTAGTTGATCAACACATAAAACTGGAGATCTTGGGTTCAAATTCCAGCTCAATTGCAAAGTCGGCAGATAGGATATCTAGTTTTATGGGAAAAGAATTCAATTTAAAACTTTTCTTAAATTTTTTTATTATTAATCGATTTTTAAGCTTTCTTCTCTTCAGTTATTTTAAACTATGGTTTACTCTTACCTTAACATTTTCCAGTGTTTCACAGCAACTTTCAAAAATCCATGTCTCTGTGTAGCATTGTCCTGCTGCAAGATCACAACACAATAATAAATAATATCATCCTTATATTGTCAATAACATTTACTTTAACTAACTATCAGATTTATGGTGCAAATGGTTAGACACTTGGACTCAAGTTTACAATACCTTTACCTATAATTTTCCTTACTACATTCTTATAATACTGTTCTACATACTTTTCCCATCTTTACTAACATTTCATACTATTTTAATTGTTTTGCAACGATACTTATACATGGTATTAAAAGATTCCGGGCTATGTGGCCGTGGTCTATGACTGGCGTTTCTTCCAGACGTTTCTCCCTCAACTGCGGAGGGCATCTTCAGTGGCAAGCTCTTCCAGCTGTTGGTTCCCTGTCGTAGACTCGACTGCGAACGCCAGTCATAGACCATGGCCACATACCTGGAATCTTTTAATACCATGATTACCGGCCATGAAAGCCTGCATTCCCTGATACTTATACAATCTTTTTACAATTATTAAATATTTATCTATATATATGTAATGATTTTTTCAAAGTTCTGCAGACTCGTGCACATGCGTGAATGCTTAAAGAAACTTCTGCTAGATGGCAGATATATCTGTGAAATTAGAATGACGAACATTTGAAAATATATTTTAAGAAATGGATGTATATTCACTTAATTTTGTTAGGTCCAATGGGGTAAGATAATGTAGATCAGATTAGTTTACACTTCATCAAATAATAAGGTTGCTAAAATTCTATTTCTCTACCAATTAATAAGGACGTAATATATTTTATTAGGTTAGGAAGGGAAAAGTTGGTGTACATCCATTTTTTATAAATATTTGGGAATTTATTGCAGAGGATGGTCAATGTGATTTTCCACATATGTCTGCCATCTAGCGGAAGTTCCTTTAAGCATTTGTGCATGCACACTATGATTTTGTAGAACTTAGAAAAAATTATTGGTAAGGTAAACTAAATTTAACTTTTACAGGAATTAATTACTATGAGTTTAATACACAAGTGATCTTCTTGGTGATAAAATATTAAAATATATATGCAGTCAATATGCCCATTTCACCAATTAATGTTTTAAAATGGTCAACAAGTTTCTACAGCCAAGCTGTCATTCTCAAGACCAGATATTGACTGAAGACAAAATTGATAATAAACTGTAGAAACTTGTTGACCATTTTAAAACATTAATTGGTGAAATGAGCATATTGACTGCATATATATTTTAATTACTATGAGGTTTAATTTATAATAAGATGAAATGTTTCCTACCTCTCCTCATATAAATCTCCTAAGTAGATCACGATTTCGAGACCATAACAATCTAATATTTAGTTCAGTCTTGGTGACTGATGTTATGTCGATCGGAAGAAACACTTCTTTTTCCCTCTGTTGGTGGACCGATGAACCTCTGGATCAGGTCAGGATTGTGGGAATTTCAAAATTCATAAGTTTTCTTTTGTTTTTCTGAAAGTGGATTTTTTCCCAAACCGTGATTTCCTCTTGTTTATCTATTTGTTTAATTAGACTGGCTTTTGATTCAATTAAATGTTTTTTGGACCAAGTGTTTCTTCCGATTGACATAATATCAGTTGTCAAGATTGTACTGAAGATGAGACCGTTATGGTCTCAAAATCGCGATCTACAGAAGAATTATAAGAGGAGAGGTACGAAACATTTGATTTTATAAACTTTTCCCAATACTTGTGCTCCATGCTCATGTCTTAGTTATTCAATATGATGTTGAAAATGAACAAATTGGAGCCAGGGCAGGTTTGTATGGGGTTTGTCCAAGTTTCCCCTACCGAAAGGACTTCATTCCACCACTTCTCTATAATCATGTCATTCATTTCATCTCATTTCATTTCTTCTGCCCTTGTGATGGTAGCTAGCTTCCTTATATATCTCAGACCTTAATTAATTTTTTGTCCAGTGCTACAAGGTTGTCTTAAATTACAATATTTCTGCTGAGGTTGGGGCAACTGAAAGAGTTTTGTTATCCCGATGATATTATGGATGGTAGCTGATAATGGAGCACCAGTAGAGTCCTGAAACCTAAACTTAACCTAAATTCCAAACCATGGGTAACCACAAGAAAAATTTCCTATAATTAGAGTGAGAATTGAACCCAGAATCTTATGAATTGTAGACAGAAGCTTTATTCAAAATATCACAGGGTAGGTCAGACTTTTAACAATAGTGGGTTCTTGACCTACCAGATGTTAGTTAATTAGTTAGTTATTGGATTACTAATAGTAATAACTAACTCACTCACTAACTAACTCTCTAGCACTAAGAGAGTTTACTTACTTTAACTAAATTCCATGATGTGAGTATGCTTAAAAGACCCTTGATCTACCATCTGGCTGCATGTATCAATATTAGAGATTATAGTGTGTGAGATCTAAGTATGTGATTGACAGCTTGTATGTATTTAACTACTGAACAGTATATTGTGATACAATTGAGGTAAGCACTTGTTACTGATCGAGAAAAAGATTGAAAAAACCAGGTGCTTGTGCCGAGTTTTTTCAATTTTCGAGATCTGATAAGCTTACCTCATGTGTATTGCATACTATTTTTTGGTCAATGTGACTAATTTTTATTAAATATAGTAATAAATGAATTAAAATATTGGTTGGATGTAAATGACTTCTATGAGAAAGAAACATTTGGTGATCGTTGCTATGTAGCTTTTCATTTGTTTTATTATAAGCAAGGATTGTTGGCTGTGGTGACATTTTTATATGTAGTACCATGATTAGAATCTGTTTGATAATTTTATTATGGAAGGAGTCATGGTAAATAATAGAGAAATTGAGAAGCCTGGAGAGTGGGATGTTCTGCATTAATTCTGGAAAAGTCTAAAGAAAGGTATGAGTTAGTGTATAAAACATTCAAGAAATGTTCTATTTCACTTACCGAATCTAGCAGGGGCAATTACGATATTACTGACAGACCGAAATTTAAACACATCTTTCTTAGAGTGTGCTTTTTGAGTCCATATCAGCATTGTGATTTATTTTGTTTGCATGGCAACCAGGTTAGATGTGGGAACGTTGATTTACTTCCAGTAACAACAATATTGGTAAGTATAAGGTAGAAATTCATTATATAATGGAAATGGACAGCTAATGACAAATGAGGGAAAATTTGAGGAAGTGGCCGAATTCAAATATCTAGGAACAATAATCACAAATAGGAATGAGATGCACAAAGAAATTAAACATAAGCTGAACTCTGGAAATGCGTGCTATTATGCATTGCAGAGACTCTTGATATCCCAACTCCTTTCAAAAAACATTAAACTGAAAATATATAAAACTATTATTCTACCAGTTATATTATATGGGTGCGAAACATGGACTCTTACTTTAAGGGAGGAAAGGAGATTACAAGTATTTGAGAATAAAGTACTTAGGAAAATTTTTGGACCTAAGAGAGATGAACAGACAGGTGAATGGAGAAGACTACATAACAATGTAACTATATGGTCTTTATAGGAAGCCAGATATAATAAGAACAGTTAAGTCTCGTAGACTGCGATGGGCAGGACATGTTGCACGTATGGGGAATGAAAGACTTGCATGGAAGCTTCTTATAATAATAATAATAATAATAATAATAATAATAATAATAGCTTTATTTTACCTGGCAGAGTTAAGGCCTTAAGGCCTTGTCTACCACTCAACCAGGTTTAAAAAAAATACAAACAAAAAATAGTCTTAAATCTAAATTACAATATATATATATATATATATAAACGATTACAAGTTATGAATACAATACAATTAATATTTATAATGTATTTTGATTTACTCTAAATTTAACGAATTAAATATATAATATGTACAATATATATAAAAAACAGGAAAAGATTAATGACATAGTATAAAATTAAATAAATAGAGAAAAATTAATTATTAGACAACAGGTAACTGTATAAGCGTGACTTAAAGGTACCAAGTGTGCGGCAACCCCTGATATCTTGAGGAAGGAGATTCCAGGAGCGGGCAGAGGCTACTGTGAAGGAAGTAGAATAGGAGGAAGTGCTATGAAGAGGAATTGTTAGCAGACTGCTATCTTGTGATCTAGTGTCAATATTGTGGTAAGAGGATAACTTCTCAAATCTAGACGCCAGGTAAGTAGGGATGTAGGAATTCAGAAGCTTGAAAAGTAGTGAAAGAGAGTGCAATTTACGTCTGTCAGTAAGACGGAGCCAAGAGAGGTTATTAAAGTGTTCGGAAATATGGTCATAACGTCGGATATTGAAAATGAATCGAACGCAAGCATTATGAACACGCTGCAGTCTCTGCGACAAGTCATAGTTTAGATCATTATATATAATGTCACAATAATCGAAGTTGTGGTAACACAAGATTCTGCACAAGGATTTGTTTTAACGAAACTGGGAGAAAATTCTTTAAACGTCTAAGTAGGGAAGCCAGAGGGAAAACGCCCAGTTGGTAGACCAAGAATGAGGTGGGAGAATAACATTACCTATGATTTGAGGGAAGTAGATTATACAGGGAATGATTGGAAAGCATTAGCTCAGGATAGGGATGTATGGAGAGCTTATGTCCGCATGGCCATGAACCTACGGGTTCGATAGTGCCAGCGAGTAAGTAAGTAAGTATAAGAAATTAGTCACATCGACCAAAAATATTTTTTCTCTGATCCAAAGAACTTACAACTGAATGTTGACATCATCCCTGTATCATATATTGTAGTGAGAAATACTTTTGGACATTGAAAGTAAGAGACAGCCTGTGGAACAGCAGTATAGACTGTCATGCAGGCAGTTTAAGAGTGACATGTGGTTAACAGTGCTACCACTACTTACCACAACTACCCGAATTCCTCAATTTACTGTGTGAGTACTGAACCTATATACTGGCCAAATTCCATGAGAAAATTTGTTCTTATGGAGATTTGAACCAGTGCAAGTGGTTGAATATCTTAGACTCTTTGGTCACAATGCCATGACATGCTTTAATTACAATATCAAGTATTTTTAGAGCCAATCTTTATTGCAGCCTAACTAACTCACTGACATTATTATCGAATCTGTATGTTCATGCCACATGGACATAAGCTCTCAATACATCCCTATCCTGAGCTAATGTTTTTCAATCATCCCCTGTATAAACAACTACCCTCAAACCATGGTTAATATTATTCTCCCATCTCATTCTTGGTCTACCAACTGGGCGTTTTCCCTCTGGTTTTCCTACAAGAAGCTTGCATGTCCCTTTTTTCATTCCACATTTGTGCCACATGTCTGCCTATCGCAGTCTACGAGACTTAACTCTTCTTATTATATCTGGTTTCCAATGAAGATAATGTGGCTCACTGTTATTTAGTCTTCTCCGTTCATCTCTCTATCGTCCAAAACATTTCCTAAGAAGTTTATTCTCAAAAACTCATAATATTTTCGCCTCAATTAATTTAAGTGTCCTAGTTTAGCATCCATATAATATAACTGGGAGAACAACAGTTTTATATCTTTTCAGTTTAACATTTTTGAGAGAGGTTGGGATGACAAGAATCCCTGTAATTCATAATAGCAGTTTTTTAGTCAGAAGGAGGATCCTATCCGCTATCCGAGATATTAAGTTTGTTAGTGATAGAATATCATACATAATTCTAAAGGGTAAATGACATGATTTTATAATTGTAAATGTACATGCCCCCACAGAAGATAAAGATGACAAGATCAAGGATGAGTTCTATGAAGAATTAGAATGCTTATTTGATAGCCTTTCACGATATCATATGAAAATTGTCTTAGGAGATTTTAATGCAAAAGTGGGGCGGGGGAAGATATATTCAAACCAACAATAGGCAAATTCAGTCTTCATGAAGATAGTAACGACAACGGGGTTAGATTAGTCACATTTGCCACATCAAAGAATCTCATTGTTAAGAGCACAACATTTCAGCATAAGGATATTCATAAATACACCTGGACGTCCCCAGATGGAGAAACTCGGAACCAGATAGATCATGTATTAGTGGATAAACGCTGGCACAGTAGCATCATTGATATTAGATCAGTTAGAGGGACAGACTGCAATTCAGATCATCATCTGGTCAGGGTGAAAATCAGGCAACGGCTATCGCTTATGAGAGGAACAAACGCTAAAGACGATTCTGTAAAATATGAATTAAAAAACTTGATGAAAAATGATGAAATGCGGCAAGAATACCAAATCAAAATTGCTAATAGATTTGAAGTACTGGAATCTTCAGATGACAATGTGGCAAACGAAGAAGAAACTGATATAAATAAAGAATGGGAGGCTATAAGAGATACTATTAAATTGTCAGCATCAGAAAGCATTGGTTGTTTAAAAAAGAGGCAAAAACAAGAAATGGTTTGATGAGGAATGTGCCGACATTGTAAAGAAAAGAAAGCTAGCAAAAATTAAATGGTTACACGAGCCAAATGTGGTAAATTTAGAGCAAATTGGGTAGTGTTAGACGGGAAACCACCAAGTTACTAAAGAGTAAAAAGAGGGAATATTTGAGAGAGAAGATTAATGATCTTGAAATGAATGCAAAAAATAGGAACATTAGAGAATTATATCAGGGAATTAGTATAGAGAAGAAAGGGTTTCAGGCTAGAACAAACATAATTCGGAATGAAAATGGGGATATGATTGCAGATTCCAAGAGTATATTAAATAGATGGAAAAGTTATTTTAATCAGCTATTAAATGTACATACAGAACAGGACATTGAGGAGAATAACTTACAGACAGCAGAAATGCTAGTCGCAGAGCCAAGTGCATTAGAGGTTGAAATGGCAATTGAAAAATTGAAGATGTATAAAGCATCAGGTTCAGATGAGATCCCAGCAGAACTGATAAAATCAGGGGAGAAAAATTGATGGACAAGATACGCTGGTTGCTTAGTATGATTTGGGAAAAAGAAGCTCTTCCAGATGAATGGAAGGAATCAATTATCGTACCAATTTATAAGAAAGGAGATAAAACTGATTGCAACAACTATAGGGGCATCTCATTACTTTCAACTTCGTACAAAATTCTAACAAATATATTAGTAAGCAGACTTACTCCCTATATTGATGACATTCTAGGAGATCATCAATGTGCATTTAGAAGAAACAGGTCTACAACAGATCAGATTTTTAGTATAAGACAGATTTTAGAAAAGAAATGGGAATATAATGGTACTGTACATCAACTATATGTAGACTTCAAAAAAGCATATGATTCAATTAAGAGGGAGAAGTTATATAGTATCCTGCTGGAGTTTGGAATTCCTAAAAAGTTAGTTAGACTTATACGAATGTGTCTAAATGGCTCAACGAGTAGGGTGCGTGTAGGCAAACAGTTTTCAGACACTTTTGAAATCCAGAATGGGTTAAAGCAAGGAGATGCACTATCTCCTCTACTATTTAATTTTGTACTAGAGCATGCCATTAAATCTTTAGAGAATGAGGAAGGCTTACAACTCAATGGTATTAATAAGCTGTTAGTTTATGCTGATGATGTAGTACTACTGGCCGATAGCGAGGAGATACTAAAGGCCAACACGCACACACTATTGAGTAACACTAAGAAATTAGGACTGGAAGTAAATATCAGTAAAACTAAATATATGGTCACACGTAGAAATACATTATATAATGGAAATGGACAGCTAATGACAAATGAGGGAAATTTTGAGGAATTGGCTGAATTCAAATACCTAGGAACAATAATCACAAATAGGAATGAGATGCACAAAGAAATTAAACATAGGCTCAATTCTGGAAATGCATGCTATTATGCATTGCAGAGACTTTTGATGTCCCAACTCCTTTCAAAAAACGTTAAGCTGAAAATATATAAAACTATTGTTCTACCAGTTATATTATATGGGTGCGAAACATGGACTCTTACTTTAAGGGAGGAAAGGAGATTACGAGTATTTGAGAATAAAGTTCTTAGGAAAATTTTTGGACCAAAGAGAGATGAACAGACAGGTGAATGGAGAAGACTACATAACAATGAACTACATGGTCTTTATAGGAAGCCAGATATAATAAGAACAGTTAAGTCCCGTAGACTGCGATGGGCAGGACATGTTGCGCGTATGGGGAATGAAAGACGTGCATGGAAACTTCTTGTAGGAAAGCCAGAAGGAAAACGCCCAGTTGGTAGACCAAAAATGAGGTGGGAGAACAACATTAACTATGATTTGAGGGAAGTAGATTATACAGGGAATGATTGGAAAGCATTAGCTCAGGATAGGGATGTATGGAGAGCTTATGTCCGTGCGGCCATGAACCTACGGGTTCGATATTGCCAGTGAGTAAGTATCCATTCCTGGAGTTTAGCCGATATTAAATTTCTTTGTACATCTCATTCCTATTTGTAATTATTGTTCCTAGATATTTAAATTCAGTCACTTCTTCAAAATTTCCCTCATTTGTTATTAACTGTCCATTTTCATTATTATAACATGTGTGACCATATATTTAGTTTTATTAATGTTAACTTCCAGCCTCAATTTCTTAGTGTTATTCAATAAAGTGTGCATGTTGGCCCTTAAATGAAGCCTAGACTTTAGAAATCTAAAATAGAACAATCTTACGTATGTTTGAACCTATACATTTGTGACACATGTAAGTCTACATTTGAAAACTTGGAAATAATTAGAAACTTTTGTATTCTCAGAAGACTACTCCCATGTTTGTGATTTTAACGTAGCTTATTTATGTTAGGAGGCTGATCATAGTGCCAGGAATTCTGTGTAGGGATTTTGTGGAGAAATATATTTTTAAAGCTAAGAATTTGTTAAGATATCACACTTTTCTGGGGCTGATGATTTTTAATTTCCATCATCTAATTCTGCTATAATGCTAATTACAAAAACAGAGATTGTTCATTCTAAATATTCTTTTCAGGGCCCACACAGCCTCATGAAGACAATTAAGTGCCTATTTGAATTAAGAAATAGTAAAATCCAGTTAAGAAAAGTGAAACTACAGCTTACTAGCAGTACTTTAGTACTAACTGTACTAATACGTTTTAGCCAGTGATAAATATTTCAAACTCCCTTAATTTTTATAGCTGTTATGCAACTGATACTCATTAAATGTTGGGAAAATCAAATTTTAAACTTTATTCATTAAAATACAGAGTGAAAATTAATTATATTACGCAGATTTGTCATTTTAATAAGCGAGTTTATGCAAGCAGTATGAGAATCAGTGCTCTGTATTTACTATAATTCTGAATAGAATTTGGTTGATGGGATAAAATTGGATCCCTAAAAACACCGCCACGCAGGGATAATGTATATAAACCAAATCCCTCAGCAAGTCGAATTTATGGTCTGATATAGTTGGTTTACGGAATATATAGGCCTATGTTTATATTTTTTGTTAATTAATCGTAAGTATCAACTTTTATAAGATTCATGATGTGTTCCGTTGAGGTTTATTCAAAATTAATATAAAATTATAGAATATTCACCTGAAAGGTCCGTCTCCTCAACTTAATTATCATTTAACTGTAGCGCTTTCGGGACTTGTCCCATCATCGGCAGGATTCAAAACTGGTGTTTCACTGAAGATCTGGTAGAGGGGGTTACATGTATTGGGTTCGTTTTCGTTTATCAGGCTGTCGTTGTGAGCTGCTTTCATGATTTCCATCTCTTCGAGTACGTTTATCTTCGCTGGATTATTTTCTCTGTGCATTACTGTTAGGGTGTTTTCAATATTTAACATGCGATGTCCTTCATGGAAACGTGTTTTGCATAGCTTGATTTACCTTCTGCGTGAATGAAGTCTCGAAAATGTTCTTTGAATCTGATGTTAAAACTCCTGTTTGTCCTTCCTATATAAAATTTGTTGCAGTCCTTACATGTCAGTTTATAAACTCCTTTGCTGTTGAAAATGTTATTTTCTTCAATGTTATTGTTTATTATGTTGTTTAATTTGTTATTGGTTCTGTATGCTATTTTTACGTTTTTATCGGTTTAAAAATAGCATACAGAACCAATAACAAATTAAACAACATAATAAACAATAACATTGAAGAAAATAACATTTTCAACAGCAAAGGAGTTTATAAACTGACATGTAAGGACTGCAACAAATTTTATATAGGAAGGACAAACAGGAGTTTTAACATCAGATTCAAATAACATTTTCGAGACTTCATTCACGCAGAAGGTAAATCAAGCTATGCAAAACACGTTATCCATGAAGGGCATCGCATGTTAAATATTGAAAACACCCTAACAGTAATGCACAGAGAAAATAATCCAGCGAAGATAAACGTACTCGAAGAGATGGAAATCATGAAAGCAGCTCACAACGACAGCCTGATAAACGAAAACGAACCCAATACATGTAACCCCCTCTACCAGATCTTCAGTGAAACACCAGTTTTGAATCCTGCCGATGATGGGACAAGTCCCGAAAGCGCTACAGTTAAATGATAATTAAGTTGAGGAGACGGACCTTTCAGGTGAATATTCTATAATTTTATATTAATCGTAAGTATCCAGTTATGTTGCTAGAAAATAAGCATGTCAGCTGCTTGAGTGATTTTTAAATTATGGCTTTCAGTTAAATCCCGCTTTAAATGGTCGGATTTAACTGATTTTTGTAAAGTAGGCCTATATCTATGGCTTGTACGAAAAATCGAAAACTGCGGCCGCTAGAGCGATTATTAACTTTCCGCTTCTGGTCAGCTTCTATTCTAATGGTCCGATTTTGCTGGTTAACGAACTTGACTCTAATTTTCTTAATTAATTGGTAAATGCCAACTATGGTAACGAGAAAAAATCGTGGCCCATAGGGCGTTAACATATATATATATATATATATATATATATATATATATATATGTTATAATTAAATATTTAACATTGAGCAATGCAAGCTTAATATGGTATGATAAGAAAAATAAATGCCTCCATCTCCAATATTGTATTGGAGAATATAATACATATATAAGAAAAAATAAATGTTTGAATTGGATTCGCCTGGTGGTGTAATGGATATCACACTGAGGCACACAAATTTTTGTCACGGTCGTTTTCGGTTTATACTATGTAGGATCGATGAAGATAAGTAAACCTCGTTCAATCTCAGTTGAAACATGACCTTGGATGCGCAGAAGACAAATTTCATCCCCTTTAGTACGGTAGTCTAACGGTAGGCCTACAGGTATTTACATTCATTCCCAAAACAGAGTACTGTCAGTGTCATCTAAAACTTAAAAAGTCCTTTCATGAGAACAATCTCCTGCGATATTCGCTAAAATGGCAGAGATAATGGAACACAGGCAAGTAAAGTCTGGTACTGATGAACCAATAAGAATGTGTAATTTGTTGTAGATAGTAATAAAATGTACGGTTAAAAACTATAATATAGTTACCTTGTAGGTCCGTCTCCTCAACTTAAGTTCTTTTAAAACTCTGTAGGCCTTTCGGGACTAGTCCCATCATCAGCAGAATGCATTAGGTCCGTTCTTGTTGACCCTTGTTGAAGCACTGACTTGGTTGTGAGAATTTTGTACAGAGGATTGTGTGGATTAGGTGTGTATTCATTGAGAATCAGGTTGCTGTTGATTTCTCTTAGGATTGCGATTTCCTCCAGTATATTTATTCTAGTACATAGAGAAAAACATTCCAATGAGAATAAATATACTGGAGGAAATCGCAATCCTAAGAGAAATCAACAGCAACCTGATTCTCAATGAATACACACCTAATCCACACAATCCTCTGTACAAAATTCTCACAACCAAGTCAGTGCTTCAACAAGGGTCAACAAGAACGGACCTAATGCATTCTGCTGATGATGGGACTAGTCCCGAAAGGCCTACAGAGTTTTAAAAGAACTTAAGTTGAGGAGACGGACCTACAAGGTAACTATATTATAGTTTTTAACCGTACATTATATTACTGTGAACTAATACCTCAACGGAAAATCATCATGAATTTTACTAGTATCGATTGTTGTAGATAGTTTCACATGTTATTTGTAAAGACCGGATGTTAGGCTCTAAAAATTGGAAATAGGTAGGCAAAAGCACTAAACATCTTGAAAATAGGTATTAAATATAGGTATTATTTTTTAAATCAATGATAAGTCCTAAGTCATAGCGTAAAATAATAAGAATAAATTTTATTCACAAATGAATGAGCAAGTGCTCGTGCTCGAGTGCAGTTCAGTTACAGAAATAATACATATAGAATACATACCGGTATGTTACAAAGTTTTAGTTAAAGGGAGAGGGGAATCAAATTACATACATTTAGGAGCCAGTTTCAAGACATGAAATTAAATTATTTTATAAGGACATGATCATATTTGACAAACAAATAGCCACCAAGTAAAATAAATTTTAAAGCATCATATCTGAGTATACATGTTATTTTTAACTTCAATAACAAAACCAAAGAAAATACGATACATGACTGACAATCTAATTATAGCAGTTCACCACTGTGAAGTCACAGGAATCTTTAGCAGTCATTATTTAGGAATCGTTATTGATTGATTGCACACCATACTAAATGTACCAGTTTTCAGCGAGTGAGAAAATCGAACCGAAACATGTAGTCTCTCTGTCAACAGGCTTGTATCGCTCTGTGCCTGTACGTATTTAACACGAGTTTGGAACTGAATGAAACAAAATGATTGACGATGAGCGTGTTTTGTCTGAAGCAGGTATCCCCCGTAGCCACATCTTGAAAAACACTCCTTTTCAGAACTTATGAAGACTTGTTTGGGCTACAAGGAATATAACACGATTCTGAAGTGAAATTTTTGCAACATGGAATGAATATATAATGCTGACCAAAAAACATTATCCTCATAACATAGCTTTCACTCGCCTAACTTAAGTCTGCACGGCTAGAGAGGAAGTGTGTTAGCGCTAGTGTCGCCAAATAATTTCTCTATGGAAGGAAGAATCCGTAATCACATGTGAAATATCATTACATCATCATCATCATCACTCCAAAGTATTAGGCAATTGCCCGTTCCGACTTCATAATGCATCAGCCCAACGTTTTCTAGGTCCCGTCATGGTAATTCTTGATAATTTCTTGCTAGCAATGCATACCTCTCCTTACTCATTCCATTCATGTAATCAATCCACTTTTACCTATAATTCGTGACTTTATCCAATAAAGGTTACACTTTTAATTCTTTTTTAACGTATTCATTTGTAATTCTATAAAATTTTGTACATCCTTTAAGTTGACTGAGGAACCTCATCTCCGCCGACTGTATTCTATCTTTCTGTTGTTTTCGTTGGAGCCCAAGTTTTTTATCCATACAATATTGTGGGAATGTCCACTGCTGTGGTCTCGAGGTAGCGTGCTGCCTTGTCACGCAGCGGCCCCGGGTTCGATCCCCGGTCGGGGCAGTTTTTCTGGGTGAGGTTTTTATCGGGGTTTTTCCTCGCCTGTAAGACAAATGTCAGGAAAACTTTAAGGCCCAAACTGTCCCCGAAATCATATGGCCATCATCATCATTATCATCCTTATCATTACCATCTTCATCATCATCCTTCACTGGCGTGGAAAGCAACGGGAAGCTGCCACACCTACATCTCCCTAGTAAAGCTGCAAGCATAGCATGAAAATGCTATGGTTGCAGTGAAGGACCTGCATTCGGGCAGAATTACTATGGATGGATTGTGGGAATTGCCATATTTTATTTTTGTTTCCTTTTTAATTTAATTCTTGAACGTTCTTTGTATTGTTCCACATACCGTCTGAAATGTATTTATTTTGGAATCAATATATCTCTTTCCATATTGAAGCTAATATCGCATCCCAAATAGTTGTTCACATTAGTCATTTAGTCAACTACTGCTGAAGGTTTCGGATCACTTAAAACCACAGTGTTTGTCATCTCTCTATTTCCAGCCTCACAACACAACACAGGGGACAGGAATTGGCAACATGTAATGAGGAAGGCAAAGGAGGGGCAGCTGATTCCCCTGTAGTAATATGGTTCCGGATTGTTCATTTGATCAACGACTACTGTAGGCGACGGATCACTTAAAAAGCACAGAATTTGCCAGCGCTTCTCTCCCAGTCAAATAACATAACACAGAGAATATGAATATAGTAAGAGAAAAAAGATAATCGATTACACATTCCTAGCATATTTTCCGCGTGCAGATTTAACTTGGGCGAGTAATACAATTCAACTTTTTTCTATGTAATGAAAAGTTATTTCCAAAAAAAATCTAAATAGACCTATTTAGCCATTATCAGCCTTCATAGGCACTATATCCAAAAATAGGCTAAAAATGCAAAATTATATTTGCTTTTTAAAACTCTACGATCCCGAAATGAACTTAAATTAAGGAATGTTTGTGATATCTATAAACATAAAGTACGGTATAGGCATTTTACTTAATATCGAGTCTCTAATTACACTGGTCTATAGGCCTAAACAAAATCTATCCAAGTTTAACATAACTAATTCCTATTCATTTCGAAGTGAAATAAACGATTAGGATGTTAAAAATATTTACTGAGCTCTCATTCCCTTAAAAACATGAATTAATTTTATGATAAAAGGAAATTGGTAATTTTTTCTTGTTACAAATAGGCTATAAGTTGTCAACACCATGAAAACCATATTTTGTTCCTGGAGAAGCCATTTTGTTTACATAAATATCATTTGTTGTGCTCAGAGAACCTCTCTCTGCCCCTCTTTCTCACAGTGTAGTTGGATATATCAAGTGTTGCTGATTTCTTTGCGAGTGGGACAACCACGACACGAAATCACATTACGCACTAACAATCTGGCCTGAAAGGAAAATTATGGAGCCTGGAAAATAATAATATATAGTACATGCTCTTAGTAACCCGTGATAAAACCTTATTGACATCTTTACACATATAACAGGACTTATGAAGAATTTAGTGAAAGTGATGCATCAAGAAGGAGAAGCTTTCAAATATTTGAAGACAAAATTCCTACATCTCAGAGATACTAAGATCAAAAGAGAATTTTTATTGGCCCGCAAATTTGAGAACTGTTTAAGGATGGGGCATTTAATAGGGAAAGAGAAAGCAGCTTTGGAACCCTTAAAAACGTTGTTTATAATTTTTTTTGAGAAATCAAAGAGGTCAAAATTACAATGTAGCTGTTAATTATGAAATCTTACCAAGAATTAGGTTGTAACATGTCGCTCAGAGGTATTTTTCAGGCTTAAGGTTCTTTTGCGAGTCTGAACATCTTGAGACTCGGAACCCACGGCTTAAAGTCCCTCCAGCAGGACTTGTTGCTTGGATTTTTCAATCCTAAAGAATCCATCTACCGCGGTCGGGTTTGAATCGGCGACATTTGGGACAAGAAGCAAGGAACATAGCCACTAGACCGCCGCGGCCGACGATCCTACCTAGTAGATACCGAAAATAACCATGGCCTATATATACTACTGGAAAAATACAACATTCTCAAGGACTGTGTTCACTAGCACCAGGGTATAATGTGTTCACAGTGATCATTTGTCATGATCATCGGCGATCAGACGACGCGACGCTCAGGAGGTCTTGCTCTGCGCACTCTGTAGACAGTAACTGTGGTATTTTTAGAGGTGAACAGTATTTGCAACATACACTATGTTCCCTGACGGATACGTACTCCTGTTGAAAAACTTCAGCCACTTGAAGTGGGACACGTCTGTGGAAGGTGGATGGACATATCGACAGATTTGTGAACATGTTGGGCACAAAGTATCGGTGGTGTGTCGTTCCTTTCAGCAGTGGTCTGTGCACAACCATGGATCAGGTTCTGGACGGTCGCATAGTTTAGACGCACGTCAAGATCAACGATTTGTATGAGGAGCGGTGGCCTCCCGAAAATTTTCCAGGAGACGAAATCCGAGCGCATGTTGCACCTGCTTGTCACCAAGTAACTTTGGGAACCATCTGCTTGCAGCAGGACTAGTTCACGCGTGCCTCTTGCCAAGCTACCATTTACACCATAATATTGCCAGGCACAGCTACTCTGGTTCCGTAAAAGAGTCGACTGGAGAGAGGAATGACGCTCTGTTGTCTTCAGTATTGAGAGTAGGTTCTGTCTGTATGCGAGAGATGGACGTACATGTGTACGACGTAGACCTGGTGAGCGTCATTTTTCCGGACACACAGACCCCATCCCGGATTTCCTGATGTGGGGGTCATTACATTTGCCGTTTCTGCAGGGTAAAGTAAACAGTACCTGTCACATTGCACAAGTTTTTACGCCGTGCTACTACAATTTCTTCGACAGGAAGATGATGTGTTTTTTTTCAGCATGATAACACGCCACATATGGCTGCTGCGATACAACATGCTCTTCGTTGTGTATAACAACTGCCCTCGCCAGCAAGATGTCTAGATCTCTCGCTGATTGAACACGTACGAGACATGGTGTAACGGGAAATTGCTATTTCTCCAGAGCCTGCAACAATAGATACAATATGCGTGGGATAATCTATCGCTGGATGCCATTCGGCACTTTTATGGCAGTTTGCATGCGAGAATAAATTTTTGCGTCGCTGCCAGAGAGGGGTGTTTAGGCACCCCTTATTGTGACATGTGGGTTAAATTTGATTTGAATTTGTTATCATATACTCATACAATGATAAATTACCTTCACCTCACTTTTCAATAAAATGAACTTATCCTTGAGGATTTTATAATTTTATTTCTCGAAAATGTATATATATATATATATATATATATGTTATAATTAAATGTTTAACATTGAGCAATGCAAGCTTAATATGGTATGATAAGAAAAATAAATGCCTGGACGGGATTCGAAACCGGATCTCTGAGTCTGTACCTCAGCGTGATATCCATTACACTACCAGGCGAATCCAATTCAAACACTTATTTTTCTTATATATGTATTATACTCTCCATTGTATTATACTCTCCATTAATGGAGAGTATAATACATATATAAGAAAAATAAGTGTTTGAATTGGATTCGCCTGGTAGTGTAATGGATATCACGCTGAGGTACAGACTCAGAGATCCGGGTTCGAATCCCGTCCAGGCATTTATTTTTCTTATCATACCATATATATATATATATATATATATATGTATGTGTGTGTATTGTGTGTGTGTGTGTGTGTTTGTTTTAGAATTTTTGAGTAGCTCAGATGGTAAGAGCGCTAAACGTACAGAGTTTAGAAACTCGGGTTCAAATCCCGACTCAGGAATTTATTTATTTATTTTATTTATTCACTGAAACGAAACTATACAAATCCCTTTAGCGGTCGCAATTTTACCTGAAATAATAAATTTAAAAAAATTGCTGTAGCAGTCGCCATATTTGATTTGTCGCACATACAGTTTAGTTAACTCTTTAATTGGTCATATATCGTAGAATACATATTAGTTTAATTTATTTAATATTTAAAAAATAAAACAATGGGAAAATAATCAGGATAATTTACATTTGTATCAAATTGTACAACAATATGCAAATGTAACATCTTATATGATTTGTTTTCATTGCAGTCCGACACGTTTAAATAAGTTGGCATAAGAAATTTAGTTTGTGTAATTTAATGGTTAACAAAATAAATAGCCTACACATTCGTAAATCATTAAATCGGACCATAACTTGGACTTGCTTAGTTGACTCGTGACTGACTTTTAGTGTTTGAATTTTGACTTGGTTTAGAGGGAAATTTTGAGGAATTGGCTGAATTCAAATACCTAGGAACAATAATCACAAATAGGAATGAGATGCACAAAGAAATTAAACATAGGCTCAATTCTGGAAATGCATGCTATTATGCATTGCAGAGACTTTTGATGTCCCAACTCCTTTCAAAAAACGTTAAGCTGAAAATATATAAAACTATTGTTCTACCAGTTATATTATATGGGTGCGAAACATGGACTCTTACTTTAAGGGAGGAAAGGAGATTACGAGTATTTGAGAATAAAGTTCTTAGGAAAATTTTTGGACCAAAGAGAGATGAACAGACAGGTGAATGGAGAAGACTACATAACAATGAACTACATGGTCTTTATAGGAAGCCAGATATAATAAGAACAGTTAAGTCCCGTAGACTGCGATGGGCAGGACATGTTGCGCGTATGGGGAATGAAAGACGTGCATGGAAACTTCTTGTAGGAAAGCCAGAAGAAAACGCCCAGTTGGTAGACCAAAAATGAGGTGGGAGAACAACATTAACTATGATTTGAGGGAAGTAGATTATACAGGGAATGATTGGAAAGCATTAGCTCAGGACAGGGATGTATGGAGAGCTTATGTCCGTGCGGCCATGAACCTACGGGTTCGATAGTGCCAGTGAGTAAGTAAGTAAGTTTAGAGTTAATGTGATTTATTTTTAATTCACGCACCACTATGTGTGGAATATAAGATGAGTGTATGTGTAAACCGGTGGTAATTAACATATATTTGCCATATCGCAGGTGCACACAAAGAAATGTATTAACAAAAATATATAACCCGTTTTAAATATATTTTTACAATAACATGTAGTATTTTTTTCTTACTTTGCTTTTCATAAAGAGTAGTTTTCATCTTCACTTTCCAAACAGTGTAAACACTCCTCACATTATGCGAGCGCATCCTTGAAATCTGAACATGGCGCTTTTGGACATTCGTATTTCGATTGAGCTGCAGCAAAACAATGCCCCAGAATCCCACATCTGAGAGAACTGATATTCCTGTAGTCAATGACGTCAATAAGTCTGTTTAACAAACGTCATAAATAATCATAAAAATACTTATTTATAAATCGTAAAAAATATACCTTATTTAAAAACACAGTGGGATGGTATCTCCGATGAGTCAAGGCCGACAGAAGTAGTTGCTGTATTTGATTAATAGAACACATGACAAGAAGTTATATGGTTAAATTTTGCAACTTAACTGTAATTTCAGCTTTCTGATCCGCATTTTGCTACTTCTCATTTCAAGTTACTACTCAGTTGTGCTCACAAGGTTGAGTGGAACATGTTCCAGACCCTAAACTGTAAAAAAGTAGGTCTGTGTTATAGCCAGAAATTGAATCTGGTACTGTTGGTATGCCAGTCAGACATACTACATCACACCAGGCGTCATAGTGAAAATATAGCTGTACATAATTTCTTAGCAATATCAGACCTAACAAATTTTGAAAATTGTAACGCACACCCAAAAAGAAAATCCAGAAACCACCACTGGTTTCATGTAGAGCCTATAAGTGTAAGTATGTTGTATGAAGGATGAAGAAGAGAAGACAGAAGGTGACAATTGGTTCTGGCATATAGCTTACTCCTGTTAAAGGCTTAATGTTTGCATACGACGGAAAATATTCTACATAAAAGTACCACGTATCTTCAAACAATATCTATTTTTTCATTATTTCATGGGACTCATAATATGAATGCAATTTAAAAATGGAAATGGAGAGACACTTTTTAATAAACATAAACTTTTAAATTAATGTAAATAGGCCTACATACCTGAATTCTCCAAAACATCTTCCTCTTTGTTACATCTTGCACAAGCCGAGAAGGACGGGAGAAAATCAACATTCTTTTGCATCACTAATATCTCCCCAGACCACTGCAGACGAAGATCCAGGGAGCCTTCTTTCTGCCAGTTCAAAGACTCGTACAAGATACATCTTGAAAACCACGTGATCTGTTAGCTGTTTATGTAGGAGGCGGAAAAAGTCACATTTATCCGCATATCATTTTATTCACAGTAGAGTTTTTATTGAAACAAGTAGAAACAAAATTATGAAAAAGTGAAATGCAATATATTCTCCACGAACGTAGTGGCAGGAGTGGGGGTCACCTAGAGTCAGAACCCTCATTCCCAGGGTCGCTGTCTTCCCCCACCGAATTATGTGGATACGGTTGATTATTATTGTAAGATGGAGATCTTCCTCTATCAGACCCAGGACCCAAACCGCGCGTCCCAAGTTGTGACCCATCAGATCCTCTTCTCCTATTCCAATCTCTTGTTTCTCTCTTCAACTTCTTCGCACAGAGACATCTACAAATTATTCTCTTGAAAGCGAACCTAAAGTCCTTGCTGAAGAGAGCATATATACAAGGATTGATAGCAGAGTTACAGTAACCAAGCCAGAAGAGAATGGAAAATACAAGATGGTGAATACAATCTTCACAAAACGCTCTGACTAGATACATTGTAAAAAATGGTAACCAACACACGATGAAACCACCTACTATAATCCCTAAAGTTTTCGCTGCTTTCGTTTCCATCCTGAATCTTTTCACTTGTGCTTTGATGTTACGTTTACCCATTCTTGAAATCAATTTAGGTTTATTTGCTGCATTGCTGTCATCGAATGTCGGAGATGGGGAAAGATCTTTCTCTTCAAGTAGCTGCTGATTTGCTCCAGGAGCGAGAGTACTGTCAGTGCTACTTCTTCGTCTGATGCTACTACCCCGCCGATTATGCGTTGCTAATCTAGACCCAGTTACCCTAAGATGACAATTAGGATCCCTACTTCTATAAACAGCTGTTTCTCTGTTGCCGTTGGAGTAATGAACGGAATATATCGGTGGAGGAGGCGATGAAGAGGAGAAACTTGATTTCTTGGAGCTATTAGGGCTTGGGGACGACGACGGCGGTGGTACGCCACCGTTATTATTGGTGGCGACAGTAGTTGTGGTAGTTGACATACAGATGGCATCGCTGCTGGGGTAACTAACACTGATTTTGATTGGTTTAGCTGTGGCACTGCGGCGAGTTGAAGATCTAGTAAGGCGCTGACATTCTGGGGATTTCACTGGCACTGTGGTAGAAGTAGTGGCTCCACTGCTGGGGGATCCACAGGCACTACTCGCCAGGCTTGTTTCTGTTACACTAGTATCTGTGTTGGTCTGTTGTTGACTGTGGGGTCCGTGACGCATCACAGATGAACCACGACCCCTGAAACAATGCAAATAATCAGTATCCATATGTTGTAGTTATTGAAAATATTTTATTTAACAATGTTCTTAAACAACATAGGCCATTTGCTTGGTAATTTAAGCATGGACATGGAAGGAACTACACATTTTACTTTTATTTTGCATTTAACATTTTTTTACGTTCCGCAAATCTACGACACGAAAACCCATGGCTTTACTTTCCTTCAGAAGGTAAATCCTTAAAAATCCATCGACATCGATGGCTTTGAACCGTGAATCTCGAAATCTGAAGCGGTCATGATAACCACTAGCCCACCAGGGCCGAGAGCAACAGAAGTAAACTTCAATCGGGGACTTGCATCATTTTAAAATGTGTTGTGAAACATAAACAAATCACGCACTAAAACATGTTATATATTCCACCACAAGGGATATATGCCAGCTCGATGGCTAAAACCGATTGGCAATATTTTAAAATATAAAGTTTTACCAACTCGAATAGTTATTAATGCCATTCATGTGTAAAATTACGTGTGCACCCGCTAGCGCCTTCCGAAGTTGAGCGTACTAGCCTCGCTCCATCGTAGCTGTACAGACAGTAGGAGTGAAATAATTGGGGTGTTCAGGAGTGAAGTGACGTAGCAATGACAGACATGAGTTGGCTGAAGACAATTCTATGAAGGTTGATAACCTGTTACCGATAAGGTATTTCGAATTTACACACCGGATAATGAGGAGGTAATTGGAGTGGAGGATGATATTATGATGCATTTTAAATAACATCGTATTGCAAAAATACTATGGGGACTCAACCAGAAATATGTACCGACACAATGAATAGGAACAATGTATGTGAGTCTAACTACCGAGAAAAAATTAATACACGAGTAAGATAGTTCCAAGAGTTCTGATACGTCATATCCAACAAGACAACGTGATTACGCACCTTCACAAAAAAATACTAATCAGTGTGCTAAAGTGTATTGATGATTTAACATTGGACAATGTGTATGAAAATTATTTTAATCGCGATTACAATTCATACAGGAACTAATGAAAAGTGCATTCGGTTGAAATCCTACTGCAAGATCATTTAGATTATGTGACGTGCAAACGCCACTTAAAATAATACATCAACATTGAAGGCTGTAAAAGTATCTGCAAGGGAACCGTTTGACGATCAGTAGTCCACTATTGGCATATTCAAAGGTGGGTTTTGAATTCTGCTACATCAGTTGCTCTGGACAATTTTAAAGCTTCTATGGATTTTATCAGTAGCTTCAAAGAAAAAATATAACATTTCGTCCAGGCATATCACTACATTCACGACTCTTAAAGAAGCTGAAGAAGACCGTAAATAGAAGTATTTGTTGCAGAAGTGAACGTGTTCATTAAACGCTTGGGGATTGTGCCAATTTCTTAGGAACTATAGTTTTGATTCAGCACTATTACGCAGAGGTGAAGCATCAACAGCTGGCGTAGGCCTAGTACAATCCACGCACAGTTACACAATAGGTCTGGCTGTGTCTGTGGATGGCAGATTAGCGAACAAGTTTTACATTTGTTTGCAGGAAACACAGGAGACATTTGGTTGCAAAGAAAATAACAGCAGAAGCAGAAGCAGCAGCAAGATGCCCTCAGAACATCCAGTTGAAGCGAGAAAATTGAGAGAAAGATTTATTACATAGTGATTTGTGGCCAGGACACAAAGATAGAAGAATGTCACCGCAATAATGATATTACGTTAAATATACTGTCGTAGAAGGAACCAAATACTGCCAACCTATCATGTACGAGTATATTTTTTATAGGGTACAAACTCTTTGCTAGACGCGACGTTTTGTTGATTTTGCACGCTTTAAAAATTGACAAACCGGAGGTCGTCAATTTGCGACACCAGGCTTCATTTCCCTTATGAAGGAGGATTTACTTAAAATAAAAAAAAATACTATACTATCATATGCATCATATAGAATCTTACTAGAGCACGGAACTCACTTCCCAGTCATGTCAGGGACTGTAAATCACTATCATTATTTAAATCCAAATTAACTGATATCTTAAGTTCCACACAACGAAAATACTACCTGCATAACAACTATATTCAGCATTTTGTATATACATATAAATACTCATCTAGGAAGCTCTACTTACTTTATTTATTTTACTCCATGTTTTGTTAGTGTTAGCTAATATTACACCACATCCGCATTGTCTTATGTTTAGTCTATATTTTAATACTATTTTCAAATTGTAATAAGTATATAATTTTTGTATGATTTTATTATTCGCTGGATTAGTGGAAGAGATGACCTTATGGCCTTAACTCTATCAGCTTAAATAAAGCATTATTATTATTATTATTATTATTATTATTATTATTATTATTATTATTATTATTATTATTATTATTAATAGTTTCTGATTATGATTGGCGTATTTTAATAAAAGCTATGTTTTGTCATGGTTGAATGGAAATAAATAAATAAATGCATTTTGCTTATATTAGGCTTGAGATTCATTTATGTGTCGTCAATTATTCAGGATTTTTACGACATAAAAATTCAACTCCATCCAGGAGCGAGATAGAGTGAAATGGAGAGATAAATAAGTAAATAAATAAATATAAAAATCAACGAAAGAAAACGATACAAGTTTTAGGCAATGAGGGTATTTGAATTACCTGTGAATGCGAAGGGTAAGTCTTTGTTCATCGAATCTGTTGCCGATTGTTCTGGAGCCTTTGGTGGTACGAAACCCTTGGTTGATGGCCCGTGTTGTTTGTACAGCAGCTCGGTATATACGCCAGTAGAAAAATAACATCACAAACATTGGTAAGTAGAAAGACCCCAGCGCTGAGTAGACAACATATCCTGCGTCATTCGTCAGCTCGCAGATCCAGGGACACGGTGTCGAGACCTGAAAACAAATTATTTTTTATGAAAAATTCCTTGTTTGTTAACAAGAAAGAAAATATAGTGTTTGAGACTTGTAATCAGGAAGTCCCGAATTAAAATCTCGGTGTCGACCAAACGACAGAGATTATTTCATAGTTTTCTTCAGTCGTCAAGGCAAATGTTGAGTTAAAATTATATTTTTTGACTCATTTAATCATAATCATCATTTCACAGTAACATTAAAAATGTATCAGCGAACTTCAGAAAGCGAAAGACAGATATAAGACGCGATATGATCTTAAACGTTAAAGCGTCAATACTACTACTACTACTACTACTAGTAATAATAATAATTGTTACGCTTATGGTAGCTTACATTAGGGCATAAAGGACCTTTGGAACATGGGTTAATTGTGACGGTAAGATAGCGTGTGATTTACCTACGGATTAGGCTAGCCGAGCGGTATGACTGATGACTATATTAGTAGAGGGTATTCGAGATAAATAAATGAATAAATAAATAAGCATCTATATTTAAACTATAAGAACAAAATATATAATTACAGATAAAATAAATAGGCCTAACTTAATCTATGACACATCTAGGGAGAGAAAGAGAGAGGTCAAACTACGGTATGTTGAAACTTCGCCCCATGGCCCGAACTTCAACAACCCATATTTCGAAACTTATATTCTTTCTAAAGACCGCCACCTCCTATTACGAATAAACATGTGCAGACTCACCAGAGCAGCTACTGCTTCCACTGACTACAGATTCCACCACTCTGTCCTATCCCCACTGCTACTTTTATTTCCCTTCTGCGGGCCTAACGGTACAAATATCTATCCTGAATGCTTGTGTTTTTCACCTCTCTCCCTCTTTCCAAGCATAATAAGTTCATATGCCCCTAGCGGTACAATTTGTTTGGATGAAGTTTTCATAATTTCAACTTGTAACTGTATATGGTGTTTGAATGAAAGTGTTAATTTAGAACCTTTAGTAAAATATATATGTAGTCAATATGCCCATTTCACCAATTAAGTTTGTTAAAATGGTCAACAAGTTTCTACAGCCAAGCTGTCATTCTCAAGACCAGATATTGACTGACGACAGAATTTGATAATAAGTAAAGAAACAAATTCCGTTAAAAACAAACTATGCGTCACATGACTCAATCATTCATAAGTGAACAATAAAACATACTAAAACGAATCCTCTTTTGTTTCAATTAGAGAAAAGAGGGCGCTGTACGGAATATTATCAATTCTGTCTTCATTCAATATCTGGTCTTGGAGAATGACAGCTTTGGCTGTAGAAGCTTGTTTTTGACCATTTTAAAACATTAATTGGTGAAATGGGCATATTGACTACATATATATGTTTTAATATATCACCAAGAAGATCACTTGTGTATAACATAGACCTTTATTGCCAAAAGGCAAATCTGATTACCGAGTAATGTTTTTTCCCAGTTTCTAATATAGTTTGACATTCTTTTACATCCTGTTACTGGATGAATAATGATTCCAGCTAAACTAATGTTTCCTATTACCCTATAAGATTAAGACTATTTAAAATAATTAACTAAAATATCTAGTCCTAGGTTATCCTATTTATAATAATAATAATACTAATAATAATAATATAATATAATAATAATATCTCATAATATAATATATATAATAATATAATACATAATAATAATAATAATAATATTCATCATCATCATTTTCAAGGTATGGGCCTGTTGGCCCCGTTCCGCCCCCCGGTGCCCTATATGCCGTGCAGGTGCCAGGTCTTCCTTTCCATCGACTTTTTGGGCTTCCTACATTTTCTTCGGCCTAGAGGTTTAATAATGAAGCAACTGTTTTGATAAACGATTATTGGGCATTCTTTGTCATATGGTTTCAAACCAATTACATTTATTTCTGTATAATAATAATACTATATAATAATAATAATACTAATAATACTAATACTAATAATACTAATAATAATCATACTAATATCATAAATAATAATAATAATAATAATAATAATAATAATAATCATATCATCATAATAATAATAATAATAATAATCTATAATAATAATAATAATACTAATAATAATAAGAATAATAATAATAATAATAATAATAAAAATAATATAAAAATAATAATAAAAATAATACTAAAATAATAAAAAAATAATAATAAAATAATAATAAAATAATAATAAATAATAATTAATAAAATAATAAATTACTAAAACAATAATTACATAAAAATAATTAATAAAAATAACAAAAAATAATAAAAAAATAATAAAAAATAATAATAAAAATAATATAAAAATAATAATAAAAAATAATATAAAAAAATAAATAAAAAATAATAAAAATAATAATAAAAATAACAAAAATAAATAATAAAGAATAAATATTAAAAAAAAAAAAATAATAAAATAATAATAATTACTTTAAACTTGCAGAGTTAGGTCTCTTCCACTAAATCCAGTGAAAACTAGTAAACACAGAAAACTTTTAAGACTATAAAATAAAATCAAAATGATAAGTAAAATATTTATCAATTACTACTACAATTAAAATGAATCATTCTCAACATTATTAGAGAAGCAAAAGCATCAGGAACCATCAATTTTATTACGCTGAAAGATAGGTTTAAATTTGAGAGGCTGTCTGAGAAACCCATTTAGGACGGAATATCAATTTTTTTACTGTATTAGAATATGAGAAAATGCTGAAATTAAAGAAATAATGTTTCTAAAACAAAAATTAACTGCTTTTGATTGAATTTGAAAACTTTACTTAAAAAAGGCATTTTGACTAATTTGCATTAAACATCTGAATATACAAAAATTGAAGAAATCTGCCTCACAGTTTGATTACTTAGAAAGATGGAGTTACTTGAAATAAATAAAATATTATTGGAAAAGTAGTAAAATATTGGTCTAGGTCTTCAGTCCTTGGTTCAATATCATTAATAGGCTACATTGCGAGTTAGGTGGGGCTTGTAGCCTGTGTGCAAGCGTTTCATTTGGAGACCGATAAAACATTTGCACATCATTTTCCATCCTTGGAGATGTATTTTATATACGTTAGTTCATGAAGTATCTAACAGATGACGTTAAGATATCAAAATCGATTGTTTTGTCCTGATTGGCTTTATTTTGCTGAACTTAAAAAATTGTCTGCCGACTTAATATGGAGTTTCCTAGGCAGCCTCACATTTATTTTAAGAAACGTAATGTCTGTCAGTTCCTGATCTGTTGTGGTAAGGAGTTCCAGAGCCTAGTAGTAGATACGGTGTAGGAATTAGAATAATGGGATTTTCTGTGCTATGGGATGTGAAGATAAGCAACTTGGTGTATAGGTGTGCGTAATTTTGAATTCAAGAGTAAGAGAATGAACTTTTATAGATCATGGAGATGGAATCAACACAGAGGGAGTATGAAGATATGTGATCATACCATCGTTAATGTCTGTCAATAAGGTGTTACAAGAATATAAACAACTGTAATATTATTAATAATAATAATAATAATAATAATAATAATAATAATAATAATAAATAATAATAATAAAATAGATAGATAGAATAGATGGGGAAGATTGACTTAGGTTAATCTTGCTGGTGGGTAAGAGGCGAGGGGAACTAAGTATAGCTCACAACGAAGGAATGGCGTCTGTATCCATATTGGGCCGGCCACATCTTCGTCAAGTCTTCAACGGTCAACAGGGCGACAAGGAATAGCACAGCTAAACTTGTAGGGCTTGAAGAGCGGAAGAAGCAGCCCTCTCTTGGCGGGTGGATACCCAGAGGAGCATGTTTGGAGGCTCAGAGGAAGCAGCCCTTCCACCATCCTTGTCCTGCGAAGCGCTCGTAACGCTTCCAGGAGACATTTATCTTACTGAGAAGCTTCATGGAAATCAGCCGGATTGTCATAAAAGGAACCGACCCAAGCAAGATAAAAGGATACGATTTGGAATAAAGGACATTTTGAAATTAGGAAATTGGAACGTAAGGGGAATAAATACAAAAGAAGAAGAATTAGAGAGAGAATTAAAGAAAAAAGAAATAAAATATAGCAACAATAACAGAAACAAAAAAGAAACTAAAAGGAACAAAGGACTTAAAACACTATACTATGTTGTATAGCGGAGTAGAACAGACAACGAGAGCGCAGTGTGGAGTAGCAATTTTAATAATATGAAAAATGGAAGAACAAATTGAATAGCTATGAGTTTATAAATGAAAGAATCCTGATAGCCAGATTTAAAATTGAAAGAGGATATATGATGATAATTGCTGTGTATGCCCCAGGTAAGAAAGAAGAAACAAAAAAAAATTATAAAACATTACAAACATTAGTTGATAAATATACAAAAGATCATCATTTAATAATAAGTGGAGACTTAAATGCCAGAGTAGGCAATGTCCCTATACCTAATGTAATAGGAAATAATGGAGAAATAACAATAAATGATAATGGACAGGATTTGAAGACAGTTTTCAGCCTATAATCAATTAAAATAATGAATACCTATTTCCGAAAAAAGGACATACATAAATATACAAGAAGTGGATATAACTCAAGATCAATAATTGACTATTTAATCGTAAACAACAAGCTAGGAGCCTTGGTAAAAGATGTGAAAGTACATAGAGGCAGCGATATATACTCTGATCACTATCTCGTGATAAGCAAAATAAACATAATAGCTAAATGGCGGAAAAATAACATAAAGAACAAAAGAAACCAAGAATAAGTATATAAAGTATATTTATTACAAGATCAAAGTATTAGACAACATTATGAAAGCAGAATGAATAAATATATATCAGAGATAGCGACGTCAGAAGATATAAATATTGAATGGGAAAATATATCAAATGTTAATACATAAAACAGCAAATGAGATATTAGGAAAGAAAAATAGAATAAGAAATAGGAAGGGCTTGAGAACTTGGAATGCGAATATACAAAATGCAGTGAATGAAAAACAAAAAGCATATCATACATACTTACGACTGAAAACAGAAGAATCTTATGAAGAATATAAAATGAAAAGGAGAATTGCTAAAAGCATTATAAGAAAAGCCCATCAGGAGT